>CM053623.1:283781491-283803863 GCA_028646595.1 Phalanger gymnotis
AAGAGAAAGGAAGGAAGGAAGGAAGGAAGGAAGGAAGGAAGGAAGGAAGGAAGGAAGGAAGGAAGGAAGGAAGGAAAGAAGGAAGGAAGGAAAGAAAGAAGGAAGGAAGGAAAGAAAGAAGGAAGGAAGACAAAAACATTTCTCTCCTTCGAGGAGTTCATAATCTAATGGGAAAGACAGCATGCAAACAACTATGTACAAACTAGATATACAGATAAATTGATGGAATCTCAGAGGTAAGGCCCTAGCATGAAGATAAGCTGGGAAAAGCTTCTCACAGAAGGTGAGATTTTAGCGAAGATTTGAAGGAAGCCAAGATGAGGAGCAGAGAGCTCCAGGCTGGGGGAACAGCCACTGGAAATCTTGGACCCAAAGAACAGATGACTATACAGAATTCTCTCCTAAAGGTAAGAGGTGGGGTTTTGCCAGTAATTCACGCTACATCCACAGAAGAGAAGTTACCGATATAGTTGGTTCAGATCCACTGTTTTTCTTCATTTCAAGGGAGATTTCATTAGGTTTGGGAGATGTCAGGAAGTGCCTGTCATATAAAAAGGGCATTAAAAAAGACATTTTCTTAAGGAGTTGTGGATCATCATGCATTCATGATAAAAAGAAAGATTTTGATATGTATTGAAGGGATAAATGAACATTCAGACAGATATCAGACTGTAGCTTTTTTAATGCAACAGTAAATGCTGGGATACTAATTTTGTACTGCATTTCATGAAATGTCATCTTTGCAAATGATGTCACTATTCCCAGGATAAGTTTTACACTTCATGGAGGAAAGAAGGGAATATTATTATAAGCAGCCAAGAAATACAAAAGACAGACTTCAAGATAAGTATTCTGAAAACCATTATGAGGTCATGTATACTTTTTTATCATTAATTGCATTCTTCATTTGTGGTATGGCCACCCACATGCAATTTACAGTCAACCCCAAGTTATTCCAGGAAAAGTTGATTAAGCACCAACGCTTGCACAATTTGTTTATTCTCGTCTTTTGTTGTTTTCTCATGCTTTAATCCTTTTTTCTCATTTTTCATCCTAGGAAATCCACTAATATGGGAATATTTCTTAGAGTTTGCTGTTGATCTGAGTCAGGCTGGAGAAATATAGAAGTGAGCCTCCAGAAAGGACCCGAGAGATCATCTCATCCAATTGTTTCACTCTATGGTTGAAGAGCTGAGACTCCCAGGGAGAATTTGACTCAAGATCTACTATTTTGAGCCCTATTTAGGTTCAGTTCTGGGTGACACATTTTAGGAAGAACATTGAGAGGCTGGAGCCTATCCAGCAGGAAATGACCAGAATGAGGAAGGGACCTCATCATAATGGATGAGGACCAGTGAAAGGAATTGGAGATGTTTAGCTTGGAAAAGAATTGAGAAATGCCGTCTTTATGTAGTTTAAAGGTTGCCATGGAAAAAAGAGAATAGACTTGATCTGTTTGGTCCCAGATAGGGAACTAGAAATAGTAGATGGAAGTCAAAGAAAGGCAGATTTCAAGTGAGAGCAGAACAAAAAAGGAATCAGTTACCTCTGAAGTGGGTGGGTTTCTCCTCACTAAACTGCTCAAAGTACTGACTAGATGACCTCATGCTATGCTTGTACATTAGATTCTTGTTGTTGTTCGGTGTCTGTCTGATGTTTCATGACCCCCATTAGAGGTTTTCTTGGAAAACATTCTGGAGTGGTTTAAATTTCCTTCTCCAGCTCACTTTACAGATGAGGAAACAGAGGCAAACAGGATTAAATGAATTGTCCAGGGTCACACAGCTAGTCAGTGTCTGAAGTTGGATTTGAACTCAGGTCTTCCTGACTCTGGGTCCAAGACACTATCCACTGCACTACCTTAGCTGCCCAGATAAAATTCTGACTCAAGAATAAGTCACGTCAGATGGCTCCTGAGGTTCTTCTATCTCTGAGAACCTGTGTTTTTGTGCCTATAGTCTGAAAGCTAGTTAGTAACAGGGCTGGGATAAAAATTGAGATGATATTTCCAATTCAAGGTTCTTTTCTCTATACTGTTCTGCTTTTCATTGCTTCCTGAGCATGAGAATGAGTAGGTATGTTATACTTTGAAATTTAAAGGACACTTCAAGGACTGGTGATTTTAATTGTTTTTAAGCACTTCAAAGAATGCAGCAGACTGTTTCAAAGAGATTGTTTTACTCTACTGGGGATGGAACAAGGGAATCAATTCTTATTTTGTTCCAGATATATGCTTCTGTGTATGAAAATGAAAATATGCTGACATTGTTTTTTTCTGTAAGAAGAACAGATTATAGTCACATCACTTCCCTCCTTCCCCCCATCTTCCTCTGTCTCTGTCTCTGCTTCTATCTGTCTTTCTTTGTCTGTCTGTCGATTTCCTTTTTTTCTCTTTAGTATCTCTAATTCTATCAGTATTAATTTCCTTTTCTGATGCCCTGAGACAGGACCAACTGAAGGTCTTACTGACTGGCAGCTGGTGGCACAACAGATGAAGTATTAAGCCTAGAGTCAGGAGGACCTGGGTTCAAATCTGACCTCAGACACTTACTAGTTATGGACCCTAGGCAAATCACTTAAACTCTGCTCTCCTCAGTTTCATCAACTGTGAAAGAAATAATAGTAATAACATCTGCCTTACAGGGTCATTGTGAGGATCAAATGAGTTAATATTTGTAAAAAAGTACTTAGCTAGTTCCTGGCACGTTGTAGGTTCTATATAAAAATGCATTCCTTTCCCTTCCTCCTACCCTACTTTACCCTACGTTTTTTGTCAAAGTGAGCAAGACATATGCTATTAGAAAGGATAAATCAGATGAAACACACCTTTCCATTTTCAAGTCCAGATTTTTTTAAAACATATCCTCATGTAAATAGTTGATATTTCATCTTATACAGAAGATGCTACAGTCACTCATTTAACTTCGAATTTAAAATGTATTAATGTCTTGCGTACAGGGTATTATACTCGGTAGCTGCTTAGGCGAATTATGAAGTAAGCCATGGTTTTTTGTCCTCATAAAGCTTAGAGTCTAATTCGGGGAGGGGAAGTTGGTATTCACAAACATATATGAAATAAAACGTTATCGATGCGTTCAAAAGATGTATGCAAAATGTTACATGCATCTGAGAGAGGAAGTTTTTACCAACTGGGAATTAGAGAAGGCTTCTTGTAAAAAGTGACTTCTTTTGAGTTGAGTTTTAATGGACAGATAGAATTTCAACAGGCAGAGTGGGAACATTACAGATATAGAGAAAATGATGTTCAAAGACCCTACACAAATGGCTCAAATCTATATCCCATAGTTCAAAGAGTAATTCATAAGATTCAGGGCTAAAAGGGACCTTAGATGTATCCTAGGGCAATGTCCTCAAAACCCAGATGAGGTAACTGACAAATCTAGAATAAAACAGAGAAGTAATCTAAATAATACAAGGCTTTGAAGTAAGAATCTTTTTGGTTTACCTGCACTGTCCCACACAGCTACATAATTTTGTAAATTGAGCCATATGATTTCCATTAAAAAACACTATACTCATTATCTTGTGAAGCATAAGGAAACAGAGTGAGTTGAGGATTTTTTCCTATTAGTTGAAAATTTTTAGACAAGAGAGAAAGAAAGAAATGACTGAGGGAAATGTCTATGGGTAGAGAAAAAAGATATAGGGGAGGGACCTCCCAGAGATAAAATGTAAGAAATCTAGGAGAGGAATTAACTATCACAGTGGAAAAAAAAGTGGTTGAAGAGCATGTGGACTTAAACTAAAAGTGAGGATTGTGCCTGAGCTAAGCAAGACTATGGTTTTCAAAGAAGAATTTGCTGGTCTTTTGCATGGTGTGAATGGAAATCACCATCATCGACAATATACAGCTTTCTTCTTGTGAATATCTTGGCTGTTTTCTATATACCCTAAGACTAGGATATTATATTGATCACGAAGAAGCAATGGTTTATCCCTAAAACAGAATATTTGAAGGGCTTTACAAATTACATGGCAGGCCAAATTTCCCAAATCCGTGTTTCTGGAACAAAAGATTCTGTGCTATTGACTTCCTGATTCTTTCCATGAGTGCTCTGAGAAGTTAAAGGGGTGGAGGGAGTGGGGAGTGGAGAAGAATCAATTACAAGGCAATTTATCAAGAATACATATTCAAACAGCAGCATACAGATGGCATTTCCAGACGCTAAAATGACTAAACTTGGTGGAAATAATATTCTTGCAGGATAATTTAAGGGCAGAAGGAAAACAGGAAAGATGGTGACTGACTATATCTTTTAAATGGTTACTTAGCAAGATGAAGATCTTTGAGTGATTTTTCTCATTCTGTGACAAGGGATTTAGTCAATCAGCAACATTTCTAGAATCTTACTATATTAAAAAAAATCCATTAGCTGAACTTGACAAAAGATTTCAATAAGCTACAATAATTGGCTATATCTGGAAAGAAGAAACATACCAAGGCCAAGTGTAGGGTTAAAAAATTCAAAATCTTAAGTACAAAGTGGAACGGATATGGATCGACAATTCCTTTGAAAAAGATCAGGGGTGGGGGGTGGGGTTTAATGATTTCCAAGTTTAATTTGAAGGAACAAGGAGCTGCCAATAAAACTACGGCTATCAAAAGGCTGCATGAAGGAAGTTATAGGGTCCAGGATGTGGGAGGTAATCACTTCACCATATTCTGCTCTGTTCATACTTCATCTAAACTACTGCTCTCCATTCTGGGTGTGACATTTTAGGAAAGACTAAGATAGGTTGGAATGCATCCAGAAGAAGGGGGGGGTGCAAGTTTGGTAAGAGGATTGGAGAAAATGCCACATGAGGAAGAGTTGAAGCAACTTGGAATGTCTAGCTTATAAAAGTAGTTGGGGAGGGGAATATGGTGGGTTGTCTTCAATTATTTGAAGAATTTTCCTGTGCAAAAGTCCACAAAGGGCAGATGATTTAAGTGTGTGTGTGTGTGTGTGTGTGTGTGTGAGAGAGAGAGAGAGAGAGAGAGAGAGAGAGAGAGAGAGAGAGAGAGAGGGAGAGAGGGAGAGAGAGAGAGAGATTTTGTCTTCATGGAAGAACAAACTTGTAACAGCTCCCGGCTTCCCTGTCTTCCTTGGCTTCCTTCAAGTCTCACTAGACTCACCTTCTGCAAGAAGCCTCTCCCAATCCACTTTAATCTTTGTGTCTTTAGTCTCTTTAATCTTAGTGTCTTCCCTCTGACACTACCCCCAACTGATTCTGTATATATCTTAATTCACCTTGAGGTCAGGGACTATCTTTTGCAGCGTAATATTTAATACGTGCTTAATAAACACTTCTTGGCTGACTATATATTTCCAACATATGTGCCGAAGTTGTTTCCTTTGATAAAATAAAAACTTCTTAAAGAGGGAATCCATTTCATTTCTGCCTTTGTTTCACCAGTACCTACAGGGCTTGGAATTTAGGTGCATAAGGAATGCATCTTGATTGACTGAATTTTGGTTCTGTTTTCTCCACTTCCCTTTGTCTAATTAGTCAGTTCTTCCCAGAACCTCCATTTTAATGAAGGACCAGACACATTCACATGTTCACTCCTCCAGATGTCCCTAAATGGGTGCCTTCTCTTCCCCCACCCCTTTTCAGCTTCCTTTCAAGTATTGTCTTCCACCATTAGAAGGTAAGCTCCCTGAGGGCTTGGATTGACTTTCTTTTTGCTTCGAAGTGTATTCCCAGTGCTTAGCACCAGGCTGACACACAATAAGCAATTAATAAATGCTTGTTGACCTATTCTTGTCTCAGTCTCCATCTCTGACTCCAGAGTAAAGAAGAAGGCTTGCTTATAAAGATATGTTGTCTTCATGGGAAATTCTAGACATTTTTCTATAATGAATGTATTAATTAAGCAAACCCTTATTAACTGACTACTCTGTCCATAGACCCCCTAGTTATGATCTCAAGTACTACCCAATGTGCTATTGTCTTCCTCATAGTCTAGTCTTACAGGGATAAAAATGGGGGCTGTCCAAGGATATCTTCCAAAATCCTACATCATGTCTCCTATTATGCAGGTGATTCTGAGCTTTTGAAAGCAATGCTGACAAAGATGAAACCCTATCACTCTAGGGCCCAAGTAGACTTTATCTGCTTTCAAGGTCCATTCCAGATAAATAAAGAGAGGCAATGGGCAGCAGTAGGCCTGGAGTCTTCCTGACATTCCTGAGTTCAAATCTGGCCTCATACACTTACCAGCTGTGTGACCCTAGGCATATTATTTAACCCTGTTTGTCTCAGTTTCCTCATTTGTAAAATGAGCTGGAGAATGAAATGGCAAACATTTCAATATCTTTGCCAAGAAGACTCCAAAAGGGGTCACAAAGAGTAGTACATGATTGAAAGGACCAAATGACAACATAAGAGGGGGGGCAAATTATCTATAAATATTCCAGTTATTTTGGCTATGAAAAAATAAATATTTGGCCATGGTAACCATTGTTCATTATGAAAGAGCTTTAAACCTTGAAAAAAAAGTTTTAAAGTTGGAAATTTGTGTCTTTAATGACCTGAATAAAATGGGTAGATCAGGGTTTAAATGAGCTGCTTTAACTCAGTCCTGAAATGAATAAACTGTGTTTTTTTTCCTAAGTGAGAATTTAGTTTTAATACTTTCTACTAATAACCAGGGTTTGATTTTTATTTTATTTATATATACATACATATAAATGTAATTATGTATTCATATAAAACACTAGGTATAAATTTAATCTTTCAATGTAATGAAAATCCGTAATCTTGTGGACAAGATGAAAGTCTATTTTTAAATAACCCTGGAAATCAAATAATATTAATTTCACCAAAGAATAACATGGAACAGGGTTGCAGATTATTAGAACCAAATAGGACCTGAGATATCTAGTCCATGCCCATCCATTTCATAGATGAGAAAATGAAGTGTCATACAGATGAAAGGACTTGTCTTAAGTCACACAAGGAGGAAGCAGTAGAGTCTAAAATAAAGCCATCTCCTGGCTTCCAGCCCAGTTTTGCAGCTACTACACCATGCTATCAATCTCCCCCAGCCTAACGACTATAACTTTTAAGCAATGAGAAAAATAAAGACTAGCTGAAAAGACGCAAAAAAATTTAAATAATTCATCATTATGCACTTCTCTTTATTTAAAAAGTTCAGAAAATTCAGATCTCCAAATATTTTATTTTTATGACATGCAATTACATTTTATTTGAATGAGGGAGGGCTGAGCATAGACACCAGCCTCACTTTTTCCTCCAGAGCCATCTGGGTGTAGTGGCTAGATATTGATCAGGACCACCGAAGATGGCCCAGGATGCAATAGGAGACCTTGGTCTTTTTTTTTTTAATTAAGATTTTTTTTCTATTTTTAATTTACAACACTCAGTTCTCCAAGATTTTGAGTTCCAGATTTTCTTCCCCTCCACCCCTCTTCAAATATTTTATTAATGTAGGGAGAGCAGTTTGGGAAAAGTAATTAACCTGTTTAACAATTAAATACACTAAGATTTCAGTCTAGGACATTATTGCATGTCTTTTTTTCCCTATTCTTGAAATACCTGGCTTCTCTGCATTTCTCTTCTATCTGAATTCTGTTTTTTCCTAGTTATTACATCTTTTAAAAATTAGCTTGTTTTTTCTTGTGATGGGTAGAGAAACAAGGACAAAGGCTTACCTTCTTCCCTCAGAAAGCCAGTTCTTCCTCTTTATTTCTTCTCATGTCTCTTGAGCCTCACTTTTTTTTCTCTATTAAAATTTCCCACCCTTATTACTTTTTCTAGTAATCTAGCTTCATGCTCCCTTTTCAATATCATTTTACCTAAGATTATTTTTTACCTAAGATTATTTCTTTTCAATAATTCCTTCTTCTTTATTTCTACCTGTTCTCTCTTAGAGAGCTTTTACAATGTTTCTTGCTTTTTTTTCTTTCAACTTAGTAGTGGAGAGCTTTCTACATTTAATTGAAATGGAAGTAGATTCTAGAATCTGAGAAGTAAAATAAGAAGGGACCTCAAAGTCTATTTAGTTCAATGCTCTCAATTTACAGATGAGAAAATTGAAGATCAGGGGAAATGAATGATTTGTCCAAGGTCACAGAGGTGGCAAGTAGGGCAGAATTTGTACACAGGTTTTCTGACTTCAGAATCTGTGCTCTTTTCACTGTACCCTATTTTTCCCTCCTAGATTGCAATGTCCTTAAGGACAGACACATTACATGAGGATAATGATAATTACTGTTATGGTAACCAATGGTATAAAAGTTATATTATCAACATCATCATTATTTTAATTAGAATTAATATAGTTCTTCAAGATTTGCAAAGCACTTTACAATTTTTTCTCACTTTAAAAATGCTTAATAGTATGATTAGAATACCATTTTAATATATTTAATATATTTCTATATGAATTTCCCCTCAGAATCATCAGTACATTGTATGTACAGGGTGTTCCTAAAGTCTGGACATATAGGCAAAAATGCATATTTTCAACAAATGAAATGAATGAAATTTTCAACATTTCATTTAGTCAGAATATTAACAAATAACATCTTCAATATGATTTCCATCATTTGTGATGCAAAAGTTGACGAGCTTTGCAAGATTCACATAAACTCGGTGCAATAACTCCACATTGCCGTCAATTTTAGCACATTCACTATGCATTCTATCGAGTGCATTGCATCTGTGATTTTCATTGAGTATATCTTCTCCTTTAGCATACCCCAGAAAAAGAAGGCAAGGTGGCTAAGGTCTGTTAATACTCCAAATATTTCAAAATATGCATTTTTGCCTATGTGTCCAGACTTTAGGGACACCCTGTAGTAGGCACTTCAATATTTGTAGAATTTGAATTCGCTGACATTGGAGCAGTATGAGACAAGTTCATTTTTCTAAGCATGCAACAATAGCATGGAAACAATCATATGGAAATTTCATGCAAAAGCCTGATCTGCCCAAATTATTTGGATCATCCTTCAGATTTCAAGTGAGATAATGTTTGTAAAGTGCTTAGAATATAGCCTAATAAGTTCTCATTCTCTTTTTGTTTTTGTGTATACATTTTTCTCTTTGAATAATCTGACATAATAGTGCATGGGGTTGGGGGTTTGCTGTTAGAACTTCAACAGCTTTGAAAATGGTCTTTTAGCTACCAAGTGGGAAAAAGAAGTGGAGAAAGAAAGAGAAAAGAGAAAGATGGCATGACTCAAAATGGGAAATTCTTCCTTCAGATCTCCCTCCAATGATTTGGGAGCTGAAATGTAAATTTTCAAACCAGAATGTCCAGGGGAAGGGCCAAAGCTGAAACCAGAGCCCCGAATCCCCAGCCCACAGAAGAGCAGAGCTGTTTAGAAAATTGGTCTATTTTTATTTTAGGTCAGTAGTGACTGATTGGTCCTCTTTCTTTTATTTAATCCTGTGGCATTTTGATTTATTTCCTTGCTCGAGTAGGCCTTCATTCTGGTGAGCAGCTGTTTTGGTTTTCAGTGTCTGTGAGTACTAAAGCAAATGCCTGTCCAAACAGCATACTCAGCATCACTTTAGGTCATTGTCTCCATCTCACTTCCATCCACAGGTGAAGCTATATGTTCTTAATGTCTCCTTTTACTCATGTGCTTCCAGCTGTGACTGGTGTCTGATAGGGTGTCTCACAAGTGTACTGCCATGACCTCCTCACATCCTTATGTCTCACAGGATTGGAAATTCAATCTTCCTGTCTCATGCATGATCTGCATTATAGCTTGGGCAGAGATGCTTCCTAAATGTGGCAATACTCAGACACTGGAGCCTGAAAGCAGCCCAGAATATCTTCTTCCATTTGTAAACTATAGAAATCAGTGACTCAAAATCAAAAACTCTGTTTTGTTTTGTTTTTTTTTTTTGATGCTGGTCAAGATGCTTACGTTTAAAAAAATCATCTTTCCTCTGGAAAATAAAATATAATTGATAGCAATAGACTTTTGCAATTTTTGAAAATATGAGACATACTTTTTAGTTCTCTTTGCAAATAAATGTATAGCATTGTAATACTATAGGAAGAGGACAACTGGCCAGCACCATAGTGCATAACTAACTAGGCCTGGAGTCAGGAAGAATCATCTTCCTAAGTTCAAATCTGGTCTCAAACTCTTACTAGCTGTGTGACCCTGGTCAAGTCACTTAACCCTGTTTGCTCCAGTTTTGTCATCTGTAAAATGAATCGAAGAAGGAAATGGCGAACCACTCCAGTATCTCTGCCAAGAAAACCCAAAATGGGGTCACAAGGAGTCAAACACAGATGCAATGTCTGATGAACAACGATGGAAGAAGATAGGCCAGAGGACCTGGATTCATATCCCAATGCTCCTGCTATGTGTGACATTGGGAAAACTCCTTAACTTTCTTAGGCCTCAGTATTTTTATCTGTAAAATGAAAAGGTTGACTTCTCAGTCCCCATCCAGTTCTATTGGGTGATCGTATGATAATTATAGGGTAGAATGCCTGGTGATCTTCAATTACCTTAAAATTCTTTCGGGGATAATTTTTATTCCGCCATTTTTGCTTTCTGGTGTACTTAACCTCCCCCTACCATCATTCTTGCTTTAACTTCTCAAATGCCAAAGTGCCTAGCTCGTCCGCAGATCCAAAATACGTGCCTATTACTTCATGTGATACCTGAATCATTAGCCAGAAGATTCCTCTGCGAAGTCCCCATACCATTGGTTCTCCCTCAAGGAGAATGTGTTTTTTTCTCCACTCACCGTCATTCCATGGGCTTTGTCCTTCTATAACTTCCTCTGTCTTCTCTTCCTCTGTTAGTGCCTATGATAGGTGAGGACCCACTGGGTTTCCTCTGATTGGACTGGCTTCATGTTTCATAGCTTTCCTCACTGCTGGTCTGCTGCTTGCTGATCAAGGGCTCCCTGGTGGACCTGGATCTCGATGGCTGTTTAACTTCTGTCCTCAGCATTTCAAAATTATTAGTCAGGACCTGGCCCAAGGCCAAAAGAATATGAATATTTTAAGATGCACAACTTGTTACTTCCATACTTTCCTCACCCCCTTGCATCTGGAAGACAGATAATGACTCCCCCAGAGTCTTGCTTATCCATACCCCATATTAATTTTAGTTATGAGCTTCAGTTAATAGCTCATTCCTGGCTATTAAGTTTAGGAAAGCTAAAGGGAATCTGGATTCTTCTGGCATGATGAGTTACCACAAAGTGGCTTTTGGATATGTCCAGAGACTAGTGGAATTGAAGACTTGAGCCATGGAGTACTTAAAACTTAAAGCACACCCTGAGCCTTCCCTTTTGTCAGATGATCCTGCCACTCTCATTCCAATAGAATAGGTCCATGACAGTCTGGATTAACTGTAAGATAAGTGTTGTGCTGAGCCAACTCCTTGTCAGTGCGAGCTTCCATTACTAAGACCCACTCAATCCCCAGGCCTTCTTCCAGCCGCTCCAGCTGCATCACAGTGAATTCGAGTTCTCTGTTGCCGAGTAGACCCAACTGTTAAACTCATCTGCAGGTACATAGTGCCTTCAACTCATCGAAGCCCGGGCCCAAGAGGCCTTTCTCTCTTCATTTTCGAAGGTCTCAAGTTCCTACCCTCTGGGGAAAGATAACCCTGATCTCACTAACTCCTAATTTCTAGGGATAACAGAAGACAAGCTGAGTCTGAAAAAGGAGGCCAGCCAGGGAATGGCTTTCCTGCCAATAGCTGCACTGTGGCGACACTGACTTATGAAAGGAACCTCTCTTTCCTGCAATGTCTGTCTCTTTCTTCTGTCCCTTTTTCTTCATTCATTCTATCTCTAGAACTCTGTCACCCTTTCTCTTTTTTCTTAACTTCTCTCTGTCTGTCTCTGTGTCTGTCTCTGTGTCTGTCTCTGTGTCTTTGCCTCTGTCTCTCTTTCTCTCTCTCCTGTTTCATTTTCCCTGATTGTCTGTCATCTTTTCTAAGGAAGATGGTACATGGGAATACTTGAAAAATTATTCTAAAAACATGTAGTACAGTATATCCTTTTAGCTTGGCTTCTCATTCTATGAATTATGCTCCCAGGAATAGTTTTACAACTTAAAAACATTAGATAAAGAGACAGAGACACAGAGAGAGAGAGGCAGAGAGAGAGAGATAGCGAGAGAGAGAGAATCAGAGAGAAAGGGAGAGAGACAGACAGAGAGAGAACTCATTGATGGTTTATGACTGTTATTTTTCACTTATTAAATAATGCAATGAATTCTCTCCTTCTCTCTAGATAGGAATGGAATGTTGTCTCTTAAATGGTGATATTGAGAGAGTTACCACACAAAACTACAACACGTCTTATGTCTACATCCTATTTTTAGTTTTTAATTTTTTTATAAAAGGTAAATGAAATCATGTTTTGAGCAATCTAGCAAGGAATCAACACAAGACACGGGAAACCTGGATTCTTAGTACAATGTTGAATGAGATGAAAAAAGAAATGTCTTAGGAGAAGGAGAATCTCTTACAAGTCACATATAAAGAAATGGGAATTCCTGAAAAAAAAATCACAACCATGAACAGGAGAAGAAAGTGTTGCTCTAAAATCAATCATTATAGGAGTCAATGGAAAAACATGTGCTGATGAAGGAAATACGAGTTTCTATCAAGTCCAAACCAGTAATTATATTCTTTATGTATAGCATGATAAAGGAGGCTAGTCACAAAATGTTCTAATATAAAAATTCCTGGGAAAGAGGCAATATGCTCTAAATGGCAAGTTGTGATTATTTTACCAAAAAAAATTCCAAGAAATATTAAATATTATGTGTCTTGCATAAGTAACTAATTGAATAGTCACGTTCAAGGACTGGTTTATCATATTATAAATTATCGTATGTATTAAAACATTTACTCAGTGTCCATTACATGGTCTATATCATGAGGAACTAATTGCTCAGATCATATTTAAGAGATAATTCCTGTTAGAATAAATATTTTTAGTTGAACATATGATACCATCAATATAGCACACCTCCCAATGAGGAAGCTCCCTCTACAAATGAAGATAGTTGACAACTGGTCTGAAATCCCTGGTCTTAGAGAATTTCTGGGAGAACTAAAAGTTTAATCAACTTGCTTGAAATCACAGAGCCCACATGTGTATGAGGCCAGATTTGCACCCAGGTCTTTCTCACTCTCAAGCCTGTTTTCTATTCAGTAGACGTCCCAGACCAAAAAAGATGAGGGAGGAGAATATGAAGAATTCCCAAAAAAGTGTAGGGGATAAATCATATTATCTTTGTGATTGTGCCTTTGTATTTTATTGAGCAGGAATATAAGTTGTTTTTTAATTAAAACTTTGGGTAGAATAGTTAAGTTTGAGAATTGAGAAAAGACTCTTTTCCTTCCCTCATTTTATCTTTTGATCTATTAATGAAGTCCAGAATAAGCTTCCTGGAAGAAGCCTTAAGGATCTTGAAAGAGAGGAAGAGTGGTTTTTTAGATACCAAATAGGTTGAATAATACAAAGAATTTTGAAAGGAAAAAGAAAAGAGATTTTGAACTAAAATCTCTTGAAAAAGTTACATTCTTTATTGAGGATAGAATGTCCTGTGAAAAGTGTGGGAAGCAAAGGGAATGATTTGGGTCACCAGATGACACCCACATTGTTTAATAACTACAAAAGGAATGTATAGGATATGAAAAAGAATTAAGTTGAAAAACAAAATATGCTCCTAGAATTTTCCGGTGCCCACATATGCAAGTTCATACTAAACTGATTCTGGGCTTCCCAGATTTTTCTCCAAATGTGAAAAGCTAGAGCTGAAATGTGAAATCAATCCTAATCTATATATTCATATAGACATACATACAATATACATATACACATTTGTATGTATGTAGATATACATCTGTATCTATCTATCTATCTATCTATCTATCTATCTATCTATCTATCTATCTATGGAGAAATCTATTCAGGAAACAGTAACCGCTAGATAGACATCTGCTTTTTTTAGTATAGATTTCATATTATAAATAACCAAAAGTCTGTATTTAATAACCACTTGTCAAAATTGTGGCTTTCCTGTGAAACAGCAGTGGCCTGGGACAGCTTTTCCTGTAGCATGGATAATAAATAAATAGGATACCAAAGAACACCAAAAGATCTCCTTTAAGAGCCACAGAGGGCTGTGGTCCTGCACTAACTACATGATTGGGCTATATAAACAAGATTTGGAGAGAAGCCAATGCCAGATTCTTCAGAGGAAACTAGATCTCCCTTGTAACATACTCCACTGTCTAAAACTAATCCAGGAGAGAAAAATATCTTCCTGACCCTAGTTTACCAACACTGACCAACCTAAGACAAGAGCATTAACAACATTATATTTTTCTTCATCCGTAGGTAATTGTTCCATGCATGAAAATATCTGATTGCTTCTCAGAATGACTCTTTTCTATGTGGAAAAAAAAGAAAGATCTGTTTTTGCATTTTTGGTGTTTTGAATGCATACTTTCCAGGTAATCCTTGGCTACCAGAGCTCCTGGTGTCTTTGCCAGACCAAGGATGGCTTTAGCAGTGGACTGAAGGGGATGGTCTGTTGCCAAAGTACTTTGTGTGTGTAAGCTGGGAGGAAATTCCAAGCCATGCTCCTAAGCAATTGGAGTCATTTGGAGAACTCTCTGGACCAAGACAGTTGTGTGCATGCCGATGGGAAAGGTCAAAGGCTCTGTCTCAGTCTGCATCTGCCCTGAGCAGTCTGCTTGGATGTCAATTTAACCCCTATCCTAACCTCCAGAGAGGGGAGGTATGCACTTAGTCCCACCCTGGAAGGACCCTAAATGTAAGGACAGTTTGGATTGTTGGTACAAACTAATGGCCTTTGTTCCCAGGCTGCTGCTTAGGTTAGGGTGTCTCCAATGCTCATTCATCTTTTTTTTCCACAATGATTCATTTGAAGCAGGATGCTCTGTGGCATGTGTTTGGTGTCATTTTATGAGAAAATTATTGGAGCTGTCTTATTTTTCTAAAGTCTTTTCTTCTGTTCTAATTTGTTGATCGAGTTTCCTCAGAGATGCTCGTTACTCTTGGCAAACCCTCTCTGAATTAATTTAGTTTTCTTCTTGACAGAGCAACATTTGTGAATTCCTTCCGCATTTGAAATTCTTTGATTCTGCTTTAAAAGCTGGACAGCCATTTGGCAAAACCTGGTATTTCTGTTAGGAAGTAAGGCCTCATACAAAAGTGTTATGTCATTGAGCATACTACTCTAAGACATATAATTCAATTATACAAAATTTTTATTTTTTAGCACATCAATTTGCAGTCATAAAATTGTTTTCTCAAACAATGGGCTCTGGTTCTAGCATTTAGCATGGTGCTTGGCATGTAGCATGTGCTTAATAAATGCCCTCTGGTTCATTGGATAATTAAAAACATCATAATGCAGTAAAAAATAAAAGCAAAAACTTCAAGCTTTGAACAGGGATAATTTGGATAGACACCTTTAGAGGACAAGACCAGGGCAATGTTGGTTGACTTAACAAAGCTAAAGGATGTTGATTTTGTTTTGGCCTTGAAGTTCTCTCCTTAGACACAATAAATCTTGTCTAGGACTTTTGATCGTAAGTCCCTGGTAGAGTATGAATAATACTATTATTTATGTAATCCTTTAAAATTTAAAAAAATTCTTTATTATACTCATCTCATTCAATTCTCAAAACAATCTCAATATTTCCAGTGTCTAGCATAGTACTTGGCATGTAGTAGATGCTTGGTAAACACTGGTTGATTATTTTACAAATGAGAAAATGAGGCTGAGAAGTTAAGTGACTTGTCCATATTTACATAGTAGTAACTATCTGAAGCCAGATTTGAAACTAGACTCTCTCCACTGAGCCACAAGGCCTTGACATTATGTTGAAGATGACTAATTGAGTCATGACTGCTGCAGATCTGAAGCACATCACTGGCCTTGTTCTCAGAGAAGCAACTCCTGGTAACTGACTGCCGCTAACAGGACAGACCAGCCCAACTGAATCATCAAGGCACATTGAGAAAGGGGCAGAAGGCAAAGAAATCAAACCACTCCTACCACCAGCATCTTGACCACCATCTCCTGTCAGATGCAATAGGAACAGCCAAGGACTACGAACCCCAAAGATTAGAAATAGCAAAGCTTCCAGCCCCATCCTCCTTTGCCCCAGCCTCCAGCCATCATTGTGGCAAGCGAACTCTGTGGAGATGCAGCCTGACAGCTGTTCCTACAGGTGATACATGGTGATGGTTACTGAAGACCCAGTAAAGAACATTCTTTTCATCCAAGTCCTTGGAATTGCCAAATGGTTCAACATCAGAAACACATGATTTAATCAGTGGAAATGACTATAAAGAAATCATCACTGTCTGCTTTGCTGATGCACCCTAAGAACCATAGGACTATTCCATCTGACTTTCCATTCAACTTTCCATTTGTGTTATCTCCTCCATTAGCATACGACCTTTTTAAGAATAAGACCATGTAAAAGTATGTGTGCAATTCTTCTAGAGAGCAACACTGCCATAGAAGTGGAATCACATGGAAATGTTGCAACAATTTGGCTAGCAGCTGCTGTGGAGGTGAGAGACTAACACAAGCCCAAAAACAAGAATGCTGCCAACACAGGTACTTTTGATCTGCTTTACCAAAGAAAGTAACATTAAGGGGTTAACAATATTATTTCAATCCAACATATACATATATCATTCACTTAGTTCAAGGGAAAAAGCCAGCACCCTGAACTTCAGAGCAAATACAAACAAATTACAAACATACATTATAAACAGACCAAATTTATAGTAGTTACCAAGAAACCAGTATCTGGGTTGATGAGCTGGGGAGCCCATAACAACTGTTGACCCAGAGTCACACACCAGTCCTCCTGTGGCTTAGAGCCCCAAGAAAATTGCTCCGTTTTTTTCTTTTTATTGGCATGTAGCATGTGCTTAATAAATGCCCTCTGGTTCATTGGATAATTAAAAACATCATAATGCAGTAAAAAAAAAAAGCAAAAACTTCAAGCTCATAACCTTTGTCTTTGGATGTCGTCAAATGTCATCTGAGCGACCAGAACTTAGATGCATACTATTGGCTCTGGTCTTAGCAACTCCCCTTAGGGCCCTGGGGGCTTCATGCCCACATAGGCTTAGCACCTAGTAGATAGGGGTTTGGGCCTGGGGCTTTGTACCTAGTAAGCCTCAATCAAAGACAATTAATTTATCATTCTAAAACAGTAAAAAGTCCCATCTTAATAGATATTATAGGCAGTAATAGAAGGCCTATGGCAAGGCAGGGGAAAAACATCCCTGGATCCAGAAAAGGGGTCTCTAGACCAAGCCATCAAGTTGGAAGAAAAACAAGCCATTCCAAGACCATGCCTCCTGTCCAGAAGAGCTCTGGGACAAACTAAACAGAGGTGAACTGAGGGCAGGTTAGTTGGTTGTTGGTTGTTGTCCTTCATTCTCCAAGAGGACCAAAATAACATTACTATGCTAGAGTCAAGTTTTAATTTGTCCTACTATGGCTGACCAGACCAATATGAGCTTGGAATGCTCCACCACAGATAGGGTAGGATGGCAGGTAGGAGCAAAAGCCGGAGAGCAGGAAGGACTATAGACTCAATAGAGAGAACAAACTTACGCTTTGCTCTTCACTTGTATTATGAGTTGCATGGACTGTGAACATCTTGGAGCAAAGAGTCTAGTGATCTTGAGCGTGTTTGCCTAGAAGGAGAGCTTCAGCCATTGGGTAGGTTTGGGAAGAGATTGCCTCATGAAGAGATAAGGAATCAGTTTTCTGCCCTCCTTTTGTTCCTGTCAAGAGGAATCCTCAATCAAAACATAATGTTATACATCTGCAGGACTGGCAAGTCCCTGGGGAAATAAGCCTCATTAGAAATGGAAGGAGAATTGTTTGGGTATTAGTGGATTCCTCTATAAGGCTACAGCATTCAAAATATAAACAAAAAAACCAACCTGTCCTATCTTTGATGGATTGTTAATACCAGCACTGTGTTACAGCTGAGATCTTTTGGATTTTCTGTAGAGTTAGAGATATGAGCTACAGTCCCGATGTCCCCAGTACTCAACAGGTATTTAAAGATGTTTCAGACACCATGCTTAGCTCTGGAGATACAAGGACAGGCAAAAGCAAGGTCTCTACTCTCAAGGTACTCCTATTCTAATGGAAAAGACAACATGCCAAAACAACAGCAGCAACCTAGGTATGTACAAGATATATGCAGTCTATATGGGAGGTAATCTCAGAGGGAAGGGACTGAAAGGCGGGGAAGCACAGAAATTTGATCTGAATCTTAGTCAGGGGAACCAAAAAGCGGAGGTTATGAGGAATAACATTCCAGGCATGGGGGGAAGAGTAGAGTCAGGATGTATAATATTTTGCGTGAGGAAAAATAAATATACCAGAGTAGATAGAATGTAGGTGCATGGGAGTAATAAAGTATAAGAATACTGAGAAAGGTAGAAGGGGCCCAAGTTGTGAAGGACTCAAAGTATCAAACAGGATTTTAGGCTTGATCCTAGAGTTGATAGGAAGCCAATATATTTTTTTTCTTTTTAAAAATTCAGTATTTTATTTTTTTCCCAATTATATATAAAAACAATTTTACATTAATTTTTGAAACTTTGATTTCCCAGTTCTCTCCCTTCTTTCCCCCCACTCCCGAGAATTCGATATAGGTTATACATGTATAGACAGACAAAACATATTTCCATACTAGTCGTGTTGTGAAAAAAAATCATAGACCTCCCCACCTCAGAAAAATTCAAGAAAAATAAAGTTAAAAATATGCTTCAATTTGTATTCAGACACCAGCAGTTCCTTCTGTGGGAATGGATAGCATTTTTATCACAAGTCTTTCAGAGTTGTCTTGGGTCATTGTATTGCTGAGAATAGCTAAGTCATTAACATCTGATCATCTGCCAATACTGTTGTCACTTTGTACATAGTATATTTCACTTGGCATTAACTCATGTAAGTCTTTCAAGGTTTTTCTGGGAGCATCCTGCTCATCATTTCTTATAGCACAGTAGTATTCCATTACAATTACACACTACAGTTCAGCCATTCCCCAATTGACAGGCATTCCCTCAATTTCCAATTATTTGCCCCCAGAAAAGAGCTGCTATAAATATTTTTGTACATATAGATCCTTTTCCTTTTTATCACATTTCTCTTTTGGGATACAGACCTAGTAGTGGTATTGCTAAGTCAAAGGATTTGCAGGATTTTATAGCCCTTTGGGCATAGTTCCAAATTACTCTACAGAATGGTTGAATCAGTTCACAACAGCACCAACAATGCATTAATGTCTCATTTTCCCCACATCCTCTCCACCGTTTATCATTTTCCTTTTCTGTCCTATTAACCAATCTAATAGGTATGAAGCACTACCTCAGAATTGTTTTAATTTGCATTTCTTCAATCAATAGTGATTTAGAGCTTTTTTTCTTTTAATATGGCTACAGATAGCTTTTATTACTTCATTTGAAAACTGTTCATATCTTTAGATCACTTATCAATTGGGCAATGACTCTTATTTCCTTATAAATTTGACTCAGTTCTCTATATATTTGAGAAATGAGGCCTTTATCAGAGAAACTTGTTTCAACATTTTTCTCATAGCTACGATTGCTAACTGCCTTTCCTTCCATCGTATTTCCCCCCTGTTCGTTTTATTTTCTCTCTCCTTTCACCTTGTTCTTCCTCAAAAGTGTTTTGCTTCTAACTTTTATCTCCCCAAAACTGCCCCCCTTTTCTATCACCCCCCCTTCTCTTTCCCCCTTCCCCTCCTACTTTCCTGTAGGGTAAGATAGATTTCTGTATCCAATTAAGTACTATGCTACTTCCTCTTTGAGCCAATTCTGCTGAGAGTAAGGTTCACTCACTCCTCCCAGCCTCCCTGAAAGCCAATATAGTTAATTGAGTTGGGTTACAGACAACTGCATGACCAGACCAAGGATTTAGTAAGACCACTTTGAGTGGAAGGTGGGTTGGAGTGTCAGAGGAGGGCATTTAGAAGGCTGTTGCAATAGGGAGTTGCATAAAGAATGCCTCATTTCCAACCAGGCACCTTTACCTGGATGTCCCAAAGGCATCTCAAACTCAGCAGGTTCGAAACAGAATTGATTCTCTTCCCTGGTAATCCTACCCCTTTTCCAAGCTGCTCTATTCCTATTGATTGCACAACCATCCTTTCAGTCACTCAGGTCACTTCAGGGTCATCTTTTATTCCTCCCTCTTCATTGCCCTTCCCACATTCAATCATGTATCAGGTAGATTCTACTACTACTAACACCACTACTACTACTACTAGTACTAGTACTACTACTACCCCTACTCCAACTACTACTATGACTACTACTAGTACTCCTACTACTACTATTACTACTACTACCACCACTACTAGTACTAGTAGTAGTAGTAGTACTACTACTGCTACTAGTAATGCCAGCACTATTACCGGTACTACTACTACCCCTACTCCTACTACTCCTCCTACTACTATAACTACTACTAGTGCTACTACTAGTACTACTATTACTACTACCAATACTAGTACTACTAGTAGTAGTGCTACTACTACTAATACTAGTAGTGCTAGTACTATTACAGGTACTACTACTACTACTACTACCTCTATTCCTACTACTCCTACTACTACTATGGACTACTACTAGTAGTAGTAGTGCTAGTACTACTACTAGTAGTAGTGCTAGTACTATTACTGGTACAACTACTACTACTACTATCCCTATTCCTATTACTCCTACTACTACTATGACTACTATTAGTGCTACTACTAGTACTACTACTACTACCACTACTAGTATTACTACTAGTAGTACTACTACTAGTAGTAGTGGTAGTACTATTACTCGTACTACTACCCCTACTCCTACTTCTCCTACTACTACTATAACTACTACTAGTGCTACTACTAGTACTAGTACTACTACTATTACTATTACTACTATCAACTACTATTACTGCTACTACTACTACCCCTACTCCTACTACTACTATGACTACTACTAGTACTACTACTATCACTACTACTACCGCTACTAGTATTACTAGTAGTAGTGCTGCTACTGCTACTACCCCTACTCCTACTACTATTATGACTACCACTAGTACTACTACTACTATCACTACTACTACCACTACTAGTACTACTAGTAGTAGTGCTACTACTACTTCTACTAGTAGTGTTAGTACTATTACTTGTACTACTACTACTACTGCTATTTGCATAATGTTTTCAGGTATGCAGAGCATTTTACACATATTATCTCATTTGATTTTTGTGAAGTAGATACTATTATCATGCTCGTTTTACAGACAAGGAAACTGAGGCTGAAAGAGATTAAGTGACTTGCCTGGAGTTATACAACTAGCAGGTGAGAGAGATAGAACTTGAACTCAGGCCTTCTTGTCTCCAAGTCCAACACTCTGTCCCCGTGCCACCTAGCTACCAACCAAACTTGCAAAACATCATTCTCATCTTCCTCTCCCCACCCCACAAGTCCACTCACGCCACTCACTTTTCCTTTCACTGTAAATTCCCCATATTTCACTCACAGTTTCTGAGTGCCTGATGAACCCCACAGTTTCAACCTTAGCCTAACAAATGGCCACCCAGCTTTGTGCTATTTTGATATTTGGTGAGCAAACCTGCTCTATCTTCTTCCAAGTAAAAAACAAAAACATTGACCCAGGTGGACCTGAGGACAGAGTCCTTGCAGTATGCTAGTGGATATTTCCCTCCAGACTGACAAGCCATTAACCATAACTTTCTGGCTACAGTCATGCAATCAACTGCAAACGCATATAATTATTCTGTTACACAACCCAGTTTTCTACCTTTTTCACTAAGATATGAGAAATTTTGTCAAATGTTTTCATAAAATACAAATATCTATGACACATCTTAATCTGTCACAAACGGAAATGAGCCTGACATGTTCTGTATTTGAAGAAACCAGGCTGGCTCCAATTCACTTTGATTCCACATCTAAGTACTTTTTTTTTTAATTTTGTTGGGGCTTCATGTCAAGATCGTCAGTTTCTATTTTGCAGAAACCACCCTTTCACCCCGCTTGAAAACTGGGACAAGATCTGACCATCTCCAGTTGTTTGGTATTTATCACATTCTCCACAATTCCTGGCAGCAGGTCATCCATCTTATCCACAAGTTCATTCAGTCCCCGGGGGTATCATTTGTCTAGACCAGGAGATGAAGTTTCTTTTTTTTTTTTTTTAATTTATTTTTGACATGTTTGGTTTTCAGCATTGATTTTCACAGGCGTTTGAATTACAAATTTTCTCCCCATTTCCTCCCCCCCC
>CM053623.1:283804363-283829856 GCA_028646595.1 Phalanger gymnotis
GGGGGGGTGGAAACGGGGAGAAAAATCTGTAATTCAAACGCATGTGAAAATTAATGCTGAAAACTAAAGATGTTAATAAAAAAAAAATACAAAAAAAAAAAAAAAAAAAAAAAAAGTTGTTCACTAGGGCAAATTGCTTTCTCAAAGGCTCTCTTCTGATCATGTTTCCCTTATGCATATGTTAAAACCATGCAAAATTCCTTGAAAGTTTCAGTGACAGTGATAATTATGTTCAATGACCCACTGACTGCAAATATCAAAATAGAGATAAACAGACAAACATTCGGCAAAGTGTTCACAACCATTTTAGAGGCTATCCAGCAAAAATTCTAAATGGAAAATAGATAATTTACCTGAATATGGTGAAGTCCTCCATATGTTCTATTTGTAGAACACTGTATTGATTACATCAATCACAGAATATTTTAAACCTCCTAAATGAGTCCATTATAACTCAGAAGAGCTTGGCCTTTCCATACAGAAAAAATCAAGAGGATGAAGAACACCTATTATTCAGGATGTAGTATATATACATATGTATGTATATATATACATACATATATGTATACACACACAATTTATGGATCTGGCCCTCTGTAATAACACTCATAACAATTCATGTATGACATATACTATGTTTCAGGCATTATACTAAGTTCTTTTTGCAAATATTACTTCATTTAATCCTTACAATAACCCGAGAAGTAGTACTATCATTATCTCCATTTTACAGATAAGAGAATTGAGGCAAAAAGAGGTTAAGTGACTTGTTTCTGGTCACATAGCTAATAAGTGTCTAAGGCCAAATTTGAACTCGGGTCTTCCTGATTCCACACCCAGTACTCTATCTACTATACCACCTTAGTTCATAATAAATATCGTAAATGCATAATGAGTAAGCTCAGACCTGAAAAGGGACAACAGAATCAGCTGGATTACATTTGGGAAATAGTATGTTCTTTATGATGACACCAAGCTTCTCTCTAAAGCATAGGTTCATCTTTTGATTAAAGATCAAAACCAAAGAGGAGGGAAGTATAGAGCAAATCAAGGATATCATGAAATATTTACAGTCAAAAAATTAAGTAAGCTACTGCAGAAATTTCAGCTGCCTTTCAGACATCTTGAATTGGATATCCAGTAGATATCTTAAACTCAACATGCCCAAAATAGAACTCATTATCTTTCCCCCTCAGCCCCTACTGCAATAGCCTGCTGGTAGGTTGCCCTGCCTCAAGTCTCCCCACTCCAATCCATTCTCTATTCAACTACCAAAGTGATTTTCCTAAAGTTAAGGTTTGATCTTGTCATCCACCTCCCCCCTCCCCCACACTCAATAAACTAGAGTGGCTTCCTGTTCACTGCAGGAACAAATACAAAATGCTCTGTTTGGCATTCAAATTCCTTCTTAAACCTGCCCATTCCTACCCTTCCAGTCTTCTTACACCTTACTCCCCAACATATACTCTTCAATATGGTGACACTGGCATGGTCACTGCTCCATGAACAAGACACTCCTGTCTCTTGGCATTTTCTCTAGGTATTCCCTATGCCTGGAATGCTCTCCCTCCTTGTCTCCAAAAATTGGTTTCCTTTAAATCCTATCTAAAATCTCATCTTCTAGGATGCCTTTTACAATCCTTATTAATTCTAGTGCCTTCCCCCTTTTAATTATTTCCTATTTATCCTGTATATAACTCATTTGAATATATTTATTTGCTTGTTATATCCTCTATTAAATTCTGATCTCCTTGAGGTCAAGAACTTTCTTTTTTTTGCCTCTTTTATCTCAAGTGCTTAGAACAGTGCCTGTTACATCTTAAGTTCTTAATGTTTATTGACTGACTGACCATATAAATATATTAGCAAATACATGACTGGAAAAGAAAGTAAGCTGCTCTTAGAAAGTAAAAATGACTAATCAGGGAGATCATCTGGGGTCTACCTAAGCATTGTCAAAGTTAAAGTTTGGTGGAACACCTATGGAATATTTATTAGTAGACATGACAAAAGTCTAATAGGTAGAAAATGTGTGAATGGTTCATGCTATGCATGGTAAGAGGGAATGCACATGTTGATGAAAGCACAAATTCACCAAAATATAAAATATTTGTTAAAAATTTAAAAGAAAATAAAAATTCAATAAAATAATAAAAGTGAAAAAAAGAATATTTTCTCATATGTATGTTTTCCTATGGGGTTGGGTAGACATTTTATTTTCTTTCCTTTTTTAATACATGAGATACATAGAACATTTTCCTCTCTATTTTATATTAGAAAAACATCTTGATATTATTCTGAAAGAGAAAGTAATGTAATTTTAAAATATAAGTCAGCTATATTGAATTATATTTATAATATTTTGTCAAAGTTGGTTGGTTTTTCTGAAGTGCTTTTTCTTCTCCTCTTAAAATTCTTTCTCCTTAAAAAGATAGCTTTTGAGGGGAAGCAAATTTTCAAAGACCAGTTCAATATTTTTGTAAATCACTTGCCTATTTAGAAATAAACAGTGAACATGTAACTTTTGCTCTTTTACTTACAAACATCTTTCAAAAAAAAAAGACTTGGATCCATGGCCATTTAAACTTATCTTTTTCTCCACTAGAGGGCTCTAATTTTCTCATCTCACAGGAATCATATTTAGGGTAAATGTAGTAACTAAAATATGCATAACACAAATCAGAATAGCATCTTTCTTTTTAGTATATAAAAGCTCCCTAAATTACAACCATTTGTTCAATTTCTTTTTTTTTGTTCTTGCTTGAGCCACATGGGAAATAAAGAATTTACATTTATTTAATATTTTAGTTAATGATTGTCTCCATGCAAGGTTATACCAGATTGGAATTTACCAGTTGTTAGTACTTGTACCAAAAGTGAAACAAAAGAAAAGTTAATGTATCTAGAATAACTGAGGAATACTGACAAGTATGTAGACAGCTTAGGGTTTAACCAGATAAAGAGAGACTAGGCAGGCCCCTCACTTTGGTTTAAAATACAAATGAATCTGGCTTGGTTGATAGGTCAAGTAAAGAAAGAATAAGTAGGTTTATTTTACTGCAAATTTCTATAAAAAGCTCATTACTGAGCCTGGCACAGTATTTATTAACAACTCACCCAAGGACAAATTAATTAAAAGTATGTTGGGAAATAGTTTACAAAAGGATGGTCATTTGGCCATCTCTATTAGACCAAAGACAATCGTGGTGGGGCAGGCTCATGGTTTATATGCCCATTGGAAAAGGGGTGTTCCCAAAGGTAGTAATCAACTCTGACTGGGTAGCAATTAATGAGATAATGAATATTACAATGGTAGGGCTGGACCTGGGCTTTGATTATGTCATTTGCTTCTTAAATTACCCAGCTCCACCTTGCTTTGGTCAATCTATTCAAAGAATTTATCCCCACCCAAACCTGAGTAGAACTCAATGGCTGCCCCACCTGGCTGGAATCGGGATAGAGAAGATTAGCTCAACCTTCATAGACTGAGATCTTTAAATGAGGATAAAAGAAAAAGGGGGGTATCTGAATCTCACCAAATCATTGATTATTAATAATAATTTCTCTTGGATTTGTGAGAAGATAGCATCTACTGTGAGAGTTTAACATGACATTATAGTTTGGTCCTCATGTATCAAACCAGACTTTGAATGTCATTTAACACCTTTCTCACCCACAGTGCTTCCTCTCCATTTCTGACTGATCCAGCCTGATGTAACCACTTTTCTCCCATCTATAACTTTTCTATCTTTGCCTTGTCCTTAGACTACAAATGTACAATCTGAATTCCTGGATCTTTTCTAGCTGCCTGCAAAAAGATCTGCTAAAATTTATGATAGCCTTAAGGACTCCAGAGTCACCTCCATGACACACTGAAATATTTGGGTAGGACTTTAGTGGAGGAGTCATAAATTTATGGCTTAAAAATTTTGATTGCTACAACTTTTCCTAAAAGGAAATTGATTCTTAAGTTGGATGACAGAAATATCTCCCATTCCTTAGGCTATCTGTTTGTAGGAGTGTGCTAGAGCCAGTTCAAACCAGCTCCTGAAATCTAATTGGCAAATTTTCAGTATGAGCATGTATACCTGAGAAATTGGCAAATGCTACAAATCAGAGCCAGATTTGTTGTTTTGTAAATCATGCAGACTTAAGAAAATTATGAGGAAAATATTAATAATGTAAATTCAGCTTAAAAGTGTCATGTGCATATTTTTTTCCAGAGAGATTAGTTGTTAAACACTTACCAGCATACTCTTACATTTGTAGAAAAGTAGAATTTCTAAAATTCAAAGTTTCTAATAAAATTAACCATCTGTAGAAGTATGTGTGTGTGTGTATATCTCCTTAAATCAATGTAACTCAAACTTGGATAAAACTAGATTATAAAAGGAAATATCTAGGTAAACTGGGCTAAATCAGACTTCTTCAAATGTAGTTTTGTTACATTTTTTCTTAATATTCATTTTTTTTAAATTTTGAGTTTCAAATTCTCTTCCTTTGTCCAGCCCCTCCCCAACCCATTGACATCTGGCTATTTCAATCATGTACAAGATAAATTAAGTGTATTATCAGAATGAGAAAACAATGTGTTAGTTAGCATTGGATAATAATTTTTCTTGCCTGCCAATACCAATCATTCTCTCATTCACATATCTAAACACCCTATCACCTACATAGACTTGTCTCTCTACGTAATAATTTTTTTTCTCATCTGCACTACATCCTATAATTTATCCCAACCAACTACTGTCTTCTACCCATTTAAGCTATTCCTTTGGAAGAATATTGTGTGAAGGCCTTTTTTGGTGGGACACGTAGCCTAACCTCCTTCCTCATTCAGATAGCGCTAGCTTTTCTTTAGTACCAAGGAAAGGATGAAACCATCCCCAAGATCTGATCAGCTCATGGAACTCAAGCTACTGATTCCCCTTCTTCGAGCACAAAATAACTACAGCTTGCTCTAAAAGCTATCCGATGCTTGAGTGGCACACAGTGATGGGCAACACTGAGGAAGGGGACTTGAGCATGTCCTCAGTGCATACCTTGTGAAATACTCTTCTCCTGCTATGGCTAAGGAACTCTCTTGTTGCTAAATGACCTACAAGTGTCTTGTTTTATTTCATTGTCAAAATCTAAACTACCAAGGAACTGACTTTAGTCAGGCCCAAGCCAGAACACCTTTTTCAAGCCTTGCCTTGGGGGCAGCCTAAAATTATATGACCAACAGCATTTGGATTCAATGTGACAGAGCTCAGGGTGTGTGACCTCCAGTAACCTGCAGAAATGGTGAAAATAGACTAGAATGTGGGAGCAGAGATTGAGCCAGCTGAACAGTTGCCTGTGATCATTTGTGGAGTTAAGATTGAATCAGAAGACAGATTGGAGGTAGAGAGTATTGGTTTTATCAAAGACTTTGAACTAAGAATTAATGGCTAATTTTCTTTTAACATAAAAAATGTTAACTACAAGTCTTCACCCCTTTAAAAACAAATATAATACTAGCCTAGTTACGCTCTTTGACATACTAAGTTTTAATTTGCAATGCATTGATTTAATCAAAACTTTAAGAAATGCAATTCTACTTCCCTCTACTCCCTAGCAACAAATATAAATTGTAATGGAAACTACATGTAGAGACCAAGCTATTCATTGTCTATTCTTATATTACTAGTTCAAAATAATTACATCACTAAAAAGAGCCATGGATTTTACTAGAAGCTGTTTTTAATAAGATAGCAAATAGATAAAGCATTTATTCAATCTTTACTATGTGCTAGATCCTGTAGCATTTAATAAAAATGTTACTATGCAACTAAAATATGAAAGACTTCCTAATATTTCTCTTGGTGAACTTGTGAACAGGGAAACAGCATCATTATGTAGTCTCAGAGTTTGCCAGGCATCTGGGAAGGTGTCCTCCTTCCAAAAAGGGATCAGTGGCAGCACCTACAGGACTCTTGAAGTAAGGTGGTGAGGAAAGTAAAAAGAAAAAGCAAGTTGTACATGATGCGTATTCAAGCAAGATGATAGTTATATCCCTGTGCCTTGTCCTCATAGGAAGTTAAAAAATGTAGATGCTCAAAAAAGACACAGAAACAAACCATATGCATTGGCTACGTCTCTGAGATATCTGTTCCATATTAAATAAATCGACTCTTTTTGCCCTTAAATGTTCTCAAGCCTAACTGTTAATAGAAGAGAATAAAGCAAAGTGAAAGGAAACATTTGCAAATTTAATTAGACGTTAAATTTTCTTGCAGATTTTCACGTGAACTTTCCAAACACTTTATAACTTTTCAATCATTCTCATCTTATTTGAAATTTGCTAAGATGTGGTGGGACAAACACAAAAATTTATAAGAACCAGAATAAAAATCCTGTTTCTCATGCTTTGTTTAACCAGATCCATCATGCAAAATAGGAAAAAATATGGTAAAAATAAAAACAAAGAACAAAACCACAGAACCCAAATAAAGAAGTTTGTGGGATCTTGTCAAAGTCATAAGTCCCCATCCCCATTTTCTTTTGACTAAAGTAATCATAAGGAAGGCTTTTTTGAGAAGTTATAATGAAACTCATTTTGGGAAGCTTGCCTTTGTTTATGCTATAACTCTATGATCCTGTAATAAAATAACTACAACATGATAGTAGGTGTAGATTTACAAGCTGAATTATTTGACATTCATAAGCTAGCATCTTTAATGTAACAATGGCATTGCCTGTTCTTTTTCAAGTTTCTCATTACACCATATAGTGTAAGTCACAAATAATATTTGTATGATAAATTTCAGAAGGCAGTGTAGCCTAATGGAGTGATGAGGCAGCCTGGGAATCAGGAAGACCTGAGTTCAATTCCTGCTTCTGAAGCACACTTGCTGTGTAACTTTGGGCTACTCTTAACCTCACTGTGACTTGGGCAACACTCTAAGATGATAAATTATACTTGAACTGCAGGATTGTATTTATATTGGTACAACAACAACAAATGAAGAAATTACTTATGCTGAAGAAATTGTCTATCTGAGAAAAAGACTTCTAAATTTCATTTTAAAAGCAAGTTAAAGGCTTTTCATCAACAGAGTTTTACTCAGAATGTTTAATAGACTAAGTAATTTTTTTGCAGAAAGACAACAAAACGTCCTTTAAAATTATAAAAAATAAAGATGATTAAAATAAAAGATTTGAGGTAGAAGAATTCTTAGTAGCCATGTATTCCAACCTCCTTAGTTCATGGATGAAGAAATTAAGGTGCTAGTAGATAACGTACCCAAATTTCAGAGGTAGTAATCTGAAAAACATTTGAGCCCATTTACTCTGACATTTTTAATCTACTATCTTTCTAATTTGTTTAACCCATTATTCTCCTAATTTGTTTAATCTATTATATTTCTAATTCATTGAAGACCAAATGGACTGATTTAGGCATTTGGTATAAATGCTATAATATTCATATCAAGTACAAAAGTGAACTTGAAGAGAATCATATAACCATTTTGAAGAAAAGAAAAAAAATATATACTCATGACAATGATTCACTTTAAAGATTTTCTTTCAATCTAGCATAGTTAATCATTTACATATGAAATATAGGATACAAAAAATGCTTAGCTAGAAATAGACTTTCTACAACTAAGAATGCATCTGAATTTGTTGACTCAGAGGACGTCAAGTCAACAAGCATTTCTTAAGTATTTACTATGTGCCAGTCACTATGCTAAATTATGAAAATACAAATAATTGGAAAGAAATATGGTCCCTGACCTCAAAGAGCTTACATTCTAATGAGGAAGGACAACACATAAAAGGAAGCCTCCCTGGGAGAGAAGGGAATGAAGGTATCCTGCTCGGAAAGCAAAATGTTTCACCTGAGGCAAGAGGACAGGGATTGTGCTTCTCTGGAGCAATTTCCACTGTAGAACAGGATTGTATAAAATCAAATAACTATCATATAAACAAAATTAATGAAGCTAGAATAAAAGAGGTGCTATGGATCAGGATAAAGACCTTTGTACCAATTACCTTTAATAAAATTCAATCATCCAAAATCTATAAATAACTCCTACAAACGTAAGTAATTGAGTCATTTTTCAACAAATAAGTGGTCAAAGAATATGAACAAAAAATTCTCCATAAACAAAATGCAAACTATGAAAAATGTTTTTACTCGCTCATAACCAATTAGATGGTCATAGATATCATGGGTTTCTCCCCTTGAGAACTGTTTGTTCATATTTTTAGACTATATATCTTTTTTCTTATAGATGGCTCTTATAAATGACTTCTTTTCTTAGAAATCTGAATCAGTTTCACACACACACACACACACACACACACACACACACACACACATACACTTTGCAAATTAAATTGTTTTTATCAAAAAAACTTTCTACAAAGATTTTCCCCCAGTTAGCTGTATCTCCTTTATTCTTAGCTTTGTTATATTTTAAACTTTTAAATTTTATGTAATTAAAATTATTCATTTTATCTCTTGAGACCCTCTCTATTCTTTATTTGGTCATGAAATTTTCTCCCATATGGAGATCTGATAAGTAATTGTTTTCCATTCTTCTCACACTTGTTTATTTTATGGCTTTTATGTCTAGGTCATGTACACATTTGGAGCTTATCTTTCTATAAAGTGTGAGATGTTGGTCGAAATCTAATCTCTTCCATATTGCTATCCAATTGTCCCAGTAGTTTTATTCTTCCTCCCTCATATGGCGAGTCCTTGTTTTAGTAGCTTGAGTTTCTGTGTTCATCAGATAGTAGGGTATTGGATATATTTACTTCCATGTATTGTATACCTAAATTACTCCATAGCTCAATCTCTCTATTTTTTTTTAACCAGAACAAGATTGTTTTTTAATAATTGCTATTTTGTATCATGGTGTGACACTACTGACCAGTAACCATTTGTTAGATACTATCTACTTGCCTAGATTCCATAACACTCTTCCTCCCTTTCTAACACCTTTGTAGTTCTCTTTGTGGAATCAACATACAAGTCACAAACCCTTCACATGATTGCACTCTGTGCAAACTCTTTTCTTTTATCTCTCTATAGTCATGTTTCTTACAATCTATATTCTCACTACATACACACAAATGTGTGTGTGCTTATATACATATATATGTATGTATTGTTGTTGAATTGTTTCATTTGGGCCTGACTCTTTGTGACCCCATTTTGCAGGTTTTATTGGAAAAGATGCTGGAGTGGTTTGCTATTTCCTTCTCCAGCTCATTTCAGAGATGAGAAACTGGGGCAAACAGGATTAAGTGACTTGCCCAGGGTCACACCACTAGCAAGTATCTGAGTCTGGATTTGAACTCATGAAGATGACTCTCGCTGCTTCTAACCTTATTCTATTCACTGTTCCACCTAGCTGCCCTATATATGTGTATATGTATAAAAATATTTCAATATATGTATGTATATTCATATTTACATATATAGCCATTGGATTTAACAATTAAGAAATCATCAGTTACGCTGAAAAGAATCATTTCAACTGGAAAATGAGGTTGGAAGCCAGAGTATAAGCGGTTGTGAAGTTGGTGAGAGATGAGGAGGCAGAGTTAATGAAAATAGATGGGTGGGGCTATAGAATGGAAGAGAGATAGCTAGTGGGGGCAGCTTAGTGAAATAGATCATTGAGATTGTTTTTTAAGGAAAGGTAAGTTCTGGCTAAGCTATAGGCAACAGTAAGTGGAAAAATAGAAAAGAAGAGACCAAGGGAATGATTGAGGGGCAAAATCCTGAAGGAGACAGGAAATATTAGGATTAAGCATTAAAATAGATGTGTTGGCCTTGGCAAAGGGAAGGTCTACCCCTTCATCAGAGCCTGAAGCAAAGAAAGAAATAATGGAGAACAATGACAAGAGGTTAAAAGGTATAGACCTGGAAAGAAGAAAGACTTCATAACAGATAGCCTTTATTTTCTTGGTAAAGTAAGATACAAGATCCTCTGGTGAGAGTGGAAGGGGTGGTGCAGGTTCTCTAGAACCTTCTCATTATCTACTTAGTCATAGATAGGTTGTGATCTACATGAGTTGGAGTTCCCACATACTGGTAGTTCCCCACATTAATGAAATTATTTGAGTATTCAAATTATTTGAATGTTTGTTTTCGTTAAGATTAGAATTGTTAAGGGAGCCAAAAAGTTCTAGAAATATTAAGGACTGATTGATTCTATCAATAAATGAAATTGACTGTCTTAACAGAAAAAAAAACAATACTTATCAAAGTGGAAGCTATTTCAAAATCAGCCGTCTATATTTACTTAATCAAAGCATCATCTGATTCAAGCAAGTTCAAACTCAATACCAAATTAGAAGAAAGGATAACAATAACACTCTGCAATTACAACAGCTCTCAACCCATTTAAACAAACTCTCAACAACTGAGAAACTGGAAAGTGATAAAAGTAAAAATTAACTCTGGTGATCCCCATTTCTGAAGGGAATTCAACCAATTTAAAACAGTTCTCATAATAAAAAGGTCAAAAAGGCCCAGAAACTGCCCCAGTCAGCAAATAACCTTCTCAAAAGGGGAGAGATATGTCAGCCAAGAGCAACGCTACTTCAAAATGAAGCCACTTGGTGGCATAGTGGATAGAATATTGGAACTGGAACCCAAAGAAATGAATTCAAATCTGGCCTCAGACACATATTAGCTATGTGACCATGGGTAAGTCACTTAACCTGTCTGTTTCCATTTTATCATTTGTAAATTGGGAATCATAATAACAACACCTACCTTCTAGGGTTGTTGTGAGGATAAAATTGGAAAATATTTATAAAGCACTTTGTAAAATTTAAATCAGCATATAAATGCTAGCTATTACTATTATAGTCTCATTTGTAAGCCAATCCAAAGGATTTAAGGACCTACACATCAGGTTTTAGGTCGCTGCCCAGCCCAAGCACCACTTAATGGTTATTTTTTGGGACCTCCTGGCTCAGAGGGACTATAAATAGTAACTGTTTTCTCTTTTGGCCAGCAACCCTGAGGGTCTTCCCCTCCCAGTTGTTTTTTTTTAATTAAAGGTGCCATTCCTTGACTCACTTCTTAAAAAGGCCTATTCACTGAATGGGTATTGCCTCACTCAAAGTGAGAACTTGAAAAGACCTTAGCTTAAAAAGGCCAAGGTCTCCCACTGTATCCTGGGCCATTTCCAGTAATCCTGATCCATATCTGGCCACTAGACCCAGATGGCTCTGGAGGAGAAAGTGAAGCTAGTGACCTTGCACAGCCCTCTTTCACTCAGATCAAATTCAACTGCAAGTCATGTCATCATCTTGCTGATGTCATGGTCCCCTTCAAGAATGAAGGACAAACCACACAAACCATCAGGTTTTATTCTGGGAGCTAGAAATACAAAAACAAAAATTAAATAGTCCTGTCCTCAGAAAAACATCAATTTACAAACAATGTAAAATAAATATGAGGTAATTTTGCAAGTGGAGGGGGAATAGCAACTGATGGGGTCAAGGAAGATCTCATTCTCCAATATCTCTCACAATCCATCCTTTTCTTTCCTTTCACAAATGTACCACCCAAGTTTAGATCTTCCTTTCTTACCTGGACAATTATACTATCCTTCTAATTAGTCTCATGTTTTCCAATCTCTTCCCTCTCTAATCCACCCTCCACACAGTAGACAAATTGATCTTTTTAAAGTACAGGTCAGATGACACTACCTGGCTCAGGTAGCCTCAATGGCTTCCAACTGACTTTAGTATAATTTTTTAAAAAGTCCTTCATAATATACCTCTAGCCTACTTCTCCAGACTTTTCTGTCACTGGTCTCCATCACACACTCTACATTCCAGCTAAACTGGCCTACTTCCTGTACAGGGTATTCCATGTCCTTCCACTGTGAATTTGTAAAGGCTGTCCCTGTGCCTGGAAAGTACTCTCTTTACCCCTTAGTATCCCCATTTTTGTTAAAACACATCAGAGGGGCTGCACACTACACAGAGAGTTTCCTGATCTATGTTCCCCTCTCCCCTATTCCCTTGTTCTCTCTCCCTTTTGAAGTTACTTTGTATTACTTTACATATACTTGATATTTTTAGTTATCTCTCTATATTTCATGAAGTTACCTCCCTCCCTACCCCTTTCCCCCATTAGAATACCCAACTTCTTGAGTACAGGGACTTTGTATCCCTACAATGTAGCAGTGTCTTGAACACAGTAAGTGCTTAATAAACATCTGCAATATTCATTTGACTTGAAGAATGGAAAAGGTCATGAATGGCATTATTACCAGATAAAAAGTGCTAGAATATTATTAATCAATCAGTCAGTCCCAGAATGCTGCTGATCAACAGTATTAACCAAGAAACTACTGTTCCAAATGCTCATCTTTCCTTTCTATAGTTTCTTTACGACAGAGATGTCAGATATGCAGAGCATAGGATTAATGTGGCCCTCAACATTCCTGAGCATGGCCTGAACTACATAAAAATATAATTAGGAAACACGTAACAAAAATACACAAAATATAATAATACATAGCTAGTGTTACATTTTAAGACCAAGTCAATGGGGGTGGTTACATATGGACTAGTGACTCCTGTTTTTATTTGAGTTTGACACTATTGCTTTGCCAGATTGGTTAAAGACAAAATAACAAGTAGTAGCATTTATATTGGATTTTAAAGCATGTAAACAACTTTACAGATGTTCTCATTTTATCTCTTTAAGGGAGGTGCTGCTAGTATCCCTTTTTCACAGATGAAGAAACAGTCAGACCAAGGTTAAGTGACTTCCTGGGACCACACAGCTAATAAAGTCTGAGGCTGGATTTGAACTCAGGTCTATTCTGACTGCAGGTCGAATGCTCTATCCATTGTGTTGCCTAGCTGCCAAGAGAATTTTTGATGAAAGTATCACAGGAAAGTGGGAAGTTTTTTGTATAATTTTCTACAGCATTCACATGACTGACTGATGGTGACAGAAAACATGATTGTGCTGTGTTCATTGTTTAGTGATTGTGAAAACAATTCTGATACCATAGCACAGCTCTAAAGATTCTCCTCCAATAAATGTTCAATCATTCATTTGATGAGATCATAAAATATTCCTTCATAAATGCAACAAACGACAAATTTTTTTACAGTGATCTTCTATCAATACCAAATCTGCCACCTGATATAAAAACATGGAGATGTATTCACCAAAGGTGTTTGTCATTGTGAGGATTTTGATATGTGAAGTCCAAATGATGGGAATCTTTATAAGTGGCGAAGTCATCCAGATGTTCCTATTTGCACACAATATTGTGTTAATTAAATGACACCCTGGAACAGTAGAAGGCATCTTCAATTAAATCCATAGTCAATCTAATGAAATAATTTTAGGAATCCATACAGGAAAAAAAGAAATGGATGAAAAATGGACATTATTCTGACCTAGGCGTGGAAACGAAGCCCACTGAATAAGTCCCACAGTATGTACATCTTGGAAGGGTCACACGGAATGAGACCTTGATGAAGAGTAGCACAGTGGAAACCACGCTGGCCTGGAAGTAAGAGGACCTTAGTTCAAATTCTTGCTTTGCCACCTACTATAGTGGAACTTTGTGCAAAGCACCCTCCATCTCTTGGCTTCAACTTCCCTGTCTACAAAATAGGAAGTTGAAGTAAATTATTTCTAAGGTTCCTGTTACATCTAAATTCTATGATCCTAAGAAAAGGAGGAAAAAACATGTTGGATCACATATGAGAAATTATTCAGCATTTCCAATGATTCAAAATGTTCTTTGCTGCAAAAGCCAATTATTTGAACACCAATATTCTACAGGCAATGGCATATGGCTGTTAATCATAGGACAGTAAGATATCAAAAAAATGTAAATTGCAGGTGACCTAAAGTGCAGTGGGAAAAAATACAGCAAGTATAAGTAGGGTTATAGTATCTTACCATTGATGACTTGTAAGTGAAAAGTGGTTCAAATGTAATCTTCAAGAACATGTGTGGGTAGAAAAGATGGGATAACATTCATGTAGTAAGAGAGAGGAATAAAAGATGGACTTCAAAAGGGCCACATGGATACTCATGAAATATTTAGATGCTTGGAAGGAGACCTCTAAAATCTATGAGTAAAGATAAATTGAAATATCAAAGGATTTTCTATTGAAGATTTACATTTATATTAAAAATCACAATAACCAATACAATTGTTAAGTGTGAACACCAACACTTCATCAGATTTGCTTTTGATGGAGGAGTAAGTAAGAATAGCTGAAAGAAACTGGGGGTGTTGGATCCAGAGAAGAGAAAGTGAAAGAAGGGTATGAAGGTTGCCTCAAGGTATCTGAAGGACTTTCACATGGCAAAAGGCTAGACTTGATTTGTTTAGTCCTAGAGGGCAGAAACAGGTGAGAATGGGAATTGCAGAGGCAGGTTTAAGTTTAGTAAAACAAAAAGACTAGTAATGATTGGAGCTTTCCAAAAGTAGAGTGGGATGCCTTAGGAGTTAGTGGTGTGCTCCTTGTTAGAAATCTTCAGGCAGAGGCTGGATGGCTTACCTATTGGGTATAGGTATAGAGGAAAGGTATAGGTTAACCTAATTGGAGTTGAAATCCCTTTGCAATTCTAAAATTCTATGATTCATAATGTCTTTTGAATCATTAAAGAAGACTGAACTGAAAGAACTTGGGAAAGACCAGACCATTCCAAGATACTCAAATATTCCATGTGTTGGTAGGACATGCAGTTTACTAAATGCCGATGATGCTATTTACATGTGATGTATTGGGGGGGGGCGGTACAGAGAGAAGTAAATTTAGGCTTGACATAAGGAAAAATGTCCTAACAAGTAAAACTACCTCAAATATAAATGGGCTATATCAGGAGATAGGGAAGAGTTTTCAGGCAGATGTGGGGTGTCCATTTGCTAGACACATTTTTTGAGACTGGATCTTGTCCAGGGGCTACTCATGGCAGAACAGAGCCACTGATCAGCACAGTTCTCTGACCTGCTCCATTTCCAACTTGGGCCGGTTCATCTTTCTTTAGACAGCCTTATGACCGACCCATTACCTGTGGTTCATCAAATTGATGCTGAACTTAATGTAGACATTCAACTGACTTAACACATTGTAAGTCTGATTTTCCAAGCTCATGAGATACACCAGTACCCACTTCCTCAGCCACAAGAACTACACTTCTGTCTCTCCATGACTGGTTAAAGAGTAAATTCTTGCTGACATATATGATGAAGTAGATGGTTGCTAAGGTTATTTCCAGCTCTGAAATCCTCCAATTCCCTAAAATGATCCCCACCACCACTACCAATCAATATTGTATAGACTATGCTTGTTTTTGTCTTTACCAAAGGATTTGTTCAAGCTTGTCTAAATCATTGTAGTTTTTGGATCACATCATATTAATAAAAACCCAAGTGTATTAAGCCAGATCATATGACACATGTTCAAGTTCATGTTTGATTTAAAATTAAATATCTAGATGATTTATAGTAAAGAGTTTACCTCCTCTCTCACATGAGACATTTCTAATCTTCAATCAGATTTTCCAACACTTTCAGCATTAGAGCATCTCTACTTAAAATCTTCAGTGTTATTTTTATAACCGCTGGAGAGTGATACTCAGCCAGCATCTGTTGTTAATCCTTTGCCTTTTTTTCTGTAAAAGAAGCAATGAGCTTATATTAATGTGATTACTAAATTTTACTAAACACTTAGAAGAAATAAAAGCATTACTCTCTAGAAGTATTTTATTGCATTATGTATTAGATATTATTAGTATATAAGAGTTACAATGAGAATTGAGTAGAGTTTTTTAAACAATATGAATTTAATTTTGAGAATTGATATATATTAAATTTACTCCAAGTTCCTTGCATACATAATAAGGTTTAAAAAGAGAAAGGGAGGAATGAAGGGAGAGAGAGAGAAATGAAAAGAAAGAGAAAGACAGCATCTGCTCATTTTAAAGTAGGAACATAAAATTTTTTAATGATGATATATGAATCAGATGACATAAAATCTAAATATGCTTGAATTGAAATGAACTGAGCTGAACTGAACCCAAACAGAAATTTATTTGGAATTTTAAACTGCCATGGCCAACTGATTTTACTCATTCTAATCTCTCTGTAGTTTTTGACTAGTCTTGTGCCAGAGTCACTCTTTCCACAATTGTGTAAGATGGGCTTTGGACTAACTCAGATTAGGGAGCAGAGAAAAATCTCTGGCCAAAGGCTGTATTCTAGTGACTTTATTTTAATGCAATTTTATTCACTGGAGGAACCAAAAAGGAGAAAAGGTTTTTCAAGAGATTTCCATATTTCTTTGCAGATAAAAGCTAAGTACAGTAACTATATGAGTTGCTAAAGGTTTTTTATTTGAAGTGTTTCAAATAAGTTCAAATTAAGTGCCATCCAGCAAGTAAAAGATCTTCCTCTCTATGGTGAAATCTACTCTTCTGCCTCCCATTATACAATTTGACATCAAATGACAATAGAGACTCTTTAAAACTCACTAAAATTTAGTTCTTCTGTTATCTGGTATATTTCAGGTGGAAAAAGGCCTTACCCTAAAAGGGCCAGGGTTTCCCATAGCATCCTGGGTTATCTCCAGTCATCCTGATAAATATCAGGCCACTGGATCCAGATGGCTCTGGAAGATAAAGCGAGTCTGGTGACCTTGCACAGCCCTCCCTCGCTCAAATCAAAGTCAATTGCAAGTCATGTCATCATTTGCCTGATATCATGGTCCTCTTTGAAAATAAAGGACAAAAATGCAATATTTCAGGTGAGAGAATGCTATATACAGCATTTTCAGTCAAAGGGTTAATGACTCATAGCTAGATTTTCTGTGGCTAATCATTATAGTCTTTATTTCATACAATATTAATAATAAATCACATTTGTTATATAGCATATAATACATAAAATATACCTCTAATTTTATCTATAAAATTATTGTGTAATTTTATGAATAAAATCAAACTTTTCAATTCCCTTTTAATAGCATAGTACATATCCACCTTTTTGACTCAAGAATTAAGAACTCCTTTAATTCACCATGTCATTCCCACTCAATGAAAAGAAACAGGGAGACAGTGCCAAATAGTGCCAAAATCACTGGCCATGAAGTCAGAAGATCCTGGTTCAAGACCTGACTCAATCAATTATTGACCACGTGACCATGATCACTCATTTAAATACCCTAATCCTTAATTTCCTTATCAGAAAAAGGGATATAAAAATACAGATCAGAAAATGAAGTGAGCTCCTCATGTCATCAAAGTAAAGGTTCAAAGAATTATAACCAGAAGATGGCCTTACCATTCCTAAAATGTCAGTGAACCATAGGAATGGCTCCAGTATATTGGATCCAGGGAGAATTTATACAAGAATACATACACACACACATGCACATGCACACACACAAATGCACACATACATACTACATGTATATAAAATAGCAATAATTAACAAAACATGTATGTTCTAGTGTTACATGTGTACACATCTATATACAATTATACACACACACAGACAAGGACACAGAACAACAAATCAAGGCCTTCATACCAGTGGAGGCATTATTTCTAGTAAGGAATCTATCCAAGTACAGGGAGATTAATGTCTTTCTGCTTGCCAAAATACAATGCCAAAAAATTGATCTTTGCTACTTAGAGCTATGCCTAAAAAAAACCAGGAAAATAGGCAAAGTAGGTAGAGAACAATTCCTGTTTGCATATCTTTGGTTTTGATTAAGTTTCATTTGCATTCTAAAACAGAAAACATCTAGGGAATATCTAATCCTGAATTAGGACTCATAAATAAAAGACTTAATCTTATAGGCATTTACTAATAAATTTATAAATGAACAATAATTAATAATATGAACTATTATAATTAACTGGTATGATAATTTATAGTAATAAATGCAGTATGTATTTAAGTTTCTACTACATGTCAGGCATCGTACTAAACTCTGGGGATGCAAAGAAAGGCAAAAGACAATCTTATTATCTAAGTGTGCTGGCTATGACTAAATAGCTGTCCTTTTACCCTTATCAGGAAGAGGTTCTGGTTACTCTACCCAACAGCTTGCAGCTGAGATGGTTTGGATGACTCTGAAGAGATGAATTCCAAAGCTTGTAGTAGGGAGCAACACTCAGCAAAGATTGCATCCAGCAGCCACTTGAGCAACATTCAGTTTAGACCATGTGCTGTGTGTTTACCACATCAGCAGGAATCAATGATGCATCACCATAAGGAATCATGGTCATTCAGGGTTGGAGAATTGAAGTGTTTCTCCAGTCATGTGCCCTAGCCACAAGCATGTCCACATTTGTGACCCTCACATGTGATTCCTATTTGTGTACACTCTCCCCCACTGTTGGCATGCATATTTGTAGGAGAATTTACAGGACAATATTCTATTGTGACTTTTTTAGACTACTTTATTCCACTAGGTGCTTTTGCTTTGAACTAAATGTAACTTCTGCCTGAGTACACTATGCAACCGTTGCAGGCTGACCTCCCCATCTAATTCCTTCTAATTCTCCTAAGTGGTTTGTAGTATTCTCTCATGAGAAGTCTTCACTTGAATGCTTTCAGACAGGCTTGCTCCCTTTGGTTCATGGATTGTCTCATGTGGCTCTTCTTAATATATACCACTACTTGCACTCCCATCCTACTTGCAAAACCATCATTCAGAGTTCACAGGTTATAGTTTTGAGTGTATGCAGAGTAGTCAGGTGGCATAGTGGATCGAGTGGAAGGCCTGGAGTCAGGAAGATCCATCTTCCTGAATTTCAATCTGGCCACAGACACTTACTAGCTGCGTCACTCTGGGCAAATCACTTAACCCTGTTTGCCTCAGTTTTTTCATCTGTAAAATGAGCTAGAGAAGGAAATGGCAAACCACTCCAGTATCTCTATTGAGAAAACTCCAAATGAGAGTCAGACATGAGCAAAATAACTGAACAATAACAAAAGCTTTAGAGTCCCCTGATCCTAGGGTAGCTAATTCTGGGGGCCCCTATATGCAAGAGAAGATGCCTCATTATTGAAGTATGAAGGAGGAGGAGGAGGAGAGAAGAGAGAAGGAAAGAGTCTTCAAACATATCATGCATCCCACTACTGAGGAACCTTGACTAGCTACTTTTTTGACTTGGGTCAGTTCATCCTTCCTTAGACAACCCCTCCCCCACCACACTCCTAGGTGTTCACTATATTAGTGCCTAATTTAATATAAACACCAGTTCATCTCAGACTATTGTGGCTTAGAAGTCCCAATTTCAAGAGATCTGTCATCCACATTCTCCTCAGGAGCTGGAATCATAGACAGGGACCACCACACCCTGCTAAAAAATGCTTATGAAACAAATTGGAATTAGAGCTGAGGAGAAAATGGTTGGATTGATACAAACTTTGGAGTTACATTTGGTCAGCCTGGATGCATTGCTGTAGCGAATGCTATGAATAAGAGGGTACTGGGGATGCAGGATACTATAATTGCCAATCTTCTTCCTTACCGTCACCTTTGGAGAATAAAATAATTCTTAGAAAAATGAAGGATCTTCAAGATAAAAAACAAACACAAAGAATCTGAAAAGGCAGAAAAGAATTTCTACCTGGGTCAGAATTGTAGAAAATAGAAGAATATCACATAGAAGAAAAGGGGAAAGAGATCCCTAGAACTTGAATCTAAGTAACAGATCAATCAATCAGTCAATAAACATTTTAAAACAATTGCTATGTAAGTGCTGAGGATACAAGAAAGGCAAAAGACAGTCCCTGCTTTCAAGGAATCCACACTCTCATGGGGGATGTTATATGCAAACAGCTACATGCAAACATAGATATAAGGGCGTTCTCATAGAGGGAGAAGATAGACCTCTTAGAAGGAAGCAGATGAACAGATTTCAAGCAATCAGAATATACATACGCAGTCCCAGATGGACAGAGGATATCTTATATGGGAAAAGAGACAACTAGTAAAGTTAGTTTAGTGACTTCCTATAGATGGAGGGGAGAGAGAGAGAGAGAGGCAGAGAGATAGAGAGAGACAGAGAGAGACACACACAGAGAGACAGCAAGAGAGAGAGACAGTGAGAGATCTGTTTGTCAGCTTGATATTATCAAAGGAGAGTTCTGCTGTCTTTGAGGGGAATATATCCAAGATGTTATGGAGCATAGCCTAAGACCTAACAAATCTGATGAAAACCACGCAATTATGTTGATTCTCATGGGAGAAAGGTATTTCCAGAAGGAACCTAGAAGGCATTGTTACAGGTTATAAAGTTCTGGGCAAAAAAAAAAAAACACCAGCCCCAAAGTCATTAGAGGCAAAGGTGTTGTTTTTACCACTCTTGCCAACTTGTCTCAGAAGAGAAAGACAGATACAGGGAATAAACTTCTGGATGCGAAGATGCAAGTATAGTATTTGGATTTTTAGATAACAACCTAATACTGAATAAATGAAAGATGGGCTCTTGGCCAGGGATGGAATGCTAGTAATGAGAGCTGGTAAAAATGTATATAACATGTGCACTCTGTTTCTCTTTCCCAAAATTAGGCAGGCTATATCTCTCTGTCCTAGTTCCAAAGTGCCCTGAGAGATTTGTGAAGTCTGTTATCTTTTGTTCTTGGCTCAAGTCCTCACTGGCTATCTTCCCTGTCCCCAGCCTTCTAACTCTCCTCCTCCTTTCCTCTAATTCACTTGTCAGAGTCTGGTGACTGGCATCCTAATTCCATTTAACCACTTAATATCAGATAGCTTACACAAAGGAAAATTTACTTCAAAAAGGGGGCAAGAACAAACATATAAGTATTTCTTCTAGTATCTCCAGGGTATAATTTCTCCTACTCCACTTCAGTCTTTGGGGAAGTAGATTCAAGACTTAACTCAAGATAGCATTGGTTCCACCAACATTGTGTGCAGATGCCAGGTGAGTCTTTACACAGGGCTGGTTTCCCAAAAGGTTATTATTTCCAAAGATCTCTCCTCATTTCTTGGGTCATTGATGTTATGCTGCCTACAAAACCAAACATGGATTCCAATTCCCTGATTTTTGTGACTCTCTCTCTCAATCAAGATCAGAGACTATCCTTCCTGCATTTTGAATGGAAAAAATGCAAAAGGTGCATTTCTCAGGAGCCATATGGCCTCAGTGGAGAAGGGAAGAAGGTTCTGGGGACTTTCCTCTTGAGTCATAGACTCTCACCAGGCATTATGGGAGAAAGAGTTGCCAAAATCCCCTGGACAGAAATGAATCAGAGTCAGCCAAAGCTGACTCAGGCCTTTTAGAAGATGCCAGAATTTCTGGCTGTACAGCCAATTGAAAAAGACTCCTCCCACCCATGTTGCCAGCCAACTGGAACCAGTTATAGAATGTCCACATATGTTCCGCAATGTCTCCAAGGTACTTCCTTTACCTGTCATCAGGATTCTCTTGGAAGTGAACTTCCCATGTTCTTTACCTGAGGAGTTGCATCAGTTGAGCTAGTTAATGGAGTTTGAGCTTTCATCAGAAATGCATAAAATGTATTTGCTAATCAAAAAGGCTTTAAATTGAAAAGGAAGAGGGAAGGAGAAAACATACATGCATAAAACATACATATAGTACATGTGTATATACAAACATATATGTTTTTATACATACACATCCAAAACTAATTTCATATATATTTACACACATATATGTGTATGTATATATGCACATGCATATAATATACACACTTATCTATACATTTATATCTATATGTCATATCTATGTTTCTATCTATATCTATGTCTATATCAATATCTATATCAAGCTTTATACTATAGGAGGTAATAAAGTTTGCCCAGAATATTCAAGGAGATTCCCTACTACCAGAGGCAGACCTGATACAGGTAGACACATTGGTTCAGTGTTAATATTGGTATAAAATAAGACACTCACACGTCATCAAACAGTTAAAAAAAAAAAAGGCCCTGGCATAGCAAGGCTATACAACAAGGATGAAATGACTCTTAGCTTCTTTGGACTCAGTTTCCATAATTGGGGAAAGAAATAAAATATAATATCAAAATCTAAAATAATGAAGTCTAGCATAAAAATTTTGGGTTTTTATATTTTTTTGTGAAAAGCTTTTTTTTTAATTTTTCATAATCAAAAATGTCCATTTTACTTTCCATGATCCTCTCTATCTCTTATTGGTCATGAACTCTTGAAATAAATGGATTGTCATATCTATGGATAGGAAATCAAATTTTAAAAAAAATAGAAAAAGGCCTGGTAAATGGGAAAACACATATGCAGCAAGTCTCTCCAATAAAAGTTTCATTTATAATATGTGTTTATGTATAGGGAACTGATTCAAATTTATAAGAGTAAGAGCAATCCCCCAATTGACTAATGGTCGAAGAATATGAATACATAGTTTTGAGAGAATAAATCTAAACTATCAACAACCATATGAAAAATACAATAACTCAGTAATAATTAGAGAAATGTAAATTAAAACAACTCTGAGGTTATACCTCATACCCATCAGATTGGCTAATATATTTTTGTTTATAAAAGGAAAATGAAAAATGGTGGTGGGGCTGTGGGAAAACAGGTACATTAATATAATATTGGTGCAGCTGTGAACTATTCTTCAAAGTAATTCAGAATTATGCCCACAATGTTATTAAAATATGCATCTCCTTTTACCCAGTGACACCACTACTATGTCTGTCCCCCAAACAGATCAAAGAAAGAGGAAAACAATTCATAATACAAAAATATTTATAGCAGCTCTTTTTGTGGTAACAAAGAATTCAAACCCGAGGAGATATTGCTCAATTGAGGATTGGTTGCTCTACCTCCTCCATTCTCCAAACTGAGAAAGCAAGAAAAATAAAATTCTTACTTAAAAAAAATGTATAACCAAGGAAAGCAAGTTTTCACACTGGCTATATACAAAATATATACACACAGGTATACATTATTTTTATGTAATTTTTATGCTAGCCTTTTTAAGATTTTAATATATTCTATTTCTTTCCCCAATTACATGTTACAATTTTTTTAACTTTAAAAAAACTTTTGAGTTCCATATTCTGTTCTCTCCCCACCCCATCCACCCTCTCTGAAATGGTAAGCAATCTGATATAGGTTATACATGTGAAATTATGTAAAACATTTCCACATTAGTCATCTTTGTAGAAGAAGATTTGAATTTTGAAAAAATTCAAGAAAGAAAGTGAAAAACAGCATGCTTCAGTTTGTATTCAGATAGTATCAGTTCTTTCTCTAAAGGTGGACAGAAGAAAGTTATGTTTATATAATTTTAACATCCATATGTATTATATATGTGTGTATATATCTAGATATATCTGCACTCTGACTCTCTTTATCAGGAGGTGGGTAGTATCTTGAACCTTTTAGAATTCTGGTTGGTCATTTTGTTGGTCAGAGTTCCTAGGTCTTTCAAAGCTGTTTGTCTTTATAATATTATTGTTATTGTATAAATTGTTTTGATTCCAGTCACTTCACTCTTCATCAATTCATACAAGTTTTCCAATGAATTTCTGTAATCACACTTTTCATTATTTCTTTCAGAAAAATAATATTCTATCACATCAATTGATAAAGACAACAACAAAAATATGTTTGGCAGTGTACATAACATTCCATGTGTGACCCCATAGATTTCTACTGAGAGGAAGAAAGTGTAATTCATTGACTTTCCTTCAGAGCCAAGATTGGTCCAGGTTCAGTTATTTAATGTTATTTTCATGTTCATTATTAAGTCATTGTTAATATTTTTCTGCTATTTCTACCTTTAGGGTAGTGACTAAATCCCAAGCACTGACAGGTTTTGACTAGCCCTGCTTCGTTCAGCTTGAATGTGTCAGGGTCAGGACTTAAAACCCAGATCTTCTTTACTCCAAGGATTGACCTCTATTTACTAAGTCCAGCCAGATAGGATTCTGAGCTATTCTCAAACTTTCTATGCTGGAGGTGGAAGCAGGGGGTGTGTGTTTAAGATGGTAGAGTACAGCTGGCAATCCAGCCAAACTCTCCCAATGTTCCCTTCCAAACAACTTTAAAATAATGCTTCAAATCAAATTCTGGAGAAGCAGGACCAACAACAGACCACTGTTTGGCAACTGTATTGCCTATACACAGTTTTGGGTCACAATTCCAAGGCAAAGAGGAGGACTTATGTTCTGTCACAAGGGAGCATGGGCCCTTGTCACAGTTCCAGAGCAGAAAGGCACATTTGACTGCAGGGAACAGAGGACTTATCGCAATTCCAGGTCCAAGAGGAGTGCTAGAACAGGGGGCCTTCCTGGGTAAAGGCTACAGCCCAGACCAGGAGAGGAGTGACCATATCTATCCCCAGATCACACCATCTTGGAAGCATGAAAGCTTGCAGATTCCCAGAACTATCTCTGAAAAAAGCAGAACAAAAAAGCCTGAAACTTGGAACACTTGAACAATACCTCCCCACACCCACTTAACGAAAGCCCAACTTTAACACAAAATTCAAAGTCAAGAAGTAGGCTGAAAAAAATGGGCAAATAGAAAAAAAAACTTGATCATAAAAAGCTACTATGGTAACAGTGAAGACCAAGACACAAACTCAGAAGAAGACAATATGAAACAGCTACAAGAAGAGTCTCATAGGAAAAACAAATGCTAATTTGACACAAGCACATTAAGAATTCCTAGAAGAATTAGAGAAAGAGATAAGAATGGTAGAGGAAAAACTTGGGAATGAAATGAGAGGGATGCAATGAAATTATAAAAAGAGAATTAACAGCTCGGTAAAAGAAGCACAAAAGAAAATATCAAAGAAAAAACAGAATTGGCCAAATGGTTAAAGAGATACAAAAGCTCACTGAAGAAAATAATTCCTTAACAATTAGAATTGGGCAATTGGAAGCTAATGACCTTATGTGAGACATCAAGAAGCTACAAAACAAAGTCAAAAGAATTAAAAAATAGAAGAAAATATTAAATATCTCATTAAAAAAACTGACCTGAGGAATGGATCGAGAGATAATTTAAGAATTATTGGACTTCATAAAAATCAAGATTAAACAAGGAGTCTAGACATTATATTTAAATAAATATCAAAGAAAATTGCCTAGATACTTTAGAAATATAGGGTAAAATAGAAGATGAAAGAAACCAACTATACTCCTGAGAGAGATCCCAAAATGAAAATATGCAGGAATATTATAGCCAAATTCCAGAACTCTGTAGTAGGAAGGCCAAATTTTTGATCTCAAATATAATCATGTATATGTTTGAATAGTCTGAAATCGCAAGGTATGAGAGATTCTCTAAGGAGAAAACAACAAGAAATTTATTTAGGCCCCACCGCAGCAAAAACTTGAACCAGCCTCCCCATTCCAACATCTTGACAAAAAGACTCCAGGCCCAGAAAGCCCATTTCACAAGGGCAACTAGGAGGCCAAAGAAAAGCAAGAGAGTATTTAGCCAAATCATGTTC
>CM053623.1:283830356-283865367 GCA_028646595.1 Phalanger gymnotis
TTCCACTTGCTCCAATCTCATTTTTAAACTAGTATTTTCTTCAGTGGTCATTTTGACCTCCTTTTCCATTTGACTATTTCTGCCTTTCAAGGCATTCTTCTCCTCATTGGCTTTTTGGAGCTCTTTTGCCATTTGAGTTAGTCTATTTTTTAAGGTGTTGTTTTCTTCAGTATATTTTTCAGTATTTCTTGGGGTCTCCTTTAGCAAATCATTGACTTGTTTTTCATGGTTTTCTCTCATCCTTCTCATTTCTCTTCCCGATTTTTCCTCTACTTCTCTTTCTTTTCCAAATCTTTTTTGAGCTCTTCCATGGCCTGAGACCAGTTCATGTTTTTCTTGGAGACTTTTGATGTAGGCTTTCTGACTGACTTCTTCTGGCTGTATGTTTTGGTCTTCTTTATCACCAAAGAAAGATTCCACAGTCTGAGACCGAATCTGTGTTTTTTCGCTGCCTGGCCATGTTCCCAGCCAACTTTCTTGAACCTTGAGTTCTTCAGTGGGGTATGATTGCTTGTAGAGTAAAGAGTACTATGTTCCAAACCTGGAGGGATGTGCCAGCTCTGCCACACCAGCACTCCTCCTTCCCCAAGAACCCCCAACCTGGACTGGACTTAGATCTTCAGCAGACTCTTCACTCCTGCTCTGATCCACCACTTAATTCTTCCCACCAGGTGGGCCTGGGGCCAAAAGCAACTGCAGCCGTAGTTCTGTAGCTGCTCCACCTCTGCTGCCCCCAGGGCTGTGGTCAAACCTTGAAGTCCTTCTTTCACTCTGTCCCCAGCAGCTTTTCCCACTAACCTTCTCTGTTGTCTTTGGTGTTTGTGGGTTGAGAAGTCTGGTAACTGCTGCAGCTCACTGATTAAGGGCGCTAGGGCACGTTCTGCCTGGCTCTTGGTCTGGTTGGTCTGAGTCTCTGGGCTCTGCTCAGCTCCTCTTTGCTCCCAGCTCCATGTGCAAAAGAACTCACCCGGCAACCATACAGGCTGTCCTGGGCTGGAGCCTTGCTTCTCTCTGCTATTTTGTGGGTTCTACAGTTCTAGAATTGGTTCGGAGTTATTTTTTATCGGTTTTTGGAGGGACTTGGTGGGGAGCTCATGCTAGTCCCTGCTTTCCAGCCGCCATCTTGGCTCCACTCCCCTAGAAATATCTATTCTTGCCTCGATTTGAGCCACACCTAGCTAGACCCATGTGGCCACACATAGCTTACAGTGATAGCTGACAGCACAATACACAGCACACAACCTTTACCTACAACGTGAATATAAGTGATTTGGTGTTTGGGGTGCCTAATGCCTGGGGGACCCAGGAAAGACCTCTTGAAGGAGGTGGCACTTGACCTGAGGCTTCAAGATATGAGAATTCAAGATATGGAGGGAAGGAGGGGGAGAATTACAGACTTGGGCAACAATAGCCTGTGTAAGGACACAAAGAAAAGAAACGGGGTGTCATGCATAGAGAAGAGCAAGTGTGGCTGGAGCACTGAGTGGATGAGGAAAAGAAATGTGTTATCAGCCTGGAAAGATAGGCTGAAATCAAATTGTGAAGGATATTAAGTGACAAATAGAGGGCCTTATATTTGATCCTTTGTGTGTGTGTATGTGTGTGTGTTGGAATTATTTATTGTGTTTCAAGATGCTGCCAAACCAGTCTTGCTTTAACCCTCTATTTTTCTCAGATAGCATGTGAGACAGTTCATGCAGTGGACATTTGAACATTTATTACTCTACCATTCCTCTTCTTTAATTTTAAAATTAATTTTGTTTTCAATTCATGGAGCAAAACAAACATTTCCATAACACAGTACTATAAAAAAGATGATTGCACATGAAACTACAAATATGTCACATACAGCTTGCTACTCCCTCCAAATATATAACAAAGTTATCATGTAATTTTCTTTTTTCCCTTTTTTTCTCCCATATTCTGCTCTCCTACCCCTAGCCCTAGAGATGGCCACTATTAGACACAAATAGGGATGTGTGTGTGTCAACATACACACATGTATACATACAAGTATGAATACAGAAATATGTATTTATGTGTGTATATATGTGTGTATGCATATATCTATATTTAATTTGTGTATTTATAATAGTCAAAATTACTTAGTCACTCAAAGTCATTCTTAAAATAATGTAGTACTGTATATAATTTTCTCTTGATATTTGGTCTTAAAGGCAATGAAAAACCACTGACGCTTCTTGAAGAAAAGGTTGACATGATCAGGACTGCATTTTAGGAATATAAATTTAGCAGTTGTATGGAAGGTGGATTGAAGAAGGGAAAAGCTGAATGCAGCAAAACCAATGAGGAGGCTATTGTAGCACTCCTGGCAAGTGGCAATGAGGGCCTGTCTAGACTAAGCACAAGATTATAGTTGAAATGGTTGTGTGGACCATAATAGTAATCTAAATTTAGTTATTTTAACTCATTATAGTTCAGTGTTTTAAATCCCAGTACTCATTATGAAAAGGTAAGTGTTGTAAGATAATTATTTTAAATCTTCATTGATAAATCAGTATAGCTTACATGAACCCATGAATTACCTGAATAATACATTTTAAAATCAAATTGTTCACACACATAGGGGACCCTCCAAAATATTTGCATAAGTCCCCACACACTCTTGGGGCAATCCTGGTCTGCTCTAGAGTCAAAATATAAGTTCAAATTGCATCTCTGATACTTAACTACCCATGTGACTTTGGGCAAATCACTTAACCGCCTTTGGACCTGTGTTTCCTCATCTGTAAAATGAAGGTATTGGATTAGGGAGACTCCAAAGCCCTTTCTATCTCGGAATCTAGGATCCATATCCATCATAGATCTTGTCTGAATTCCTTTTACACATAATTTTTCATTGCATAATAATATTGCATGTCGTTCATATACCAAAATCTGTTTAGTCATTTCCCAGCTGATGACCAGAATTTTATTTCCAATTTCTTTTTAGCTACCATTAAAAAATGAAGTCAAACCCCGCCCTTCTCTCTCTTTCTGTATGTGTGTATGTATATATGTGTGTATGTACCAAACACCAACAGTGTTTGCCACTCTTCCCATAGACCTATAGTCTTATTATAGAAAATTCTGACATTGATGATATATTTGAGTCATCTAAGTATTCATGTAGCCTTATTAATTAGTATGAAAGTATTCTTATTCCAGTAGTACATTTTTTCCTGCTGCTTATACTTTGTGACTTTGTTCTTTCCATAATTTTATGAGAAGAAAAGAAGGGATGGATAACTGGAGTACATCTTCTCTTCTTAGTACCTTTCTTTGGATCAACAGATCTTTGTTCTTTTGACAGTCACAGCACTATGACTCAATTGCTGCAACTTCCACTCTCACAATCTGTCCATATAGAACATGGTCAATTCAAAGAAGTACAGAAAACATTTTTACCTGTGCACAGAAAACTTCAAGTCTCCCTAATCTTTCTTCGACAGAACCTACACATCGTCTGGATATTTTTCAAAATCTTGTTTTAATGAAACACATTTTGAATCTGATTTTAATGAAACACATTTTTACCCCTTTATGCCATACTTTCTGAAGTAAAATATAGCTTGTCTATGTTGTATGCTTCCCATCAGCAGACTGCAGGCAATCCTCTCAAGTTATCAACAAAGCCAGGCAAACCACCTGCACTTCTATCAAGTTCATCATCTCTTTCATTTCCTCTGGCTTATAGAAGACCACTATGTGTTACCCCTGATGAAAAATAAAGGCACATAGGTGGTTGTCCTTTGAATTCAGGGCTTATTCTTTCAATAAGAATGTACTATATTTACAGAATGCATTTCATTTGAAAGCAATTGCATCACAAATTTATGCAGAAAATATGTTCCATTATCTCTCAAGGGACAGTATCAGCCAATCAGTAATGAGAACAGAGATGTTAGCAGTCCAGAATGGTAGAACCTGACTGTATATAAAGCATCTTGAAGGAACTTGTAAAATAGAACAGTTTAACCTCCCTCCCCTCTTTGCACAAGTGAGGGGTGATTGATGTGGAATATTGCATATACTGTCAGACATGGTTGACATGTTGGTTTTTTTTTTTTTGCTGAACTGATCCCCCCCCCTTTTTAAAAATTTTTTATTAAAAGGAATGACTCATGGGGTAGGGAAGTGGGAGAAGTGCATTAAGAAATTGAAAGAATAAACAAAAGATATCAATAAAAATAAGATTAAAAATAATAAATTATGAGGTGTGGTTGATCATACCACTCCAGTACTTACCATAGTGACTATTGCATAGTAGCACTTAATAAATGCTTTTTGACTTTGCTCTGTTTCTAGTTAATTCCTTTTTTAAAAAGTGAAACCCTTCTCAGTGTTATAACTATGGCATTTTTAACTCATGTAACAAAATAAGCATTAAATTGAGCACTCAATCAAAAGACTGTATTATATTAGTCATTAATAATAGCTCTAAATAAGATCACAGAAGGTTGAAATTATCCAAATGATTTAGAAGACCCAAAGAAAATAATAAGTATGAATCTATTTAGAAAATTAAGTTCAAGAATCAAATTGCCCTTCAACTCTACATTATTCCAGTAAATCACACTCTACTTCCCTGAAGTGTAGAATATAATCCAATGGGATGAGACAAAATCAGTCACATGTCCTAACACTGTTCTCTTGACCTACCCCCATAGTCCCTACCAAGCCAGGGCACCTTTGAACTGCCAAGTGCATAATAATTGGTTGTGACAGGGTCAACTTCAGTCTGTGATCAAAACAACATTTCTCCTCCATCAAAATCTCCAACATGGCAGCAGCATTTGACAGTAAGACCTTCCATCCCAGACACTGTAATACAGTCCTCTGTTTGGAAATTATTTGGGGGGCATTTTCTTGTTTTGTTGATATTTCTTTAAAACATGTCAAAAACCCTGAAGAGATTCAATCGTGGAAGAAAATAAAAACAGAGAAAAGGAAATTGTTCTTAAATAATCAAATCAAACCTGAGATATTAAAAAATCTTTTTTTAAGGGCAATGCAAATGAGGATGAGGAACATGAAGATAGTGATGATGAGAAACAGTAACAACCCATATTTATATAGTTCTTCAAGGTTCACAAGGCATTTTTCATTATATCTTAAGGGGTAGATCTTAACAACTACAAACTTACATTAATCAATAGACCCTATATTGGGAGATAATGAAAGGAATATGCATTAGCCATCTATGTTGACATGGACATTTTTTTTCATGTTCTCTTCATTTATTTAATTGTTTGTGTCTCCCTCCCAAACTACACGGCACCATTTTTCATTATAAACCTCAATTCAGGTCCGTTTCTCCTTGACATTTGAGATGGCCTACCAGCATATTTTTCTCCCCTAGGCTGAATATGGTGTGTGAGCCTTGAATAATTATGAACATCCAAATGCTGAACATAAAGCCAAACTATTTCTGAGTCCATTAAATCTCCCGTGTTCTTTATCCTTTGTCCAGATGGTTAATGATGACCTATTAGCAAAATGCCAGTTGTGTTCTAGTCTTTTAAACATCCCTATGGCTTGAAAAATGCTTTCTGTGAAAATACACACACATAAGACTCAAAACATCCGAATGCTCACTGCTGAACATGTTAAATGAACTAAATAATGGGAAACACATTTACAACGTACTTTAATGGTGAGCCCATCCAATTTGTGATTTAAGAGGTCAAGCTATTGGTTATTTTTGCATTCTTAGTAATTTAAGGAGAAGCAGACTGGGAAATATACACTCACAGGCCTTATAAAACTGCCGCAGTTATTTTGAATAATAGACATTTATTGTCTAACCCTCTGCTGGTTTGAAAAAAAAATCCTCACCATTGTAAGTTTGTAAACTCTAGTAGGAGAGCCCACCAGACCCAAAACTCCCAATGGTCACATATGCATAGATAAAGCCAAGCAAGGAGTTAAGCAATTGTCTAGTGAATTTATGCAGTGTAGACAGCCAATTGAATAATTGTAGTTGTTGTCGTTTTTTAAACTTCAGTTACCTAGGGTTAAATGTGCCTCGTAGTTTCTGATCCCCCTGCATTCTCCCTTTTCTCTCCAGTGAATTTGAACTCCAGATAGCACCCTTTACTTATTCCTTTACTCTTAGAAGTAACCCAGTTCCATGAAAGATAAAATGAAGGGGGAGAAAAAAAGCATGTTTATTTTTATTTTTATTTTGGTTATCTATATTTATGCTTTTGGAAAAGCAACCATGCCAGGAAAAGACCTTGTTATTCTGGTAGCAATCCTTGGGAAAAATGGCAGACTATAGTATTTATCTGATAATGATCTGTTTCTTAAGTGAAGATATATTTGTATGTGCCCAAAGGCTTTCACTTGAAGATATGAAAATGGAAGGTTGTTTTTTTTAAGAGAGCAAGGAAATAAGAACTAAAACACATTTACTTTTTGCTTTCTTATTTTCCACATTTTTAGTCTGAAAGAATACAAGATTATTGTGGCATGGCTAGAGAAATGTGTGTGTGTGTGTGTGTGTGTGTGTGTGTGTGTGTGCATGCACCCACACTTTATCTATATTCTGGATTTTATCCATGTTGCATATTTTAATTTATTTTTAAGTTTTCTGAATGTTAAGTTCATGTATGCATTACTTCAATTTATGAGCTGAAAAACTTTTCTGTAGATAGGTAAAGTCTGTTCTTTAAAGTTTCTATTATTGGATTGCATTTGAGGGGTGAAATGAATGGCGAAGATCATGGTGATGGGGAATTACTGGGAAAGTAATCAAGCTCTATCAGAGAAAGGCATATAAAATTCTAAGATCTGTGATCTTTGAGGATGGTCTATTTATAACTAATTTCTTTTTTAAAAATTTCTTTTTATTGTAAATTTAGCAGTCTTCAACAAATATGAATAATCCAATATACAAAGAGAACAAAAAAGAGTCATGTATATGAGAATATGAACTTCCATTAAGTACAGTTTGTTTGAGAAAAAAGTAATATATACATCTAACATGGTAGCAATCAAATCATCCAATTTGGGTGCCCTTCTGAACTTATATTGTTTTGTTCAGTGTATTTTAAATGCTTTATTAATTTTCTTTTCCTTCTTTTTTTCTCAAACCTCCTAGTTCACTGTAGCTAATTTCTTGATAGAACAAGAATTCTTTTTCACTGTACATGTACTGTTTTGCTGTTGTCATTTTTTTAGCTGAAATTTGGGGTAACATATCATATGTCATGTACATATGTCATATACATATATCAACCTTCCTAGTTCACACCAAAAAATGAAGTTAGCCTTGGAAAATGGAACATGGCAATGGTTTCACGTTTGAGAGTTCATCTTTAGATCTCATTATATTGCTGCAACTAAGAATTTGGTTGTCTTCTTCCTACCGAAATAACTTACAAAGTTAGTAAGAGTACTGGTAAAGTACAGGTTTTTATATAGTATAAACCAAATTATCAATGGATGCATTTTTTTTTAAAATGAACCAAAACCTCTTAGGACTAGGTAGTTGGTGTTATCATTCATAGTGTTGACAATTCACATGTAGGAAATAGGAGCATTAAGAGCTTCTATATAATTTAAGAGCTATTTCAAAATAAACTTAATTCTTTGATTCATGTTAAGACAGTCTCTTAAAATAAGAAAAGTAATAACTGCTACATAATTTTGGCGGTATAGTAGCTGTTAAAAATTGCTTCTATAAATTATCCAAAAAAAGCATTACCAATATAAATGTACAACCTCTTCCCTTCCTTCCCATCCATGCCATCTTTTCTGAGATAGTGTGGCTTAATGGATAAAGTACCTTTCTTAGAGTTAGGAAGACCTGAATTCAAATCCTCTCTCTGGTACTGACTAGATACAAATCACTGAAACTGAACAAATCACTTAACCTCTATCTGTCTCAATTTTCTCAATTGTAAAATGGTGCTGATAATAGCACCCTACCTCATAGGGCTTTTGAGATGATCAAATAATATACCTAAAGTTCTTTGCAAACATTAAAGCAAAGATAAGCATCAGCTATTATTATCATCATTATTCTGATGCTTGTATTTCTGTTAAAGGCAAAATTTTCATAAGAAGTAATCTCAATTCTATCTTTGACATCTTCTGACATCTTCTCCCTTTCTTCCATTTCCTTTGCTGCCACTCTACACCAGGAGTTGGTTCCTTGTTTTCCCAGTTCTAGTCCCATCTCTGTCTCCTCTAACCATCTGTCCTGTGCCCCATTGCTATATTAAATTCTGACAATACACATCTTTGATCATTTCAGTTCTAATTGTAACCTAAAGTCCACTGATTTCATCTCCCCCTATATATATATGTATATATATATACATATATATGCATATATATGTGTGTGTGTATATATAAATATATAATATATATATATGCATTATATATATATATGCTAATCCTACTGGAGTTTTTCTTTTTGAAGGCATTTTTTAAAAAATTACCCACAACACCTAATGCAGAGTCATACATATTATAGATACTTTTAAAATGATTATTTACATCAAAAGATTTTGTTCAATAGTCACTGATGCCAAATAAATATTCACTGAGTGAAAATTTTTCATTAAATTGGCTTTTCCAAAAATTCAGTAAAACTAGAATTGCCCTGAGATTTAAGAATAGATAGCAGAAAGCCATGAACTGAACAACTGCCCAAAAACCAAAATTGAGGGACTAAGGAACACTAAATCACACTGAAATGCTTTAAAGGAGTGTGTTTGGGGAGCAATAGAAACACGAGAAAAAGCCAAGTCTCTGTATTGCATTAATATAAAGGAACATAAGTGAGTTGAGTAAAAGCAGCAATCAAATTGGTGGGTCCCTGCCAAACAGACCTTCCCTTCCCCATCCCTGAGCTTATGAAGGAAAAATACAGTAGCTTTTATTGCAAATTCATGAAGGAAGAGACTTGCAGCAGTTGTTAAATGATGACATAGCAAAGATTCTCAAAGAAATCAATACAACAACCCGAGGTTCGAGCCTGTGAATTTGCATAAGACTCTCCTCATTGGTGGAGAGAATGATGACTTTATGAACCATTCCTGAATGACGGGTGGAGTTGGTGAGAACTTAAGTGAGGAGAGTTATTCCTCTGACTTCCAGCTTTGAGCAAAGAAACATGTGGTTCCAGGATCTCTACAGGAAGAGACCCCTGGAAGGACAGAAAGACTTTGGAAAGAAGACAATATGTGCCCAATTTCTCACTTGGCACACTAGAGAGTAAAGGGAATTTCTGCTTGAGTTAGATTAAGGCTCAGGTGAGCAGAGCTATCTCATTCCCAGTGGGATAACTTATTCACTCTGTATATTGTCTGTTATATTCTAATCTGTATAATATCTCTGGTTTCTATTTACTTTTGGCTTGCATAAATGGGTTTCTTCACTATTCACTAGAATTTGGTGGGAAAGGAGTCAAGCCTTCAAATATAAGTTGGGGCACTCCATCCTCATTAAGTGATAGCAACCAGAAACAGCAGCTCGAAACTAAAAATCATTTCCCCTAGACTAGCAATAATTATGGCAACAGATAGGTTTAAGTCTATTTGGGTATCCCTTCTGTGAGGGAAGCAGACCTGTGCTCTGGCCCCAGTCTCCTGTTCCCCTCCTGCTGAGAATCTAATTGTCCCTTTTTAGAGAGGTAGGTGAAACTCCAGAGAGACAGATTCAAATCTGCCCATAAGCCACATTTAGACAAACCTACATGGGCATACACATAATCTACATGGGCGATACACACCCTGCATAAGTAATGTCTCCTAGAATTCCATTCCCTTCAAGAGTGTATTCAAACACAACCTTGTAATAAAGCCTGCCCTAGGTGGTGCTATATGCATAGAGCTCTAGTCCTGGAGTCAGGAAAACTTGGTTCAAATCTAGCCTCAGAAACTCACTAGCTGACTAGGCAAGTCACTTAATTTCAATTTGCCCCATTTCCCCAAATGTAAATAGAGATGATAATAAAAGCACCTTCCTCCCAGGATTGTTGTGGTGACCAAATAAAATACTTATAAAGCACTTAGTACAGTGCCTGGCAAACAATAGGGGCCTAATAAGTGTTTTCTTTTCTTTCCTTCCTGATCCCACCTTCTCCAAAACTTTACCTGCAGTTAGTCTGTATATATTTTGCATGTACTTATTATGTATGTGTTGTCTCTCCTGAGAAATTATAGGCTCCTTGAGGACAGTGATTATTTCCTTTTTATCTTCATTGTCCCAGCTCTAAGAATTAGTCACTTAACACATTCTTGCTAATTGATGGATTAATATAACTATGTCCTAATAATTAAAATCATTAGCTTTCTACTTAATATTTTTGCTACCTGTCACTGACTTTATAGAATTCTGGTACAGCAGACCTGGAAGGAATCTTCTGATCAGACTGCCTTGTTTTACATATGAAGAAACAGAACCCAGAAAAGCTGAGTAACTTGCAATATAATTAACAGGTAGCAGCATCAAAACTAGAGATCCGATCTTTGGCCTCCAGTTCATTATTCTTTCTACTATACCAATTTGCTTCCCCAGAATCTCATGGTCATTTCTATTCCTGTGGAAGAGGCTGGATTGTTGGAGTCCAATAACAACTGGTTTAGAACTAAGAAGTACGGCTATGAAAACAATCTAGGGAAAGGCTCACCTGGTAAGCAGACCTTGGAGGAGAAAGGATAAGAAGTGGTCTTTGAATCTTCTTTCACTTTTTGTTTGGGTATTGTTTTATTAGTCTAAGGGTGGGGAGATTTATTTATGTGGCTTCTGGGCTAGTGGTCCTCTGAAGTTGGAATCAACTGGAAGGACCAGATCTAGGACTGAAGATTTTCCATTTTCCCTTAGACCATAGGAGATAGAGTTATAAGGGACATAGACAATCTAGACCAAACCCTTCATTATATGGATGAGGCCAACAAAGTTAAAAGACTCAACAGAGGTCACTCAAGTAAATTATTAAACTGGCCTTTAAACCCAGGTTCTTTGAGTCCAAATCTAATATTCTTTCCAGTACTGAGAAAGAAGGAAGGGAATTGTTTTTTATACTTGATTCTCATCCATAATAAGTTGCTGATTGCTTATCTAGAAATGTAGCATCCTTAGGTGCAAAGAACAACTCTATTTTAAGATTTATATCAGAGAAGGAAAGGAAAATTTAACAGGGAGTCCCACATGAGACCTAGGTTTGGGGAAAGAATATTTCAAATAAATCAGAGAAGGCAAGATTGGATACGAAGACTTGAAGTTATAGATATGGAGTCAGACCAAAAGAGATGGGAGCTTTACAGAATGAAGTTCTGACGATGCAAGCAAAAATGATGCTAATAAGGAAAAGGAAAAGGAAACAGGTTGAAGAACATGGTGAAACTACAGGGAGAGCTCATTGGCCAACTTACATTTTTAAAAGACATTGATATAACAGCAGGTAATAGGATCACAGTATCATATATCTAGAGTCAAAAGGAATCTAAAAAGTTATCTGGTTCAACTTCCTCATAGGTCCAGGGAAGGTAAATGACCTATCCAAAGTCACAGATAGTAAGGATCAGGAACAGGATTTTAATCCATTTCATCTGACTCCAAAACCAGTATTCTTTCCACTACACTGTACATAGAGAAGGAATAAAAAAAGAGTGGCATGGTCTTCTAAGAACTAAACAAGAAGCATGTAGACTAGATATTTTAGAACAGTGCCTGGAACATAGAGTGCACTTAATAGATGTGCATTGATAGATAGATGGATAGATGGATGTTAATGACAATACAACAGGGACCAGCTCTCAAAGTTGCTGCAACTATAACTGTATTTTCTGAATCTCGGTTTCCTTATCTGAAAAATGAGGATAAAAATACCTGTGCTACCTATCTTAGATGGTTGTTGTGTGAGGTTCAAATGAGAAAATGTGTGTATAGCACATACCAAAGTCTATGTAAATATCAGCTATCGTTATTACTCAATTCCTATTTCTCATCTTTTTTTTAACCAATTCAGAACAAAAACAGTAAACAAAGAATTGAAATCCAAGATGAGTGAGAGGATGGTAACAAAGTACTCAGCAACAGAAGGTGAATTCTGGTTACAAGGCCCAGAACTATGTCTTAGGAGATTGAAAGAACATAGGACAAGACAGGGTTGGTTAACCGCTATAAGTGACCTCTAAAAAAATTTATTACAGGAAGGCAAACAAAGGTACAGAGAGGTATACAGGGCTGAGGAAACAGGAAGAAGAGGATGAAAAAGACCATCTCTTTTTAATTTTTTTTAAATTTATGGAATAAAACAAGCATTTCCATGACATAGTAAAATAAAAAAGATGATTGCAAATGAAACTGCAAATCTACTATGTACAACTTGCTATTCCTTCCAAATATACAACAAAATTATAATGCAATTTTTTTCTTCCCTCCCCCACTCCTGCCCTAGAGATTGCTACTATTAGACCCAATTATTCTATTTATAGTTCTATTTATGTTTTTTTTTGTCTGGATGCAGACAGCATTTTTCTTTTCTTTATCTCTTTCTTTTATGTGCGGACCATTCAAAATTATGCAAATCAGATGTTTACATCTACCAAGGTTCTATCATCTTAGGCCTCAAAATGTCTCTCCATGAGGATCAATACCAGAATCCAGGGCCCATAGATGCCCTGTCAGACTACATAGGCAGGGACGAATTTCTAAAACCCACTCCTCATATACTCCAAATGACATAGACCCTGAGGGTATGCATTCAGATGCCCTTTCTCAGGCATATTCACTCTGTAATATCATACTCTCATATTTCACTCACTCCCTTCTTTCTCTGTCTGTTTGTCTCTTTCCCTGTCTCTGTTTCCATCTATCTCTGATTCCCTCTATCTTGGATCCAGCCAAATTTATCTTCTCTTTATTCCTTATACAACTCTTCCCTCACCCCCAATCTCTGGGTCTTTGCACTAGTCATCACATCTACTCGGCATGCTCTTACCTTTTACCTCTGCCTCACAGAGTTATTTAAAAAGAAACGACTCCCCAAGTTTCCTCTTTCAAATCAATTGCCCTTCTTTGCTCACACATTAATGTGCAAGTGCTTATGTGATTTTTCGTTATTTTAGTTTTACCCTATTTAGTCATAAAACAACTATATATAAAATAGCTAACTGGCATAAAGCTTTACAGATCAGAAGTTTGTAGGAGTTTTTCATCACTTTTGTACCCTTGAAGCTTCATCTCTTCGCATTCATATTTCTGTAATTTTTATTAATGAAGGATCTTTATTTTTAAAAACATTCAGCTCTTCTCATACAAGCAAGGTATCATTCTATAAAATTTTTATATCACAGATCATTTCCTGTTCTAAAAACTGTCCAAGTCTTCATACACATACTATATTTCTTCATATACGTACATTAGCAATATATATTAAAATAAAATTGTTCCTATCCCTATTAAGTATCAAAAAATTCATCTATAACAATGGCAATATATAATTTGATAATTTACACAAATCTCTTCTTTTATGCAAAAAATATTTCTGGCCCTGTCATCATTAAACTGCACACCTTAGCTGGGAGCTGAAGACTGCTTATTTTTTTCACAGAAACTTAGACACAAGCAAAAGTCAAATGTTTCCAAGGAAAACCTTTGTTGGATGATATCTGACTCTTGGTGACACCATTTGTGGTTTTCTTGGAAAAAGTACTGGAGTGCTTTGCCATTTCCTTCTCCAGCTCCAGATGAGGAACTGAGGCAAACAGGGTTAAGTGACTTGTCCAGGGTCACACAGCTAGTAAGTGTTTGAGGACAGATTCAAACTCAGGAAGATGAGTCTTCCTAAGTCCAGTACTTGTAGTAGGAAGGCCAAATTTATAATCTCAAATATAATCATGTATATGTTTGAATGGTTCGAAATTGCAAGGTATGAGAGATTCTCTAAGTAGAAAGCAACAAAACATTTATTTAGGCCCCACCGCAGCAGATCCGCAAACCAGCCTCCCCAGAAAACCTGCCTCACAAGAGTAACCAGGAGGCCACAGAAAAACAAGATAGTATTTAGCCAAATCATATTTACTGGCCTCAAGTCCTTGCTCGCACTCCTGGGTCTACATACCGGTCAGCTTCCTGCTTCTACAGCTTCCTGCTTCTGCAGCTTTCTGCTTCCACTGTAGTTGTCTCTTGGCTCACTTTTCCTCGCAGCTGAGCCTCTGGCGTTCTCAAACCCCGCCTCAACCACCAGACACCATTGGTTCCCTAGTTGGCCCCTCTTAAGTCATTAATCTACACCCACACAGGTTTCACACCTGATAGGGCTTTGGGCCTGGGGCTTAGCACTTAACAGCTGAAAGTACTTTCACTCAAAGTAAACAAAAGCCAAACTCCTGAAGTGCTAAGGAGCCCATTCTAAGGAGCCCATTTTGCCTTACCGACACACCACTGGGCCACCTAGCTGTCCCTAGAGGAAAACCTTGGATGGGGACAAAATGAGCCAATGTTCCCAGGGGAAACCCTGGGTAGGAACATAAGCCCAAAGAATGATTTGTGAGAGATGCCTTTGGACTCTGTTTCAGTCTTTGGACTGAACCTGGTCCTTATAAACCCTTAAATCTTGGATCACATGGTTATATCAAAACAACAAGCATATGGCCACATATATCTATACACATAAATGTGTCTTTGAATTAAACACAGTGCAGTATAAAAGTATTGGTCCAAAAAGAAGTCCAGGATTTGGCAGTAATCTCTAAGAATAAAAGGTTCATCAATAGCTCATTCCATTTCAATTCAACTAACCATTATTGAGCTCCTACAATATACCAGGAACTGGGTTAAGACATAGCTATGGAGTGGGGGGTGGGAATCAAACTAGTCCCTGCCCTCCAAAAATTTTATCCTATTTAGGGAGAGATGAGGATCATCTTGTATGCAAATAATTAGGTACAAAACACATTGAATATAAATAAAAAACAATTGGGCAATGGGGGGTGGAGATGAAGCACTTAGAAATGGGAGAGAAGAATCAGGAAGGGCCCCTTTGCTGTGATGGCATTTGAGCTGAACCTTGAATTGAACTAGAAATTACAAGAGGGAGAGGTGAGGAGGGAATGAGTTCCAGGAACAGGTAATAGCATGCATACGAAAAGAACCAAAAGCAGGAGATGGAATTTCCTCCATGGAGAGCAGAAAATAGTCCTATTGATGGGTTAAGGCCAGATTTTGGAATTCTTTCAATGCCTAAAAGAGCAATTTTCATTTTACCCTAAAGGCAACAGGGAATCACTGAAGCTTTGTGAGCAAGGCAGTGACATGGTCGGATGTATTTTTGAAATATCAGTTTGGCAGTTATTTGGAAGATGATTTCAAGAGTGGAAAAAAGGAAATCGATGAATTAGGAGGCTGTTGTAGTTGTTCACAAGCAGAATTTTCTTTTAAATGGCCGGGTTAAAAAAGATATGTTATTTAAGTCATTTTCAAAATGTCTTTAACTTCAAACAGTCTTTTAGTGAACTTCTACATAATAGACATTTACTTGAATCAAATTGAATTTGTCCAAAGATAAATTTCAAAGGCCTATTTTACCCACTAAGTCTTAAGTGTAAACTCACAGCACCCTCCACTATGTTTTGTGAAACTCTAAGTAAAATAACCCCATTTTTCAGAAAGCTTGACTTCGGGGCACACATATAATGTATTATCAGTCTCTTTTCCCCTTCTCAATCTTCCTCCCAACAGAACCTATTAATAAACCAAACACTCCTCTGTGGCCTCAACATTTATTAACAGCTGCAGCTCATTTAGCAATAATGGCCCTCCTTTACAGGAATGATTTACCAAGGGAGATGCAAATGCTAATGCATAGAAATGGAACAATTAAATACGAATTCACAGAGAAAGACCACTTAAACATTTTGCCTTCCTTCTAAGGTCATAAAATATAGATGTTCTTTAACTTTGTATTCACCAACTATTATTATAAAAGTGATTGATTAGATCTGCAGACAATCTCTACAATTTTTTATTAAAATATGGCCTAAAATTCTACTATAGAAATAACCACTACCATTGTCAAGTTAGGTCTGTCTACCTACTCAGCCAAAAGCCAAGAAGCTCTTTTGTTTTCGGGAAGATACTCCCCCCCTTAAAAATGATAACAATAATAATGCTGGTCTCAACATTGGAATGACTTGGTTTCCAACCGTGACTCTAACATGATCTCTGACAAGTCATTTGATTCTTCAGTTCCCCCAAGCAGCTCTCCAAGATTCAAAATTGTTAAATAGCTGCACATTTGCATTGGTAGAGTTTCATATATCAGTGAAGTCATAAGTCAGGAAAAAGAATGGAAGAGGGAAAAAGCAAGGCAGGGCAAGGGAAGGCAAAGCAAAGGAAAACAAGGGAAGGGAAGGGAAAGCAAGGGAAAAGAAGGAGAGGGGAGGGGAAGGGAGGGAGGGATGGAAGGGACATCATTAAGCAGTTCTGTATGTAAGGCACTCTGCTAAGTACAGGATGATAATGTTCTTGACAGTTTTGAATATTATATCATCTCATTATCCTAACAACTTACGAGTCTCTGAGAAGTAAGCAGAATCTATATAATTATTCCAGTTTTTGCAAAGGAGGAAATCTGAGTGTAAGGATATATGTGGGTCATATAGGATATGATTTTAACCACAGGGGTGTGCACAAATGTGGCTCACAAGGAAACATGCTTAGTTATCTCTAAAATTACTACAACTCCACTCTAAGGGAGACTTTGATTCCTTCCACAAAGAGAGTAGGAGATTGGGCCACAACGCTGGCCCAAAACTGCAAGTACAGGATAATCTATTTGCCCCCCTAAGTATTTTTAGTCTAAAGGAAATAATTTTTAAGTTAAAGCCACTTTCTCTCGTTACTATCCTGTAATGAGGAAGAAGTGGTCCAAGCTATGTCTGAAAATTTGACTCCAATCCCACCAAAGGCACCTAGTGAATAATAAATAAGCCCGTTTATCCAAGCTGAGAAACAAACAGAAATCAGAGAAGTTATTCAGATTAAAATATATCAGATAACACATGGAGTACATTGAGAGAGAGATGTCCCTTGAGGCTCAACTGAAAAAAAAGAGTCCCCAATCTCCCCAAGGAGAAGTTCCCTCAAATATCTAGTTCTAGAAGTTGGAAATAGAGACATCTTGAGATGCTGGCTCCTTTACAAATGAGTATCTTGCCAGAATCTTTCTCTTCCTCTAGGAGCCTCTTCCTGAAGAGAGCCTGGAGCCATGGGTGTCCTCCTTCAAAACAGGAAGCCAGAATAACAATTCTCTCTGGTCCTCTTGCCAACACCACCCTCAGACTGGCACAGACTGAGTAAACATCACCTCCAGCAATGAGGAGTCTTACGCAAAACACTAGGCTTGAGCCCTGGTCATAGGAGGCTCTCAGAAGGTGAGGGATCTGTTTCATACCAAGTCCTATCACATGGTCAAATGGTCAGCTAGAATTAGCAGCTAGATCTTCCAATTCCTCATCCAAATCTCTCTCAATGACCATGATTGCTATGACAATCCAGAAGAAGCCTCCTAATTCATTTCTTCTGGAGCTACAACTCTTCTGCCATTTCAAAAGAAAATAATATGATGTTATATAAAAATGTCTGTCTTTCTGTTTTATCCACAACTACTGACGACAAATGAGAGCTAATTTCTCCTTCACGATGAAAAATAAAAACATTTTAGTCAATGATGATAAAACAATCTTCCCCCTACTAGATTTCAAGCCATTTAGAGGCAGTTGAATGTTGCAGTGGATGGAGTATTGAATCTATAGTCAAGACCTGATTTCAGATCAGCCTCACATGCTTACTGTGTGAATCTGGGTGACTCAACTTCAGTCTGCCTCGGATTCAACTAGGAAATGAGCATAATAACAGCATCTATATCACAAGGTTGTGAAGATAAAATGAGGTAGTATTTGTAAAGTGCTTTGCAAATCTTCAAGTGTTATATACTCACTATTTTTGGTATTCAGGCAGCTAGGTGGAGCAGCGGATAGAGTTCAGGGCCCAGAGTCAGGAAAACTCATCATCATGAGTTCACAAATCCGGTCTCAGACACTTACTAGCTGTGTGACCCTGGGCAAGTCACTTAACGCTATTTGCTTCAGTTTCCTCATCTCCCAAACAAGCTGGAGAAGGAAATAGCAAACGCTCCAGTATCTTTGCCATTGAAACCTTAAATGGGGTCATAAAGAGTCAGACATGACTGAATATCGCTACTAATAATTATTGCTCTTAAAGCAGCCCTTCATTTTTTCTCTTAAGTATTTAGTAGTTACTCACTATATGACGGGTGCTGTGCTACATTTCTAAAGTCCTTGGTATGGCATTCTGTACAGAAGCAGGCATTCACAGACATGAATGAACTGATCAAAGACATTGACCAGTTTAATACTCAGTGATGTATTTTCAAGGTGGTGCTCTATCTATTTGTATTAATATTATATTTATTTATTTATATTTATTCACATTTGCTCTTTTTTCTTCTTTTTGTATCTCCAGTGCTTAGTGCAGTACCCGACACATAGTAGGTGCTTAATAAATGTTTGTTGAGTGACTGACATCTAAAACACTCAACTTCACGGTACTTTTACCAGTGTGTTCTTACCCTCCCCACTTTGCCTCTCCAAGGACCAATTCATCACTCCATCAATAATGGCCTAATGTCAGAATTTCCTGCTGTCCTAGGCCCCCTGTGCTTGCTAGCTAATGATTGAGTGGAGCTGAGGATCCCCTTGGAAATTCTAGTCAGATTCCAGGAGACAGCTAACCAGAGACTAAAGGAAAGAGGACTCAGGCAGGAGCCTTGCATTCCAGCCCCCAAACTACTACAAACTACCTTGAAGGTCAGCACCTTCTCTGAAACTCTTAAGAGATTTGTCTTGCAGAGAATTGAGAGGTTAAGTTACCTGGGCAACACATTTCTTAGGTGGGACTTGAACCCATGTCATCCTGGCTCCAAGGCCAACTCTCTCACCATTGTACCATGTTATCACACAAGCAGTGAAGACTATACAAATATCTCAAGCTTCCTGAGCTGCTCCCCAGTAAATTGGAACCCACCATTTAATTTATATACTCTCTCAAAATCATGAAATTTCTCTTAAAAATGTTATCATTTCTTCCTTTGTAAATAAATCATCCTTTCTCACTCCCCCATACATTATTTTTGACCCAACTATTTGAATTGGTTATCCCATGGCCTGGTCCCATGAGTATTATAGATGAAACACAGGAAGCTTTGACTCTGAATTTTTGGGTCATAACCAATTCTGTCCATTTCCATAAATAAGGAAAAGAGACTGCAATGATCCATGATTCAGTCTTTTAACCTAGGGAACAGAAATAACTAATTTTAATGACCTTCATTTATCTTAGAGCTATGGAACTTCACAATCCAACTGAGAAAGTGCTGGCTGATGGATAGAAGAAGAGGGTAAAAAAATGAAGTAACTTAGTTAATTAACATGTTTATTTGCCCAAATTTATTGGAAAATGTATATATTTTTTTCTTAGCTCTGAGAGTTTTCCATATGTTCACACATATATATGTGATGTATATGTATGTATATATATACATATATGTATGTATGTGTGTGTATGTATATATATTTAGGCATCTGAAAATGAACAAAATATGATATATTGAATTTTTGCCTTTTCTAGTATTTTCCCCCTTTCAAAAATGTTTTAGATAAATTCAAAGAATCACTATGAAATAATACAGTAAAATTATGACTGGCTAGCTCTATTAGTATGCCTTCTAATCCTAGAAATAACCCATTAAAGCTTTTATATTCTCTCCAAATTCTATGAGTGAGTTCCCTCACTGGCACAGAAAGAAAACAAGCAGTGTAAGTACAACAACAAAAACACCTCTGAAATACCAAGTATAATAATTATTTTACTGTATTGTATTGTAGAATCAGATCTTTGACAGTTCCTTGAGTGAGGTCCAATGGCCATAACAAACTGCAGAACTACCAACACATAACGCTTAGGCAATTTCTCTGTTGTCCTGTGAATGAATGTTGTCAGATTCATTTTGCTGACTTCATTTGGCATCCGTATTTTTCAATATTCAAAGAAAACTCATGAACATTGCTTTGTCTGGTTCTCACAGCAACCCCAGAAAGTAAGGAAGCCTGATGTTACAGGCAAGAAAACCAAGTCAAAAAGGGTCTCAGTGATTTGCCCAGTGCCATTCAAAGATGCAGGATTAAGATGAGAAATCTGGTCTTCTATCTATATCTAGTGAAGGTAACATTGGGGTGTTGTTTATTGGGGTCAGATTTGCCTAATACGTAAGTGGCATCATTGAATGTTTCATCGATTTTTTAATAGCCCTCTTTCTAAATTTAAGGATAGTAGCTTGAAATAATTTCCAGTGGGGATAAATTCAAGGCCTGGGAAACTTTTCAGGCTATGATCTCATGTCTAAAATTAATTTCATAGTAAAATAATAGCTTCAAAATGCTTAATGCTGAAGGTATAAGATTACAGTGAATCTACATATTGTTCATTCAAAATGACAATTGTTGGTCTATATTTTTTTAAAAAGGAAATTTAGAAATGGAAGAAACCTAAGAGATTATCTAGTTCAACCACCTCATCTTATAGAAAAAGAAACAGATTCAAGGTCAACAGACATTTATTAAGCACCTGTCACGTGCCAAGCACTGTTCTAAGTGCTAGGGATACAAAGAAAGGCATGACAGTCCCTGACCTCAAGGAGCTCACAATCTGATGGGGGAAGACAACACACAAAAGAAACTGGAAGGGCACTCTGCAGCATAAGGGGAGATCCTGCAGCCAGGATGGGACATGATCCAAGGAGGTGAAAGTTCTTATTTGATTTCATCTTGCAGAATGATGAGTTTCCAGAGATCATGAAATCCAGGAAATTCTCCAAGTGAGAAGTAGTTGGTTGGAAAACACAAGGCTGAGATTTTTTTTGACACTCACAGGTCTATGCAGCCTTGCTTCTGATTGTGGATTCCTCAGATTTTACATGCTGCTTAGTAGAAGTAGATGCCAAACATACAAGGGCCAACTTGTGTCTGACGGTGGTGACAATGGAATTATGGCCTGGTGATCATAGCCATGAGAAAGCTTTGTCCAGAGGCTCACTTCATTGAGGTTTTTTGGACTGTGTTTTAGGGGCTGGTGTGGGCTCAGGATTCTGGTATCTGTGATATGAATTTGTGATCTGGCAATAAGAGCCCAGTTGAATTTAGGCCACTTTGATTTTGACCTTGTAGTTAGTCTATGTGCAATATATGTTTGGCTTGGTGGTCAGGATGTATTCATTTCCCATTTGTTCCTCATTCGCTGACTCATAGAGAGGATAAGGATTGGAATCATTGAGGGAAAAGACCTCATTGGTTTTATCTTTGTACCTCTAATACATGTTAATACATGTTAGCACCATGGCTGGCATGTAGCAAGTGGTCAATAAATGCTTACTCATTAATTGACTAAGTGGCATTTAATGTAGAAAAATACTAGATGTTGAATAAGAAAACCTGGATTTGAACACATATTCCCTCACTGATATGTGACCTAGAGGAAGAGAGTTCACTCCTTTAAGCCTCAGTTTCCTCATTTGTAAAATACAATATAAACCTCAAAGAGTTGTGAGGATCAACTAATATAGTGTATATAAACCTCAGCAAGTGATAAATCTTGAAGACTTATACAAATAATAATATTATTATTATCAGCCAGCATCACTGGTTTTAACTAATTCTGGGCAGAGCCTGAGATCAAATCTAGGTTTCCTGATTCCCAGTCCAGGAGACTTTTCAATACCCCATGCTGACTTCCTACAAGCCCAAATTATATTAAAATCTGGTTTCCATTTGCAACCAAGAGATGCCAAATCAGAGAACTTTATTATGCCCTGAGAAAAGTGTAGTTTTGATTCACTAGACAGCTCAACATTTAGAAATGCATGAAATGGGTAATTTCATTATTATCCCAAGTTCAGCATAGATTTTAACTAATTTATTCTTGTACTATATTAGACATTAAATCAGAACGATTCTAATAAACACCTTCATGACAAAGACTGCATTTTCTTCCCACAAATCACCTTCAGATGTATACAACCTTTGCCTTTTCTTTCTCCTGGTCTCTTCTCTTCTGTATCAGTGTTGTTTCTTTTCTATTTGTTTTGACCACACACACACACACACACACACACACACACCAATACCAACACCAATAGGAGCACAGCCATGTGAAAACAGGAAAAAAGTTCTAGATCTGCCATTAAAACTGCATAAGAAAAATCCAGATAACAAAAAAGTTCATTCTTGGCCTTCGAATGAGCTCCCAGGGATTGATTCACGTTACAGTGTGACACTTGAAATATGACATATTTTAAACACTAATGTATAGGTGCAAAATACAAGATTGCATTGAACAAAATGATACAAACTTATTAAGCACCCACTAAGTGCCAGCACTGGGCATATGAAGAAAAAAATGAAAATAATCCTGTTCTCCATCTAAGCTTACATTCTACTATGGGAGGGTTGGGGAGGGCAGTGATACATATAGATAACTAAATATACCATAAGTAAAATTAAGGAAGAAAATTAGGGAATACTAACAACTGGGGGTTAGGGTGGATTTATTGGAGGAGGTCATATCTGAGCTGAGTGAGTTTTTAAAAAAGATAAGGATTCTAATAGACAGAGATGTGGAGGGAGGGTATTCCAAATATGCAAAATAGCTTGTAGGAACCTGCAGAAGCATAGGATGAATTGTCGCATTCAGGAAATAGCCAATGGCCCAGTTTGGCTGGACCATAGTGTTTGAAAAGGATAGTAGTATGAAATAACACTGGAGAGCTATTTGGGAAAGATTGCAGAGCTTCCTAAATGTCCTGGCCTGCTAAAGTGTTTTTTCCTAAAGGCAATGAGGACCCAGTGAAGCATTTTGATTAAAGGAGTGATATGGTAAGACTTGTTTAGGAATATCAGTTTGGCAGCTTTTTAGAAGATTGAGAGTGGACAGAGGAAAATTAGGGAAAGGAATCAATTAAGAAACTATTGCCATTTTAAACCCTGTTTGTCATTCTCCCAATGCTCCTTCTGTTATTCCCATCACCCTCAACTTAACCCCTCACCCCTCCCATGTCACACTCTAAAGCTATTCACCTCTTTCTTTTTGTAAAAAATTCCCAATTACATGTGAAAACAATTTTTAACATTCATTTTTTTTTAATTTTGAGTTCCAAATTCTCTCTGTCCCTCCCCTTCCTCCTCCTAGAGAAGGCAAACAATTTGATATAGATGATACATTTGCAGTCATGCAAGACATTTTCATATTAGACATGTTGCAAAAGAAAACAGATCAAAAACACAAGAAAAACAAAGAAAGTTTTGAAAGTATGCTTTGATCAACTTTCAGACTCCATCAGTTCTTTTTCTGGAGGTGGAGAGCATTTTTCCTTGTAAGTCCTTTGGAATTGTCTTTGGATCACTGCACTGATCAGAATAACTAAGTCAATCACAGTTGATAATCACACAGTATTGTTACTGTGTACAACGTTTTCCTGATTCTGCTCACTTCAGTTTGCATGAGTTCAGATTAGTCTTCTCAGGTTTTTCTGAAATCATTCTACTTATCTTTTCTTATGGCACAGTAGTACTCCATGCTGACTGGGTCCACCAACTGGGTCTACTATCAATATTTTGTTTGCTCAACTGAACCCTCACTGAGGCAAGGCAATCCTTTTATACCTCTATAATTGACTCATCATCCCTGCGGATATATCCCAGAAAATGGCTCTTCCAAACCCCTTTCTGCTTCTTCGAAACTCCCATGGTTCTCCTTCCCCACCCCCAACCTCTCGGCTGAGAGCCTTGCTTCATATTTCACTGAAAAAACAAAACGTTGAGGCCACTGGCCGAGAATTCCTCTTCTCCCCTTCCCCTCACTCACCTTACTTAGATACTTTCCACCACTTTCTCGTTCATCCCTTTCTCTCATGACCCCTCTTTTCTAGAAGATTGCCCCTTCTATAGTCCCTGCTCTCTCATTTATTTCTGCATCTCTTTGTCCAGGCTGCTTCCCTGCAGCCTACAAAATGCCTCTCTATTCCCATCCTCAAAATGTCTATTGTTCATTCCTGTTAATTATGGTTCCTCATATCTTGTCTTTTTTGTTGCCAAACTCCTTAAGAAGTCCATCTACAATAGATGCCTCCACTTCTTTTCCTTTCATTCTTTGTTTGATTCTTTACATCTGGCTCTGACTTCATCATTCAACCATTACTGATCTCTTCAAAATTGCTCACATCCTCTTTTTGGCTAATCTCTCTGCACGGTCTTTGACAGTGCTGATCGCCCTCTTCTCCTTGAGACTCTCTTCTCTCTGCATTTCTGGGACACCATTTTATGCTGATTTTCTTCCTCACAGCCCCTTCTCAGTTGCCTTTGTTGGATCTTTATCCATGTTATGCCTACTAACTATAGGTGTCCCCCAAGGCTCTGTCCTGGGCCCTCTTCTCTTCTCCTCCTACACTATTTCACTGGAAACCTCATCAGTTCCCATAGATTCAACAGTCACCTTTATTCAGATGATTCTCGTATCTGTGTGTCCAACCCTAACCTCTCTCTGCTAACCTCTGGTCTCACTTTTCCAATTTTGTTCTTAGGAAATTTGAAACTGGAGGTCTCACAGACATCTTGAACTCAACTTATCCAAAACTGAACTCATTATCTTCCCTTGAAAACCCTCCCTTTCTTCCTAATTTCCCTAATACTGTCAGTGGTACCACCATCCTCCCAGTCAATCAAGCTTCCAACCTACGTGTCACCCTAAACTCTTCCCTCTCCCTCCACCCTGTACTCAATCAGTTGCCAAGGCCTGATGATTTTTAGCCTCATGACATTTTTAGTATGGACCTCGATCTCCCCTGTAACACTGTCACTACACTGATGAAGGCCCTCGTCTCCTCATGCCTGTATTATTTCAATAGCCTGCTGGTTGGCCTCCCTGCCACAAATTTCTCCCCACTTCAGTCCATATTTCACTTACCTGATAAAGTGACCTTTGTGAACTTTAGATCTATTTCATTCCCTGATAAATAAGTGCTATTGGCTCCCTATCACCTTCAGGATAAGATATAAAATCTTCAGTTTCATATCCAAAGCCCTTTATAACCCTGCACACACCCACCACCACATACTCTGAGATTCAGGGCCACTAGCCTCCTTGCAAATGGTCTAACCCAAGGTAATCTGTCTCTAACTCCATGCATTTTCACTGGCTTTTTCACATTTCTGGAATCCTTTCTCTCATTATTCTCTGGATTCTTTCGTTTGGTTGGTTGGTTGGTTGTAGTCCTTTGTTCTCTAAGAGGACCAAAATGACATCACTATGCTTGAGTCAAGATTTTGTGTGTCCAACTGTGGCTGATCAGGCCAATATGAGCTCAGAATGCTCTATCACAGGTTGGTCACAAATAGTCCATGTGAACATTTGGGGTGAATACTCCAAACTTGCACATCCTGCATTTCCTTTGAGCTGTTTCAATTCTGCCTTGCTCATAGAGCAACTAAAAAGATCACTAACTAAAAGCTCACCTTCTACTAGAAACTTTCCCCTATCATCCTTAATGCTATGGTATTCCCTCAGATAATTATTTCCCATTTACCATACATATATATATGTATATATATACATGCATATGTATATATATACATATATATAGATACATTTGTATATAGTTGTTTGTATATTGTCTCTTACTCTTTGAGATCAAGGAGTATCTTCTGCTTTTCTTTGTATCTGTAGTGCTTATCACATTACCTGGCACATAGAAGGAATTTAATAAGCATGTTTATTGATTAACAACACAAAGGAAAAAATGTTGAGGCTAAAAAAGGTAATGTAGAGTCAGTGAAGAATTTTGAGCATGGAAATGACAGGGAAAAGATATACCTTAGACATATTAATTGGGATTAAAGAGATTAGATACCAGAAGCAGCAAAATTTTTAAAAAAGGCTAAGTAACTAAAACAAGACTTGATAAGGGACTGAACTAGGGTAGTACCTGTAAGACTGGACCAAAAAGAGACCAAAGCAAAAAGTTGTGGAGGGACAAGTAACAAGGTATTAGCCCTTGATGAGTTATGGGAATTAAGGGTGATGGAATAATCAAAGGATAATCCTGAAAAGAAATAAAAATACCTTTCTTCCTTCTTTTAATGGTAGGGAGGATGCTGTGGGTGAAAAGCACTGATTATACTCTCAAATTCAAGGGATCTGTTTGTTAATTTTGTTAAAGTATTTTTTTTCTTTTTCCACCTCTGTTCTTTTTATGCATTATTACAAGAGATGGCTCTCTAGGGAAGAGATGGATGGAGGATGTATTTGTAAATAAATGTAACATAAAAACCAAAATATATCAATAATTTTGCATGAAAGAATGGTTTTATGCTTGAAGTGACTAAGGTAAGAATTCAGATGTGTAATAAGCAAATGGGATGGTATGAAAATCCTCTGACTATAACTGCCATAATGAAGCTTATTCCTAGGGATCATAACTTCATAAATATACATCAGGCTGCTCCTAAAAAGTCATAAAAACAATGATGGATGTCAACTAAAAATATGTATTTTGAAAGAATATCATTTCAGATACATTGCACTGAGTAATGACAATGGATTTTCCATAACCTACTTAGTATTTGCTTTTAATAAACCAAACTTATTCAGAAAAATAAATCTGATTCTGCATGAAGGCTCAGTCTGTCATCTCTCCATTACCATGTAGTGGATTAGCCATCTCATGGACTATCCCCAGTAAAATTTTAATCTTGAACCATTTTTTTCTTTCTGTAATAATACTGTTATCCACATTCCCCCAGTCTCTGCCAGGTATATGCAAGAACATGAATAAACATTTTAAGACCAAATAAACTATAAGTAGGAGAGTAAAAACTCTTCCACATGTTAAATAATGAAATACCTAATTCAATTTAAATGATTTGGGGCTTTTCTGAGGTTTGAATATTATCCACATATTGCTATTGTCCTTCACTTGTGTGAATCATTGCTATATATGTGATAATATGAGGTTAAGTGGCACAGTGGAGAGACTGATGGATGTGGAGTCAGGAAGACCTGAGTTCAAATCCAACCTCAGACACTTATGGGCTGTATGAGCTTGAGAAAGTTTCCTCATTTGTAAAATGGGGATAATAAAATCACCTACATCACAGGGTAGTTGTGAAAATCAAATGAAATAATATTTCTAAAGTGCTTTGCAAGCCTTAAAAGTATATATAATATATATATATATGTGTATGTATATATTGTGTATGTGTATGTATATAAACATATACACAAAACATGTATGCATATATACATACATAAATACATGTGTATTTTATATATGCATATATACACGTATATGTAGTATTACAATGATCACAGATTAAATAATAGTTTAAAAATTGGAAGGAACTTTATATGTCATCTAGCCTAACCCATACTTACAGATGAAGGAGTGGTTAAGTGACTTCCCCATGGCCACATAAGTAGCAAATGACAGGAGGGTGAATAATAAAAAGCTGACTCTTATCATAATGAACATTTCATATCTATCACTCTATAAGAAGCCAGCTGAAGTCTTACCTTATTCTTACTAAAAAGAGTCACACAGCCTACCTGGGATTTTTGTATTTATGTCGAGTAAAAGTGTTTTTTTATGTTGTTGCTGATATTTGTGTTTCCTGGTTCCTTCGAAGGTGTGTTATAGAGTTGAGAAAGCACGAGGCTAAGAGTCAGAGAATTTGAGCTGTCATCTCCAATCTGCCTCAAATCATTCAATACTGAGGGCTCAGTTTCTTCTTCTGTCCAGTGAAAAGAGGCAGATAGATGAACTCTAAGTTCCTATTTTCATTCTAAAATTCTGTGATTTTAAGATGTCATTTTCAAATCTGTTCATTTTTACTTTGCAGAAATATCAGGCATATTAACTTATTTCCTTAAAATATTTGAAACATATTTCTTTCCTAATAGCAATAAGGTTTGGCTCTTGAATGTATCCTGTTGACATTTTCCATATCTAAAATGGAATTGTTAAACTCAAAGAGTATTGGAAGAAATATTACACTTGAACTCACTGTAGTCAACATATTAAATCCATGGAATTCGTTACACCCTGGGTGACCTAAATATTAATAGCACGAAAACAGAAATCTAGACAGTATCCAACTGTAGTGTAAAATGAGTCTCAGTGGTCTTCCTTGAGCAGAACACTTATCCTATGAATTGGTAAAAAAAAAATCATAGCTAAATTTCAGACATCTGCTCTCCGTGCCTGGGCTTAAAAGATTAAGCATGCATTGCATTCCTTCTTGATTACCTTTCTCATTCACCTTAAAATACATTATTTCAATTGTCCTTTCAAGGTGCAAATTTGAAAACCATGGTCATATTAATTATCTAGACACTTTAACATATACAATTGTACTTAGTACCTTTTACTAATACTTGAGCATATAAACTGGCATATTCACAGTAAGTTTGCCTATTTTCCACAGGATAGTCTAGGTTTTTAGAAGTTGGTATATGCATGAAATTTGTCTGGCTACACCAAGCTTTTCCATGTGAGAACATGACCTAAAATTTATTTGATGTTGATTAATTATTGTTGCTGTTTATGTCTTATAATAGACTTAAAACCGCTAAACAAAATACTAAATGGAAAATAGTTTCTTCTGTTAAAAACAGCTGCATCAGATTCAAAAATTAAGATTTTCAAAGATTCATGGAAAGTTCTAGAAGACACAACACTAACGAAATTTGAATGGCACAGGATTTATAGCATTAGTAAGGCTGGAGCTTTAAATTATACATTGATTTTCTCTTTCTAGCTTTGGCTTTGAACAGAATAGCAGCATTTGTTTCTATCTGGTAGATTCATTAGACACCTGCCATTGCATTTTTTGGGAATGCACTTTCAATACTAATGAGGCAAAATAAAAGAAAGAAGGGTGCAAGATGACATGGTAGATGGAAGCCTGATTTAGGAATTAAGAAAATCTGGTTTCAAGTCCTCTTCTCTGATACATACTGGCTATGTCACCTTGGGCAAGTCACTTAATCACTCAATGTCTCCAGGCAATCCACTGTGGGGTGGGGACTTCCCTACCTGAAACAAAGAGGAGGAAGGGAGAGAGAGAGAGAGAGAGAGAGAGAGAGAGAGAGAGAGAGAGAGAGAGAGAGAGAGAGAGAGAGGCAAGCAGGCAGACAGAGACACACAGAGAGACAGAGAGAGGAGAGGCAGAGTGACAGAGGAGAGAGAAACAAGAAGAGGGAAACGAAGACAAAAGAGACAGAGGTCGATGGACAGAGACATAGACAGAAACATAGAGACACAGAGACAGATACAGAGAGAAGAACAAGAACAAGAAGAAGGAGGAGGAGCAGGGGAAGAAGGAGAAGAAGGAGAATGAGGAGGAGGAGGAAGAGAGAGAGGAGGAGGAACGATCACTCATTAGTCTAAATCACATACTAAGGTTACACTTGCCTGGTAATAAATGTTCCATCCCTGCAGTACAACCTAATGGATCAATTTTAAGCAGATAAAAAACCTTAGGAATATTGAAGAAAGAGGTTGGGTGGCCCAAAAGGAGAATTGGAAAGGAAATTGTATCATTATTATGGAGCATGAAAGTCTGTGATCCAAAAAAGAGACAAATGTTCCTACAACATTCAAGAAAAGTTGGCTTAGCATCAAAACATGTATCCACCAAAGTCTAGTGCTTCATTAAATTCAGGTGAATACAGAGAATACATGTTATGTGATGATGCCCCCTATTCTGTTTTGCCTCATATGCTATGAGGCCTATTAGCACTAAAATGTTTGTTCTTCGTACAGTTTTCCTTTTCTTTTTTGTCATTTACTCTAAGTGCAGACAGCTTAGCAAACTGCAGGTGCTGGCCAAAAAAAGTTACTTCATTTTAAATGGGGTCAGAGTTTTAAAATTAATATTTACTTTGGCCTACATTGCGTCGTTGTTTATATTTTTCCTTGACAATTGAAGTCATTCTTGTCCAGATCCATTTCGGAGGCAGCAGGTGATGCTGGCGTCCTCCCGGCAGTCACAGGGAAGAGAAATGGAACATCAGAGATAATTAGGGATGCCATGTGAAGAGCAGAGGCTCTGGTATAGTCTTTCAGAACAAATGCCTGGAAGTTTCTTTGCTTGAATTAAAAGGCTTGAATACAGACTGAAAAGTTGACGTTTAAGCATTGGCTTTCTTTGATTGACAGGGCTGCAAGGGCAATTTCCCAGGGAAACAGGGAGGTCTGGGGAAATTTACAAGAAGATTACTTTGAAAAATTTAGCCCGAGGACCGCTTCTGCAAAAACCATGTCGTCCTTTCACAATCAAATCTTTTTTTGGAAAAAACCCCTGAGAGGTGCTGGGTAGAGAGTTTCTGGGTACCATTGTTGATTGAGCAGCACCCATAACTGAGTGATGACAGTAGGGGGCAGTCAGGCAGGTTTAGTTGATTCTCCAGATGGAACTCGTGATTTTCTAAACACTTCCCTGGTCCATCTATCAACTTAGTATGTCAACAGAATGTTCTTGTACCAAAATATTTCATGTAGCATTCAAAATAACAGATTGCTTTTTTGGGCTCACTTTCTATAAAGACAGTGAAATCACATGTTTGCTGCTACTGTGGCCCATAAATTTCTATTTGTTTAAAGAAGTGGTGGGTTTGGACCAGAGAGGTACAAAAAAGCCACACATTAAGCCTTTCAACTGCTCAATTAAATTTTCTGCTCATACCCTGCTGTGATGTTCCATGCTTTCATATGTCTGAGTTTCCAGCTCCAGGCTTCCCCCACGCCCCCACCCTCTACCTCACCTCTAACTTTGGCCTCTTCCACTATTATTTAGTCCAATTTAGATCCCACTCCACCCAGAAATTTTCTAGTACTATTTCTAGCCTCTTGTGCTCCTGGTCTCCTCCTTCTTCCCTAGATTCGTAGTTGAAATTATCATAAAATTTTAGGAGCATAAATTTATAGCTGGACAGGATCATCTCATCTGGAGAAATTCTTTATCTTTTGTGTGTTATGGACCCCTTTGGCAGACTAATGAGGTCTATGGACTCCTTAGAATAATGTTTTAAATGAACAAAGTGAAATACATAGAATGACAAAGAGAACCAATTCTGCTGAAATTGGTTACCAAATTGAATTTTGTGGACCCCACATTAGGAAGCCTCCATGCAATCCATTATTACTCCCTTTTTTACAGATGAGGAAACTGTGTCTGAGGGTCATTAAGTGACTTGCCTAAGGTTATACAGGTGTGGGATTTGAATCTATGTCTATTAACTTGAAATCTAGCACTCTCCCTATGACATGAACCACATTCATACAATTCTAACTGGGTCATACCTGGTTTACCAAGTTGACATGCCGGGATGACAGGCTCAAATGAGATGGCATATGTTTTCAAAGCACTCTGTGAAGCACAGAATCCTCTATAAATATTGATCCTTATTAATATTAATAAAAGCAGAATTTCATAGTGGTTAGAGCTTCTGTCATTACCTACTCATTACTAAATTCAGCTTCACAATCTTTATCCCATCCATCCATAGCTCTGAGTCATCACCACTGTCTTTTTCCTTCACAGCTGTATGGGTAAGGTGGAGGGGGTTGTCTAACAGAGGGAACATGACTAATGTAGAAACTAAACTTCTCATTCATTCTTTCATCTCACAATTATTTATTGGATGACGCTAGACTCCTATGATTGACTGATTTTATCTTCCTTCAATCTTACACTAATGGCTCTAGGAATTTTTTTTTCTTTCTTTATAAAGAATATCTAACTTTCAATTCCTATCTATTCTTATTCTTAAACAACTCTCTGTTCTTTCTCCTCCAAATTCCAACAATGTTGAGAGAAACATGAGGGTTGTTTTTAATCAAAAATTGAGATTTTTAGGAATGGAGTGCCTTTTAAACTCCAACCCTAATAAGGGCCTCCTTTTCACCTTAATTCTAACTGTCCTCTTACTCTAAAATGATAGCTTTATCTATTTCAATATACAATATATTCTTGCTCTTCCCCTCTTTTTCTGATTAATTTTTTCTTCATCTTTGCATGCTGCCTTAAAGCATGTTTAAATCATTCTAAATCTAAAGAACTATAATCAGGATTTGCAAATTTGTACCACTACCATGTCTCTCCCTACTATTTTTTTCTTTTAAGAATTTGGATGCTATGCCACTTAATGCATATATGTTTAGTATTGATATTATTTCATTGTCTATGGTACCTTTTATTTTTTTATTTTTTTGGTGCCTTTTAATAAAATGTAGCTCCCCTCCATGTCTCTATTTTTGCTTTTGCTTTGTATGAGATCATGGTTGCTACCCTACCTTTATTACCTCAGCTGAAATATAATAGACTTTGCTTCAGCCCCTTATTTATAACTCCATGTGTGTTTATCTGTTTGAAGTATTTTTCTTTTAAACAAAATATTGTTGTTGAGTTCAGTTTTCTAATCCGTTTTGCTATCTGCTTCCATTTTATGGGTGAATTAATCTCATTCACATTTGTGGTTATGAATACTGAGTCCATTTCTCTCTATCCTATTTTCATCTGTTTATCCTTCCCTTTTTTTATCCTGTTCCTCCTCTAAAATCTGTCTTGCTTCTGACTACTGTCTTCTTTCATCTGCCCCACCTCCTTTTGTCACCTTTCCCTTTCTTTTTTCTTCCCCACTCACTTTCAATTACCAATTGACTTTTATATATATTTTTCCCTCTTTGAGCCAGTTTAGATGTGAGTGAGGTTCAAGTATTGTCTGCCCATCCCTAAAATTTCCCCACCCCCTTAAAAGTTCTACCTTTTGTGCCTCTTTTGCATGAGATATTTTCTCCCATTCATCCTCTTCATTCTCCTTCTTTCAGGGCATTTCTCTTGATCACCTATTTCTTTTATCATCCCAACATAATCGACTAACTCTCACATCCTCTTTCTACATTGAATCTTTGTAAATGCTCTAGTAATGATAAATGTCTTAAAAGATTCATCGATCATCTTCCCATATAGAAAGTTAAACAGTTTAATCTTATTGAGTCTCATGATTTCTCTTTCATGTTTACTTTTTAATGATTCTCTTGAGTTTTGTATTGAAACTCACATTTTCTATTGGCTCCAGTCTTTTCATCAGGAATACTTGAAAGTCCTCTATTTCATTAAACACCATTCTTTTCCCTGAAGGATTATAGTCATTTTTGCTGAGTAGGTGATTCTTCATTGGAATCTCAGCTCTTTTGCCTTACAGAATAGTATATTCTAAACCCTCTGTTTCTTGCACATGGTAGTTGCTAAATCTTGTGTTATCCTGACAGCAGCTCTATGGTTTCTGAATTGTTTCTTACTGGCTGCTTGAAGTATTTTCTCTTTGACCTGGGAGCTCTAGAATTTGGCAATAATATTCCTGGGAGTTTTCTTTGTGGGATCTCCTTCATGTGGTAATCAGTGAATCTTTTCAATTTTGATTTTGACTTCAAGTTCCAGGATATTGGAGCAGTTTTCTTTGATAATTTCTTAAAATATGATGTCTAAGCTTTTCCTTCGATCATGACTTCCGGGTAATCTAATAATTCTTAAATTATCTCTAGCGAATCTATTTTCTAGGTAAGTTATTTTTCCTATGAACCATTTCACATTTTATCCTATTTCCCCAGTCTCTTGACTTTATTTTATTTTTTTATGTCCCATGGGGATATTAGCTTCCACTTGCACAATTCTAACTCCAAAGAAATTATTTTCTTCACTAAGTTTCTATACTTATTTTTCAATTTGGCCTCTTCTCCTTTTTAAGGAGTTATTTTCAACAGTGAATGTATCACTTTTTTCAATTTGGTCAATTCTGTTTTTTAAGATGTTACTTCTTTGTAATACAATTTGAGATCTGGTACTACTGGGCCACCTTCTTTCATATTTTGTTTCATTGACTCTCATGAATCAACACACTATTATTGACCTTACATTCTTCCAGATGAATTTTATCATTTTTTCTAGCTCTAAAAATATTTTTGGTAGTTTCATTGGTATAGAAATAAGTAAGTAAATTTATACAGAGATGCAATTTTTATTATATTGGCTCAGTGCATGCATGAGCAATTAGTATTTCTCCAGTTGTTTAGATATGACTTTATTTGTGTGAAAAGTGTTTTGTAACTGTGCTCATATAGCTCCTGTTTTTGTCTTAGCAGGTGGACTTACAAGTATTTTATATTGTTGGCAGTTATTTCAAATGGAATTTCTTTTTTCTTTTTTTTAATTTTTTTTTAAATTTCAACATTCATTTACACAAGATTACAAGATTTCAAGTTACAAATTTTCTCCCTATCTCTATCCTCCCCCCAACCCAAGATGACATATAATCTGATTGTGCCTTTCCCCTGTCTGCCCTCCCTTCTATCACCCCACTCCACCCCCCATCCCCTTTCCCTTTACTTTCTTGTAGGGCAAGACAGATTTCTATGTTCCATTGCCTGTATACCTTATTTACAAGTTGAATGTAAAAACAATATTTTTAATATTCATTTTTAGAACTTTGATTTTCAAATTCTCTCTCACTCCCCACCCACCCTCCTTGAGAAAGCAAACAATTCAATACAGGTTAAACATGTATCATTACACAAAACTCTTCCATAATTGTTATGTTGTGAAAGACTAACTGTATTTCCCTCCATCCTATCCTGTCCCACTTTGTTTAGTTTTCTCCTTTGGCCCTGTCCCATTTCAAAAGTGTCTGCTTTTGACTACCTCCTCCCCCAATCTGTCCTCCCTTCTATCATTCCCCCCTGTCTTGTCTCCTTCTGCCCTACTTTCCTATAGGGTAAGATACCCAATTGAAGGTGTATGTTATTTCCTCTTTAAACCAAATCCAATGAAAGCAAGGTTCACTCATTCCATTTCACCTATCCCCT
>CM053623.1:283865467-283886334 GCA_028646595.1 Phalanger gymnotis
ATATATTCCTTTCAACTACCCTAATGCTAAGAAAGATCTCATGAGTTACAAATATCATCTTTCCAAGTAGGAATGTAAATAGTTCAACTTTAGTAAATCACTTAATATTTCTCTTTCCTGTTTACCTTTTCATGATTCTCTTGATTCTTCAAATTTTCTATTCAGCTCCGGTCTTTTCATCAAGAATACTTGAAAGTCCTCTATTTCATTGAAAATCCATATTTTGCCCTGAAATATTATACTCAGTTTTGCTGGGTAGGTGATTCTTGGTTTTAAACCTAGCTCCTTTGACCTCTGGAATATCATATTCCAAGCCCTCCAATCCCTTAGTATAGAAGCTGCTAGATCTTGTGTTATCCGGATTGTGTTTCTACAATACTCAAATTGTTTCTTTCTGTCTGCTTGCAATATTTTCTCCTTGACCTGGGAACTCTGGAATTTGGCTACAATATTCCTAAGAGTTTTCTTTTTGGGATCTTTTTCAAGAGGCCATTGGTGGATTCTTTCCATTTCTATCTTACCCTCTGGTTTTAGAATAGCAGGGCAGTTTTCCTTGATAATTTCTTGAAAGATGATGTTTAGGCTCTTTTTTTGATCATGGCTTTCAGGTAGTCCAATAATTTTTAAATTATCTCTCCTGGATCTATTTTTTTCAGGTCAGTGGTTTTTCCAATGAGATATTTCACATTGTCTTCCATTTTTTTCATTAATTTGATTCAGATTTATAATTTCTTGATTTCTCATAAAGCCACTAGCTTCTACTTGCTCCATTCTAATTTTTAAGATGTTATTTTCTTCAATGATCTTGTGGACCTCCTGTTACATTTGGTTAATTCTGCCTTTTAAGGCATTCTTCTCAATGGCTTTTTGGAGCTCTTTTGCCATTTGAGTTAGTCTATTTTTTAAGGTGTCATTTTCTTCAGTATTTTTTGGGTCTACTTTAGCAAGCTGTTGACTTTTTGCTTTGACCTGGTCTCTCCTGGTGCCATTTAGAAGGGGTTGTGCTTTGCTCCCAGCACGGTATGATAGACCCTTCCCAGGGACCATCTTGGCCATCTTGGGCTAGAGACTTGTTTAACTCTGTCATTTTGTGGGTTCTGTAGCTCTAGAGCTTTAGAGTCATTTTTACAGGTGTTTGGAGGGATTTGTGGGAGACCTCAAGTGAGTCCCTGTTTTCATACTGCCATCTTGGCTCTACCCTGAATTTCTTTTTTCTCTATATTACTTTGGTAATATATAGAAATGCTGGTGATTTAGGTGGACTTATTTCATACCTTGTAAATTTTCTGAAGTTGTTAATCACTTCAACTTGTTTTTCCATTGATTCTCTAGGATTCTCTAAGTATAACATCCTATCATCAGCATAGAGTGATAGTTTTGTGTCCTCATTGCCTATTCTAATGCCTACAATTTCTTTTTTCTTCTCACCACTATAGCTAATATTTCTAGTACTATATTGAATAATAGTGATGATAATGTCATCCTCTGTTCACCCCTGGTGTCATTGGGAATGCTTCTAGCTTATCCCCATTACAGAAAAAGTTTGATGATGGTTTTAGATAGTACTACTTATTTTAAGGAAAGGTCCATTTGTTTCTATGCTTTCTAGTGTTTTTGTTAGGAATGAACATTGTATTTTGTTAAAAGCTTTTTCTTCATCTATTGATATAATCATGTGGTTTTCTGTGTGTTTGTTACTGATATAGTCAATTATGCTGATAGTTTTCATTATGATACAACAGCCCTGTATTCCTGGTATACACCCCACCTGGTCACAGGGTTTGATCTCTGTGATAGTATGTTACAATCTCCCTACTAGTATTTTATTTATCATCTTTGCATAAATTTCATTAGAGAAATTGATCTATGGTTTTCTTCCTCTGTCTTTGATCTTCTTGGGTTAAGTAACATCACCACATTTCAGTCATAAAAGGAATTTTGTATGACTCCTTTGCCTATTTTTCCAAATAATTTATATAGTATTCATATTTGTTGTTATTTAAATGTTTGGTAGAATTTGCTTCCTTTAATTCTTAGTGAATGAATTCTCTCTCTTTAGTATTCTGCTCCTCTTTCACTTATATGTGTCTCGTCAAAGTAGCTCAATCTTTTTAACATCTGTTAATGGCTCTTTCAAATCTTCAATTTAATCCCAACTTCTTTTCCTTAGGATAGCCCTATAACTTTAGTGTAACTTTTATAATATCACTGAATGTGATTCAGAAATTTAAGCATACATTAAGGCAACAGGAAAAGAACCAAAAAAGAGATAAATTAACCAGAAAAAGAGGAAAAGAGTGAGAATTCATAGTAAATGGAATAGACAGGATTAACATTTTAGGGGAGAAGGAAGGCCAGCACCAGTGTGAAAGAAAGGATGCATTAGGACTAGGGTAGAGATACAGAAAATAATTTTTTTTTATTTTTTTATTTTTTAAAAAATAATTATGCTTTATTTATTTCTTTTAACACTCATTTTTAGAATTGTGAGTTCCAGTTTTTCCCTCCCTGTCTTCCTTCCTCCATCCATTGAGAAGCAAAGCAATGTGATAATAATTATACATGTGAAGTCATAGAAAACATATTTCCATATTAGTCACGTTGCAAAAAATGCAAAAAAATAAAATGAAGAAAGTAGAAAGCATTTCATTCTTAAGAGTCTCAAATTTTTATTGTGAAAAAAAACTTGTGTATCCCTCAACAAGGAGAGAATCTGGAAAAGAAAAAATCACCTGCCTTTACAGCTGTACAACATTGCTTCACCGCTTTCTTTATTTCAAGAGTCTGCCATATATAAGAATCACAATGCTAGGATGTGTCAGGGGCAGGATTAAACTGAGGTCTTCCTGACTCCAAGTCAGCATTCTGTCTACTACGCTATGTAGCCTCTACTAATATTAATTAAAAAAAATGCCCTGATAATTACAGAGGACTTCAAGGGTCATTATTCTTTGCAAAAATAAATCATCTCATTCAGCTTTACAATTTCCTGTCAAATAAGTAATCTGGGCATTACCTAGCTAGAATTGTTTAAGCGCTGTTCGTATCCTGAAAGTAGGTCCATAGCTCAAATAGCTTCCTGAACTTCTTTTCTGATTTCTCTCAGGTAAGTCCCTTTAGCAAAGGGCAGCTAGGTGTACAGTGGCTAGATTGCTGGGCCTGGAGTCACAAAGACTCTTTGTTGAATTCAACTCTGGCCTCAGACACTTACTAGCAATGTGACCCTGGGAAAGTCACTTAACTCCAATTACCTCAAAAATAAAAAACATATATGCTTTGAAAACTATTTCAGTATAATTGGTTTCCTTTGTACTGCTATGGATTTTATTTTATGCATTTAAAACCTTTATTCTGCAGAGTCCATAGCTTTACCATATTGTCAAAGCAGTACAAGGAGCAAAAAAGGTTAAGAGTCCATGATCTAAACAATCACAATCACCAAATCAATAGTGGGCAGAACATTGGGCATGGAGTTAAGAAGACCTTGTGTTCGAATCTAGCCACAGATATTCGCTAGCTACATGAACCCAAGGAAGCCATTTAACTGTTGTCTGCCTCAGTTTTCCATCTGTAAAGTGAGAATAGTAATAGCACCTACCTCCCAAGGTTTGTTGTGAGAATCAAATGAGATAGTACCGTAAAATGCTTAACACAGTGCTTGGCACTTAGTAAGCACTATGTCAATGTTGGCTATTTTAGAGGCGACTTGAGCTCTGGAAACACATAACGAAGAGATGAAAAATAAATAACTAGCTCCTTTTTGTAAGTTTCATATCACAGACTAATGAGCAACTGCTATAGAACTTCATTGCAGGTTTAAAAGAAGAAGAAAAAGGAGCAACTAACAGTACTCCACAGCCAGGAACGATGGAACATAGGTGTTTGGGGAACTGTATGACTCTAAAAGTTCTGCCCAATTCGCTGGCCCTAAGACCCATATGCATAACTCTGAAGAAGAATCACTTGGCAATTAAACAACAAAGTGCCTCCGTTTCATGCCAGAATCCTCTTTCAATTTTTTTTTGCATGTCTTCTCATAGCCTCTGCTTCCTAGTCCCAGACTTCTCTTACTCATCCTCTTCCCTAAATAATTTCTAGATTTTGCTCTTTTCTCTCTCAGAATATTCCCCCAAGTTCTTCTTTTCTCCCTACTTATCTCCATCCAAACCTCAGACCCTTGTCCTTCAATATCATTCTTGGCATTTGAGTTCTAGTTAAAGCATAAGGCAACCTTCCATGTTGTGATGGTTGGAGCTTTGGAGTTAGCGTCGAAGGGACTCATTTTGAATCCTGGTTCTTCCGCTTTCTACCTGCTTGATCTTAGACAAGTAACTTATTGTCTCTGAGCCTCAGTTTCATCATCTATAAAATGGGGAGAGGTGCACTCAATATCTTCTGGCTCTAAGTCTATGATCCCTTAAATCCCTTCCTCAACCCCATGTTTTTCTTTATAAAGTGCCAAATATAAGTTGTTGTAGGCTCTTCAGAGTCAAGAATGCTTTAATTGTCTTTGTATACCAGACAGAGCAGATTGTCCTGTGCAGAGTAATCTTGGACATTTATTGAGGTGAATTGAACAGCCAAAGACTGGTCTCATACCCAACAAGAATACATATAGAAACACTTCTTGTTGCAGCAAAGATCTAAAAACAAAATAGTTGCTCACTGATTAAGGAATGGTTAAACAAGTCATAGGACATTAATATAATGGGATATCCCTATGCTGTAGGACAGAGAACATCATAATGATGAATACAGAAAGAACATAGAGAAATAGATGAACCGATGAAAACTTTGTAAGCCCCAAATGGTAGTGGCATAGTTGGACAGCAGATGTTCTCAAACAAGATCTGGAGGGGCACCTAGGTGACATCGTGAGTAGAGCACCGGCCCTGGAGTCAGGAGGACCTGAATTCAAATCTGGCCTCAGACACTTGACACACTTACTAGCTGTGTGACCTTGGGCAACCTACTTAACCCCAATTGCCCTACCAAAAAGCAAAAAAAAAGATCTGGGGGGTTGGCAGAACATAAAATTAATATGAGTTATAAGTGTGATATGATAGATAGTCCATGGATTACAAGAAAAATGAAGTGATAGCCCTATTGTACTGTACTTCTGTTAGACCTTATCTGGAGTACTGAATTCACTTAGGGGAACCACATTTTAAGAAAGATACTGATAAGCTAGAGAGTAGACACAACTAGAGTGGTAAAGAAACTTAAGTTCATGTATTATGAGGATGAGTTTAAAGAATGGGGCAAGTTTAGGATGGAGAAGAGATGGTTCTTGTTGCCTTGCCTGTGCCTCCCCAAGAGAGCTTCCATCATGCTCCAGGCACTCTCCCCAGCCACCCAAACTCCACAGAAGTTGCCTTCCCCTCCCAGTCAACTGCCCAGCCCATTTCAACTATATACTACTGCTTGATATCTTGGGACAATTCCATCCCCATCGATGAACAATGATACCTACCTGAGCTCATTCCCCAATGATTATCATATACTCACCCTATCCAGTGATTCTGAATCCCCCAGCTGCCATTATTCAAACCCCATTCTCTGTCCCCCATTGACCTCTCCAATATTCCCATCAGCTTCATCTTCAACCCAACTCCAGCAGTGTTACAAACTAACTTTCATCTTAAACCTTTTCTTTTCTCGGGCCCTCCATTACCTTCAACTCACTGAGACCTGACCCCTGGTACTACATCTTCCCAGGCCACTCTTTCTCTCACTGATTACACTCTCACTCAATATTCCTCCCTTCACTGATCAAGATAAGAAGGTTAGAGAATGCTCCATGCTTCCGATTGCCATGTCCAGGATTTCTCTTTCCTACTATCACTCAGTAACCTCTCTTCCTTCAATGTTCAGTCAATCCTTATTTATTATACAATCAGTATCATAGTGGTCATTGTCTATTGATCTCCATAACATTCTATTTCTTTCCTCAATGAGTTTTATGCCTGGTTCACGATCTTTCTACCCTCCTCAACTCCTGTCCTAATACCAAGGCTTGAACACACATATCGATATACCCTCAAACAGTCTATCTTCTAAGTTCCTCAACCCATTCATTTACCATGATTTACTCCTTACTAGACACAGAAATGGTCATATCCTTGATCTTGCCGTCAACCACAAACGTACCACTTTCATGCTCATGAACGCTGAAATCCCTTTTATTTGATCACAGTCTATTCTACCTCTCCCTCTTCTTTGGAACCCCAAATTTAGGATTTAGAATTGAGGAGGCAGGAGATCAAGCTTGAAGATGGATTCAAAGGTCCTGAAGCAAAGCTGATCATGGACAGGATGATGTTCCTTAGTTTCTTTGGTTGATTCCATTCACAACTTAGCACTTAGGACCCCATTTTGCTACTTCCTCTCCAAGTTACCTTGGCTACTCTATTGGTAAATGAGAATATCAGACTAGATCAATAGTTCCCAATGTTTTTTTTCTATGAACCCTTTGAAACAACAACAACCAAAATGTATCCAGAGGGGTAATTTAATAAACTAATCTTAATATGCATAAGCAATTATTTACTACTTAAGATGACCTTAATGAATTTTTAATGTAAACCTCTTGGACTATTGTTATGAGCCTGAAGGGATTCTCCTTGAACCACTAAATGGAAACCACTAGACTACATGACTTTTAAGTTAACTTTTAGCTCTAAATCTTTTATCCTATAAGCCTAAACCAGTCCTCCCAGGAAATCTAACTATGACAAAACTCATAGTTACTATGCCTTCTGTCAGGACCTGCCCAGGACCTGATTTGCAGCTGTTGTTTGTTAGCTAATCAATGAAGAGGAGAAGTCTACTCTAACCTTTGGGGTCTTCTCATTGCCTGATGTTAGACACAGGTCCCCCTATCATCATTACTTCACTTTAATAATGGAGGTGGTTAGTAAAATGTGTTGAAACAAATTGTTCACACGGGAGAGGATTTCCATACAGGGGATTATAATCCAAAAATTAGGAAATGAGGGAAATTATTTCGCACAAGAAAAGCAACACACAGGAAACAAGTTTCAAGGGAGAGAAGTTATTAAAGTGAGAGAAGAGAAGTAAGCTCAGCTGACACCTACATTCGTTTCTGGAACAGAGAACACTATTTAAGTAGTGAGACAAACACAAATGAAAAATTCCCCAAATGAAAAACTCCCAGTGCTTTGATACTAAGAGCAGACACAAAACACAGGGGTCTGGCAAACTTTCCCTTTCTAAAATTTGAAATTTTCTTCATTTAAGAATCATATAGAGTAGGTTTTCAGTGTGGATGTGAATGGAGGAATAAATCAGTCTCTTTCTAGACTCTGAGGATTAATTAAACTCAATTAACAAGAAAAAAAATAATGTTTCTAAATTTGAGAAACATGCTAAAAGTGAGATGAGATGGACAAATTAGAGAGTAAATGATGAAGCTTGAAGACATAAATCTTTCTACACCAATAAAAGAGTGATTGAAAGTCCAAACTTTCTTCAATTCAATTAACATTTTTTAAGAAACTACTATTCTAGGTGCTGGGAATATAACGTAACAGTCCTTGATTTCGTCAAGGTGGCCTCTTGGTCCAATAATATAGCTGAAACCATCCATGTCCATCTGTCCTGGGAAATTTTCATTCTTGTCATCTCCAAAATTTGCTATAGGAGGGCCACATGATGCTGTAGGCAGGGGTGGGGAACCCGCAGCCTCAAGGCCACATGCGGCCATCTAGGTCGTCCAGTGTGGCCCTTTGAGGACCTAGAGGGCCACAGGTGGCCTCGAGGCTGCAGGTCCCCCACCCCTGTAGGAGGCTGTCCTTGAATTCCTTTAACATCACAAGGATGTAATAGATATGGGTTGTCTATTGCTTGTGACTCACTCTTGCCAAATTACCAGTTTGAGACATACATTTCTTTAAGGGCAACCTTTAAAACTACCTCTCCCATGAAGCAGCTAGGTGGTGCAATGGATAGAAAGCTGGGCTTGGAGTCAGGAAGACCTGAGTTCAAATACTGCCTTGAACATTTACTAGCTATGTGACTCTAGGCAAGTCACTTAAGCTTTACCGGTCTCAGTTTCCTCACCTGTAAAAATGAGGATAATAATAGCACCTACCTCTCAGGGTAGTTATGAGGATCAAATGAGATAATATTTGTAATGTGTTTAGCACAAGGCCTGCCTAGAAGAAGGTGCTTAATAAGTGCTTATTTCCTAATCCCCTCCACTGTGTAGTTCTTTGTTTTGTGATGTTTTGCATCCTACTCCAGCTCACCATGTGCCTCTCCATTGCCCTTTGGGTGATCCTTAGCTTCAATTCTTTGGAGACTGCAATGTTCCATGACTCAAAGCCATATAACATCACTGGAAAAGTATTGGTATGAAAAAGATGGCTCTTTGCTTCAAAAGGAAGCTTGAGGTCATTCAAAGAACTTAGCAGTTTCCCAGAAGAAATCCAGCCTGCTATCTTCTTCCTGTTCAACTTTGGGCTCAGTTCTTGGCCCACTTGCAGTGCCTGTCCAAGATATGTGCAGTGATGGATTAATTCTATACTTTGTCCCCTGGTACCCAAGGGACCCACAGATAGATTTCAGGGGGTCTGTGATCTTGGATGAGAAAAAATGTTTTCACTAAACTCTAAATGAAATTTAGCATTTCCTTCAATTATGAATGTAGACAACAAACATTCTGAAAAGGCATGCGTAGGCTTATCAGATTGCCAAAGGAGTCCACGCCAAAAAGGAAAAGCTTAAGAAACCTAGCTCTAAGTGCATACCATTATTTGGACAATGGGTACTGAGGATTTTAAGTTAAAAAAAAATGAAACACTCCCAGCTCTCAAGGCTCTTACTGAAGGGGATTGAGTATAAAATGTAAAACCATAAGTAAAAATAGAAGTTGAGGAGTGACTTGAAGAAAAGAGGAGATCCAGACAATATTTATTTCAGTTTTTAGCCATGCCCAACTCTGCGGTTTTCTTGGCAAAGATACTGGAGTGGTTTGCCATTTCCATCTTCACCTCATTTTACAGATAAGAAAACTGAGGCAAATAGGATTAAGTGACTTGCCCAGGATCACAGAGCTAGTAAGTGTCTGAGGCTGTATTTGAACTCAGGTCTTCCTGACTTCAGGCCTTGAGCTCCATCTATTATGCCCTCTAGCTGCCCATTTTTCCCTAGCAAAATTTGAGGAAGGAGAGAATCTTTCAGCTGGGGTTGGGGGCGCGGCAGAAAGGGGTTTAAGGGCCATTGCACAAGGAAGTTAACTTGACTATGACCCAACTTTGAAACAAGGGGAAGATACCAAGAAGAGATGTCAAGGAACCATAGGCCAGTCACGGGGGAAGTAGTGGGGGAGTAGCCTGTCAATCATCATGGAATACACTGTAGAGAGTTACTGGTTGCCTAGGCTTGACTTAACCACTTCCTTTGTAACTATAGTAGAGTGACATCAACACCATCAATGAAAACAAAAAGAAGTTGGTCATTACCTAAACACCCTTTATTTAAGATTCTGTTTTTGTAATGTACACTAATGATAATTATTGTATATTATGTAATTACTGTATATAATATAATTATTGTATAAAACTAATGATTTTTGCCATGCATAGAGTACATAAACATGAAATTGCAGGGATGGAAGTTTGTGTGTGTGTGTTTGTCTGCGTGTGTGTATGTCTGTGTGTGTGTATGTGTATGTATATGTATATACATATATACTTATACACACATATATATATGCATGTACATATATGTAAAAATATATATATGTAGTAGAAAGGGTGCTAGTTCTGAACATCAAGGACCTGGTTTAAATTGAATCAGGCAGTTGACAAGCATTAAGTATTAACCATGTACCTGGCCCTATGCTAACTCTGAGGATACAGAAACAAAAAATAGTTCCTTCTCTCAAAGTACTGATATTCTATTGAGAGAAACCACATGTAAATCAATTAGGTCCGTTGTTGTTATTGTTTCTTTGTCCTTCATTTTCGAAGAGGACCAATGACATCGCGGGGTGATTGTCTTGACCTTTAAGTGAATTAGACTTAAGTGAGGGAGAGTTGCACAGTCATCAGTCTCACTCTCTCTTCCAGAGTCATCGAAGTCCAGTGGCAAGACAAAAGTCAGGATGTCTGGTGATGGCGCAGGATGCAGTGGATGACCTTGGAATCTTCAATGTTTAACCAAGCTCTGAAAGCTCCACAGTGCCTATTTCAACTGTGTTCATGGCCCTTGGAACAAATTGTTCTCATCCTCCCCTTCTGCCTGAGAAAGTCTTCATACGCTCGATAATTCACCAATGAGTCTGAGGCCCATAGGTCACCCTCACACTGGTTCAGCCTAAGTACCAAGGTGTGACCACTGAGCATGCTACAGCTTCTTGGAGCCACAGGTGAGAGCTGAGTGCCAGGTGGATATCAAAGGTAGATGAGTAGCTATGAAAAGGTCCCCACACCAGAGGTGCTAGTCTTCCATATACATGCAAGAATGGATAGAGTAGATGGAGGCTAATTGGAATAGGGAAGGCACTAGCAGCTAGAGGTACTAGAAAAGATATTTTGAAGAAGATGAGACTAGAACTGAGTACTGAAGGAAGCTAGGGGAGCTAAGAGGTGGAGGCGCAAGAGAAGAACATTCCAGGCATGAGGGACAGCCACAGAAAATGCAACAAGTGCAGAGACGGAGTGTCATGTACAAGGAATAGCAAATAAGCCATTTTAGCTAGATCATACAATACAGAGAAAGGAGTCAAGTGGTAAAGTATATGAATATTATGGTGGAGGTGCCATCTTACAACAAGCATTAAATACCAAATGTATAGAACAATTTATATTTTGTCCAAGAGGTAATAGGGAGCCATTAGAGTTTATTTAGCAAGGGAACGACAGGGTCAAACACGTGCTTCTAGAAAATTACTTTTGCAGCAACGTGGAGGATGGATTAGAGTAAAGACAGACTTAAGGCAGGGTGTGGAATTAAGAAACAGTTTTGGGGAAGAAAGTTAATGAGTTCTGTATGCTGTTTGTGTGACCTTGAGCAAATAAATTTACCTCCCTGGGCCTCAGTTTCTTCATCTGTAAAAAAAAAATTTTATCATAGTAGAAAGCTCTCATGTGGTTTCCTTGCTCAAAAACTTTGAATTCTTCTCTATTGTTTATAAGATAAAACAGGACCACAATAATTTAGGCCTTCCACAATGTGGATCCACACTACTTTTCTAGACCGATTTCACCTTAGTCCCCATCACACATGCTTTGTTCCAGCCAGACATGACTACCAGCTCCACCCCAAATTTAACATGCCTTTACCACCTCATTGAAGCATTGAAGCAAGCTGTCTTTATACTTTATACTTTTTTACTTCATACTTATGAAGTTCACTTCTCCTTCACCTCTGCCTTTCAGAATCCTCCTTTCAAAACTCAGCTCAGGTGACACCTGTTTCTATGGGCATCCTCTCTGTAGCTGAAAGTGTTCTCTTTCTTCAAATTCTACCTAGACCTCCTTTCATGATTACTCTAAAAAGGAAGAATATTAAAGAGTAGGCCTCTATGAAGATTAAGTGTCTATGATGATGGAGAAAACGTCCATCAATCTAGAGAGAGAAGCACATACCTCCACAAAGATAGGAAGGCTGGAATACCAAATAATTCCCTTGATCTAGAAGAGAAAAACAAATCATAGAAAGTAGTCCTCGTGATGACACAGTGGCTAGAGATCAATAGAGAAAATTCATCTTTGTCAGGGCTGTGGCTAGCATAGAATAACTGAGGCTTTGTCCCCGTCTCCTTGTAAACACTCTTTCCTTTCTAGGCTTTTGTGGTGCTTTGCCCCTGTTACTTGTTTGACCTCTCCTTCTCAGTCTCTTTAGCTGGATCTTCATTCAGGTCATGCCCACTAACCATAGGTGTACCCTAGAGTTCTGTCCTGATTCTTTCTCCCTATCTTATTTGGTGATGTCATCAACTCTTATAAATTCAATTAGAACCTCTAAGTAGATGATTCTGATATATATATATATGTACGTGTGTATGTATCCATATATAGTATATATGTCTGTAATATACATATACATATTGTATGTACGTAGTGTGTATATATGTGTATATTTGTGTGTATACACACACCCAGCCCTATTCTCTCTCCTGAGCTCCAGTATCATATTAGCAAGTAACTTCGGCACCTTAAATTGGATGTACCATAGATATCTCAAACTCAACATCATTGTTCCTTCACAACTCTCTCATCATCTCAACTCTCTTATCACCGTTTAGGTTCCCTGCCTTTCTTTTAGCGAGCCAGCTTGCAACCTTGGTGTCATCCTCAACTTCTTGCTTGCGCTCACCTCATAGATCCAATCTGTTACCAAAATGTTGTCATTTCTACCTTCGCAGCCTCTCTTGGATTTAACCCCTTCTTTTTCTTCCCATAGCCATCATCACCTCTCACTTGGATTATTGCGCTAGCCTCCTAATTGGTCTCTCTTGCTGGAGTCTCTCTCCACTCCAATCCATCTTCCAAGTAGCTGCCAAAAGCATATCTGACCTAATACATATGTCCGACCATTCCACCCTTCCCCTACTAAGTAAATTCCTGTGGCTCCCTATTACTCCTGTGAGATCAAATGCAAAATCCCATTTGACATTTAAAGCCCTTCATAATCTGATCCTTTCCTAACTTCCCAGTCTTTTTACATGTTGTTCTCCTTAACTCATTCTAAAATACAGCTACATCGGAAGGAAGGAAACAAGTGTTTGTTAAATACCTACTATGTGCTGGGGCTATGCTAAGCACTACATGACTATCTCATTCGATCCTCACAACTTCTCTGGGAGGTAGGTGCTATTATTATTCTCATTTTAAAGGGGAAACTGAGGCAGAGAGACTGAGTGGCTTGCCCAGGGTCACACAATAACTGAGGTAGACTTTGAACTCTGATCTTCCTGACTCCAGGTCCAATGTTCTATTGACTGAGTTACCTCCCTATTTTCATCACACATAACACTTCAATTCTTCCACGTGCTTTTGTACTGTCTGTCGATCATTGCTGTAATGCTGTCCCTCCTCATATCTGCATCTTGTCTTTCTTGGCTTCTTTCAAGATTCTTTTCATATCCCACCTTCTGCATGAGGTCTTTCCCAGCCCTTCCCACTGCTGGTGTTTCCCTCATTAGAATATGACCTCCTTGAGGACATTTATTATTTTTTTCCTTTCTCTTTTATTGCCAGCACTTAATATAGCAGCGCTTAAGAAATTCTTGTTGATTGACAAACTGACTGACTGACGGACATGAAAAATCAGATGTCTGCTGCGGGGATGGAGAGTGAGGAAACACAATTCTACTAGTCAGCCATCTGTGTGTAAAATATCTGCTATATGTGTGTGTGTGTTATATTTATATATTAATATACAATAACATAAAATATAAAATATCTCATATATATTTAATATTATATATATAACATAAATATGTACATAAAACATCTGCTATGAAATCTGATGTCTTCTTTCATAAAATTTTACCAAGAATCTTAGCTGGAACTGTGATCTCATCCGTGTTGGCACACCCTCAGGTGAAGCAGATTTCTCACTTTATTCATCTTCCCATTTTCTGTAATTCTTACCCATGGCCTTCTAGAAATTGTCTGTAGCATCTGCCATAATGTGTTAATTAAGTTGGGACTTTTTTTTACTGTTTTAGAATGCTAAATTAATTGTCTTTGATTGATCCTTACTAGGTGCAAAGCCCCAGGCCCAAACCTCTAATTACTAGGTGCCAAGCCGATGTGGGCGTCAAGCCTTCAGGGCCCTAAGGGGAGTTGCTAAGACCAGAGCCAATAGTAGGCGCCTAAGTTCTGGTTGCTCAGATAACTTTAAGAATGTTTAAAGACTGTATAAAAAGAGAGAACAGAGCTGTTTGCTTGAGGTTCTCACTCCTGGAGGAGTGCTGGCGTGGGACTCTGGGCAGCCACTGTAAGAGCCTCCCAGCTCGTCAACCCAGATGTTGATGGTTTCTTGGTAACTATGAATTGGTCTGTTTATATTGTATATGTTTGTAATTTGTTTGTACTTGCTCTGAAATTCAGGTTTCTGGTTTTTCCTCCAGAACTAAGTGAGTTTATATGTATACATTGGATTAAAGTAAGATTGTTAACCCCTTAACATTACTTTCTTTAGTAAAACAGATTAAAAGAACTTGTGCTGGCACCATTTTTGTTGTTGGGCTTGTGTTGGTCTTTCATCCCCACAACAGCTGCTAGCCTAATTGTTGCAACAGTTGGAGGCCATTCTTTAATTCTTTTACTAAAAACAAAAGTATTAATGTAACATTGAGTATGCAAATATATTTGTTCTCACTCTAGATGGCTAGCCTGACTTTTATTTTCTGATCATACACATCTCGATGATGACTGAAACTTCTTAGGATCATTCACTCAAATCTTGAGGTCTTGTAGCCTAGCCCTCTGCTGTCATGTATGAAAGAATGAGTACTTGACAGATTTAGTGACTGCCCAGACTGTTCAGATAGTAAGCAGCAGCCCTCAGGTTTCAAAACCAAGTAGTCTGACTACAAATCCAATTCTCTTTCCATTATACTTTTGGCTTACTCAGGCACAGACCATCGTCAGTAACATTGCAGTCTGCTCATACACGCAATCCATCTTTTGATTATCTATTGGGTGACTCAAAGTTTTAATTCTTCTAAGATCTTGTCATTTCATGATATTCAGCCAAATAACAACAGCAGAAAGAGCAGCTAGGTGAAGCAGTTGATAGAGTGATGGGCAGTCGATAGAAGTCACACAGACTCATCTTCCTGAGTTCAAATCTGGCTGCAGACACTTACTAGCTGTGTGACCCTGAGCAAGTCACGTAAGTCTCAGTTTTCTCAATTGTAAATTGATCTGAGAAGGAAATGGCAAACCACTCCATCATCTTTACCAAGAAAACACCAAAAGGGGGCACAAAGAGATGGACACAATTGAAAATAGCTGAACAAAAACATCAGCAAAAGACTAATACTAACGATAGACTTTTCATAAGTTTTAGAGATTGAAAAGGACCTTAGAGATTATTCAGTCTCACCCCTTAATTTTACTGATGAAGAAACTGAGACATATTAAAGTTAGGTAGCACACTGGATAGAGCATTAGGTTTAATGTCAAGAGAAACGAGTTCAAATCTTGACTCGGATACTTGCTAACTATGTGACCCTAGGTAAGTCAAAAACTCCTCAGTTTCTTCATATAGAAAAATGAGGAGCTGGATTCTATGGTCTTTGAGGTACCTTCTGGCCCTAAATTTATGGTCCTACGTACTATACATGAGTATTTGTCCTGTATCATACAAGTAGTGAGTAGTAGAAGAAAAATTTAAACCCAGGTTCCCTGCATCCAAATCCGTACTGTTTCAACTACACTAGGCTAAACCCAACCTTGAAAGACTTAGGAACTCTGGCCAACACAATAGCCAACCACAATTGCGGAGAAGAGAATATGAAGCATTCTACTCATCTCCTAATAGACAGATCATGTACTCAAAATGCAAAATTATATGTGTGTTTACAATAATATATATATATGTATATATATATGTATATATTATGTGCGTGTGTGTGTGTGTGTGTGTGTGTGTGTGTGTGTGTGTGTGTGTGTGTCTCCAATGAGGGAATTTCCTTTGCTTGAACCACATTTGTTACAAGGGCAGTTTTTTTGACAGAGTTGGTTTTGGTTTTGGTTTTGGTTTTTCATTGTGGAGAGGGGAGGTATAAGGGAGAGAAAATAGATTTTATAAATTAAAAATATTTCTGTATATGCTTACACACATATTTAAAGTCAACCACACCACACCATCTCAACCCTTTTGCAATGGCAAGCACCTTGGACTCATTTGGAAGGACTATGCATTTTCCCAGATGTGATCCAGCTTAATCTTTTCATTTTTCTCAACTTTAGGACCACATCATTGTCTATCTACAGTACCTCTCATATAAACTTACATATACATATATTTTCATAGGTATATATACATATGTTTATTTTGTGTGTGTGTGTGTGTGTGTGTGTATGTAGGCTTAACAATTCAGTTATATGTCACAATCTGGGAAATATGTATTTTTGGTTCATTTTATTTTTTTCAGTGTGAATCCCTAAACAGATCTCTTTCAATAATTACGGATTTCACTGAGGAACTTGAAGGATACCTCTTAACCAGTAATGTTTTTTTTTTCGAACAAGAAAAAGTTTAAACAATTAAAAAAGAAGTTTAATTGAAAATGTTTTATAACATTTTTAGAATGTCACTACAAAAGGAGTAATTTAAGTGTTATTGGTGAGAATCATTTTCAAAATTTATAGAATATGAGTATGAACATAAACATTATTGGCATTGTTTGTGATTCTAACTGGGAAATTAACATAGTAAAATTAATGGGAATAGGTTATAGCTAGATCTTTCTTTAGAGTTAGTATAGAGGGCCTAGTAGTTAGAGATCAGGCCTCATAGTCAAGGAGACATTGGTTCATGTCACCTTTCTGGCTATGTGCCCCTGGGCAAGTCACTTAACCTAATTGTCACTTTTCAATCTTCATTCTTCCTGACCTCTCTTCAGGTCTTAACACTGGCAATCACCCTCTTCTTCATGCTCTCTTCTCTACATATTTTCAAACACTGCCCTCTCCCAGTTCTTCACTACTTCTCTGAACATTCCTCAGTCTTCTTTGATACATCTTTATCCAGGTTATACTCACTAACCAGGGGTGTCCCACAAGGCTCTTTCCTGAGGCCTCTTCTCTTCTCCCTCTATACTACTTTTTTGGTGATCTCATAGGCTCCCGTGGATTCAATTATTATCTCTCTGCTGAGGATTTCCAGATCTACTTATCCAGTTTTAATATCTCTCCCAACCTTCAGTCTTATATCTCAGACCAACCATTGGAGACCTCAAACTGTATATCCTACGAACAGTCCAAAATGGAACACATTCTCTTTCCCTCAAGCCTCCTTCTATTCCCTGCCTTCCTCTCACTGTTGAGGGCACCATCAGCTCCTAGTTACCCAGACTCCCAACCTAGATGTTCACCTTCATCCCATATCCAATATGTGGCCAAGTCTTGTCAATCCCACCTTCTTAACATTCTCTCCTCTGACACTGCCACCACTCCAATGCAAGTACTCATCGCCTAATGTTCAAATTATTGCAATCTTCCACTTAGCTATCAAAGTGTTCTTGTGAAAGCTCTGGTCTGACCACATAACTCTCTCCCCCTATCCCCATTCAATAGTTCCCTATCATCTCCAGGATCAAATATAAAGTCCTTTGTTACTCGAGCCCTTCCTACCATCCCAGTCTTCTTCTACCTTACTCCCTCTACACTGGTGTACTGTACCATCCTCACTGTTTCTCAGAGAAGACATCATAGACAACTCTAAGCATTTTCACTGAGTGGTCCGCCTTCCTGGAATTCTCTCCCTCTTCATCTCTTCACCCCTTGGCTCTTTTCAATTACCAGTTAAAATGCCACCTTGTAAAAGAAAATTTTCTCAGTCTTCCTTAAAGCTAGTGCCTTCTCTGTGGTGATTGTTCTTATTTTATCCTGTGCATATCTTGTTTGTACATCATTGTTTGCATGTTGTCTCTCCCATTGGACCATGATCTCAGGAACTGTCTTTTGCCTTGCCTTGTAACCCCATTACTTAACACACTTCCTCTCATATAGTCAGAGCTTAATAAATGTTTGTCGATTGACTGAAAACCTCTCAGTGCCCCCAGACAACTCTCTTCTAAGACTATAAACTGCAGAGAAAATGCTGGTGTCTATTGATAGGAATATCCTAATCTAGGGTTGCAGTGAAATTACAGATCTTTTCCAAATGTCTTTCCTTATCCAGGGTATTATATAAATTTCCACACCATTGTGTTCAGTGTTGACAAATTGAATCCCATGAGAAATGCACCAGAGAAACTCATTATATAAATGTGAGAGAGACTAAGAAACATCCATAATATAAGAGAGCAAAACAAAGCGTGGAATGCTTTGGAATTCACTCAGGTACAAAGCATTTTATTACTAGCTTTTCTTTTTCAAAAGAAATAACAATAAATGAAGAATTTTGGCCCGGGCTTCTCTAAGTTACAGATCTGTTCCTCTTAGGTAATAAACAAAAGGGCACACAGTCACTGCTATGAGTCAGGATTCCTGGGTTCTGCGCCTGGCCAACATTTTTCCAGGCCAGGTCCATGTACCTAAATTGGTTATATAAGAAGCTTAGCCCAATCAATCCCTCTTGATCATCCTTAATGGCCTCATTACATAATCTATTTGGTCATACCATTTATACAGCACTTTAAGGTTCACAAAACACTTTATGTATGTCTCCTCATTTGACCTTTGCCACAAGCCTGGGAGGTAGGTGCTATTCTAAGATGCATCTTACGGAAGCTGAGAGAGGTTAAGTGGTTTGCCTCGGATTACACAGTTAGAAAGTATCTAAGGTGGTATTTGAGTTCTTCAGTACAGATCTTGCCAAGTCCAAGTCTATGCCCTATCTCCTGAGTCACCTGTCTCAAAATCAGCAGTGAGGAGGAATCAGGTGGAGTGAGTCAGGGATCATGTCTGATTGTTACACGTGGTTGCCATTACTCCTGGCCTGATTTATCCATTCTAACACAGGGGGAGGGGTGGTTATGCTACTTGCTTGAAAACCCTCCAAGATCTGGGCCTATGAAGCTCAATAATATGCCCATAAGGAAGCCACATGAGGCCTATGCAGTTAGGACAAAGACATGTCAAATGCAGACTTGTGCAGCTGAATGTCTCTCCTCAACAAAAATTTAAAAAACAAACAAACAAATAAACAAAAAACTCAACTTGGCAAAGACATGCCTATAAAGAGAACGTCAGAAAGTCTCGCAAAGGAGACAACATACAAATTGTATTAACTCTGACCTAAAATCCTCCAGACTGCTACATACCACTTAAAAATTTAGCCTTATTTGGATTCTAAAAGAATTCCCTAATTATGAACAGAGAGAAACCAATGAAGACACTTACCCAGAACATAAACACAGGCAGCCGGGATCAGAGATGAGCTATTGACTAATAAAGAAACAGAGAAGACTCAGAAGTAGCATCAATTTTCTATAATTTATTGTTATAATAACCCATTTTGTGATTATAACTCACCTATCTCTAGGACTTAATTGTTCTCAGAACATGATCCTGGAATGTGTGTAGTGGAAGTATTGATACTGCCATGTTATTATAGATATGTAAACAGAGTTGAAAAGGTAAACTAACTTTCCCACAATCCCATAGCTAGGAAGTGTCACAGCTAGGATGATTAAATCCTAGATCATAGAGAGCTGGAAGGCATCTCTGAGGCCATTTATCACAAACCCTTCATCTCACAGATGAGGAAACAGAACCTGAGGAAGGTTAAATCACATATCCAAGGTCACATAGGTAGTAAATGGCCAGCACCCAAACCTAATTTCCTGATGCCCAGCCCTGTGTTTTCTACACTACCCCAACCTGCTACCCACAGCTGCCAGGTGAAGAAACTGAATCAAGCATTACTATCTTACTGTGAGTTGCACCCTGACTCTAGATGGAAGTGTCAGCTGCTACTGAGCACAACATAATTTTATGATATGACTCAGGAACATTTATTTGCATTTGTAAAAGAACACACTGTTGTATAGACATTGGAATGAATTACTTGGGTAATTATTTAAACTTCAGAATTTAAATTTTTTAAATGGCTGAACAAGTTATGATATATGATTATGATGGAATACTACGGTGCTATAAGAAATGATGAACTCGATGATCTTACAAAAGCATGGATAGACTTGCATGAAATAATAAAGACTGAAATGATCACAACCAAGAGAACACTGTATACAGTAACAATACTGTTGTTTTTCTTTTTTTCTTTTTTTTTATTTTTAGTTTGCAACACATGTTTCTACATAATTTTGAATTCCAGATTTTCTTCCCTCCCTCCCCCCATCCCTCCCCAAGAAGGCATAAAATCCCATATAACTTCCATGTATAACTTGGCATTGAATTAATTTACAAACTAGTCAAGTTGTGGAGAAGAATTATGACCAATGGAATGAATCATGAGAAAGAAGAAACAGAAGCAAAAAAAAAAAAACCACAACCCAACAACAAATACAAAAGAGAGAAAAAAAAGGCGGGGGGGAAGGCAAGCATGAAGTGTGCTTCGATCTGCATTCATACTTCATAGTTCTTTCTCTGGATGTAGATAGCCCTCTCCATCATGAGTCCCCCGGAGCTGTCTCTGAATATTGTGTTGCTGAGAAGAGCAAAGTCTGTCAGGGTTAGTCATCACAGAATAAATATATCTGTGTTTGTGTATAATGTTCTCCTGGCTCTGCTCTGTTCACTCGGCATTATGTCGTGTAGGTTCTTCCAGGTTGTTATGAAGTCTATATCATACCCATTTCTTATAGCAAAATAGTATTCCATTACCTTCATATACCACAGCTTGTTCAGCCATTCCCCAACTGATGGGCATCCCTTTGATTTCCAATTCTTAGCTACCACAAAAAGAGCTGCTATAAATATTTTTGTACACATGGGTCCTTTTCCCACTTGTGTGGTCTCTTTGGGATACAACCCTAGGAGTGGTACTGCTGGGTCAAAGGGTATGAACATTCTTATAGCCCTTTGGGCATAGTTCCAAATTGCTCTCCAAAATGGCTGGATTAGTTCACAATTCCACCAGCAATGTAACAATGTTCCAATTTTCCCACATCCTCTCCAGCATTTATCATTTTCCTGTTTTGTTATTTTAGCTAATCTGACAGGAAAGAGATGGTATCTAAGAGTTGTTTT
>CM053623.1:283886834-283908222 GCA_028646595.1 Phalanger gymnotis
GTAATTCTGAAATTTGGCTATAATATTTCTTGGAGTTTTCAGTTTGGGATCTCTTTCAGGGGGTGATTGGTGAATTTTTCAATGACTATTTTACCCTCTGGTTCTCGGACCTCTGGGCAGTTGTCTTTGATAATTTCTTCGAAGATACTGTCAAGGCTCTTTTTTTCATTGTGGATTTCTGGTAGACCAATAACTCTTAAATTGTCTCTCCTGCATCACATTTCCATGTCAGTTGGATCAGATATTTCACATTTTTTTTCTATTTTTTCAATCTTTACATTTTGTTTTACTACTTCTTGATCCCTCATAGAGTCATTAGCTTCCACTTGCTCAACTCTAATTTTTAATGAGTTACTGTCTTCATTTTGCTTTTGAGTCTCCTTTGCCAATTGGTTGATTTTACCTCTTAGAGTGTCATTTTCTCTATCTAGATTCTGAATCTCTGTAGCCATTTCGCCAGTCTTATTCTTTAGGTACTTGATTTCATCAGTGGATTTTTTTCCATTTTTTCCATTTTTTTCCATTTTTTCCATTTTTTCTTTTACCTCCCTAATTTGATTTTTAAAATCCTCCTTTAGCTCTTCTAGTAATGCTCTTTGGGCTGGAGACCAGTTCATATTACCTTTCAAGGTATCAGATGTGCATATAGTGTCATTGTTATCCACTTCCAAATTTGGTATTTTGATCCTGCCTGTCTACATAAAAACAATCAGTGGTCCTTAGTTTTCTTGTGTTCTTCATGTTGGTTAGCCTTTTCTTGGCTTTACAATAAATTTCTGCTTTTGGGGCTCAGGGCTTACTGTCCCAGCTTTCTTATTCTGGGGATTGCGAGTCTCATTGTAAGCTTTTTGAATTATTGCCTTCAGTTTCCTGAAGTGTGGGGGAGGGGGTCTGGCTGCCTGAAATCTCTTTCCCTGGGGTTGCTCTCCAGTACTGTTGCTCTTCAGCAATGGTCTCAGCTCTTTGTTGTTTGAGCTGGGTGTCTGGCACTTCCCCTGGGGGAGCAAGAGTATGTCTGGACTCCTAGTGTTGACCCCTGCTGGCTCTGCCCCTCTGGGACTCAAGTACTTCCACTACTTGGCCACTAAAGCCCCACTTCTGTCTCCTCTATTCCAGGGTTTTTGTTTTTGTTTTGTTTTGTTTTTTCCCCTGAGGAATTCTCTGGGTGGGCAGGGGAGGGATTAGAGCTGTTTACCTGGCCATTATGTCTCCCAGAAGTTCAAGAAGCATTTCGTACCTTTGGGCTGCAAGCCTCAGGAGTTTGTATCTCAGATTTGGTGCATTGTGCTGCCTCTCGTTGCTTCCACACAGTGCTGTCCTGTGTTGGGAGGTCTGGGGATCTCTGCTGGTTTTGGGTGCCTGGCTTTCTCCCAGCCTGTTTCCCACATGGGTTTCCTGGCCAGCCGCTTCTGCTTTGATCCCCTCTGGAGCAGCTCCGCACCCCGAGCGTTCTTCTAGCCCACAGATTCGTTCCTTTGGCCTTTCAGACTCTCCTGGCTGAGAAATTTGCCCCACTCAGACTTCTCGTGTTTTCTAACTCTCTCAAATCTGCTCAAATTAACTTTTTTATAGGAATCTGACAGAACTTTTGAAAGAGCTCCAGTAAGACACTGTTTTCATGCAGCCATCTTGGCTCTGCCCCCCAACAATACTGTTTTAAGAATGACTTTGAGTGAATAAGCTATTTTGACTATTATAAATACACAAATTAACTATAAAGGACATGGCAAGAAAGATTGTCTGAATTCAGAGAAAGAACTGATAAACAGAAGTATATGTAGAGCAATTTTACACTCACTGGTAGCCATCTCTGGAGGGGAGAGAAGGAAGAAAAAATGAAATTTACATTATAATTTTGTGGCATATTTGAAAGGAATAGCAAATTGTGCATAATAGATTTGCAGTTTCATGTGCAATCATCTTTTTTTATTTTACTATGTTATGGAAGTGCTTGTTTTATTACATAAATAAAAAAATAAAATTAAGAAAAATCTAAAGTGATATAAAAAAGTTGGCTTCCATTCAAAGACATGTATTACATGCATGTTAATGATATCTGAACTACATTTGTCCTTTTGTTGCCAGGTGTCCCTTCGTTTGAAGAACAAGGGGACAGTGAGAGCTACACAGGAGAGCAGGACCTCTCCTGGTGCAACGCTGAGAGGTCATCTTGTAGCCCATTATTAGAAAACTATGCTGTCTAACTGGGGGCATAAGTGCCAATCATTTGCTACTACCCTTCTAAGTGAAGATTCACTATGAATGTGAGGACTCTTCTATAAACCTGTTTAATAAACATGAGTCAAGGTTACATATACTTTACACACCCACACACACCCACCCACCCACCCACGCGCGCACACACACACACACACACACACATAATGTGCATCTAGGGGTGTGTATATATACATATACATGTTATATATGATAGAGCACTGGTCTTGGAATCAGGAAAACTTGTCTTCATGCTTTCAAATCCTGCCTCAGACACTTACTAGCTGAGTGACCTTAAGCAAGTCATTTAACTCTGTTTGCCTCAGTTTCCTCATCTGTAAAATGAGCTGGAGAAGGAAATGGCAAACCGGTCCAGTATCTTTGCCAAGAAAACCCCAAATGGTGTCATGAATATTTACAAAATATAAAAAATAAACATAAATAATAAATAATGATAAATATTTAAATTATATACACACACATACACACACACACACACACACACACACACACACACACATATATATATATACAGAGAGAGAGAGAGAGAGAGACAGTGACAGAGACAGAGAGACAGAGATATTCCATATCATCTCTCCTCAAAAAAAGAAGGGAATGAGAGAGACTTATAGAATTCAAAGCAAACTGGTACTCTGCTTATTCTGATGCCTACCCATATGTGAACATTACTTCCTCATTACAATCTCTGACTGATGCAAGCCAGAATATGTGTTTTGGAATGGTATTATCTAATGGGTAAACTCAATAGGAAACTGCTAGACTGAAAGGGAAGACGAGTGGAGACCTCAGGAGCTGAACAACAGCATCAATGTCTATCAGTTTCCACATAACCACCCAGGTTAATAAGCTGAGCCAAAAAGATCTGACGCCTGGGGCAAAGAGGGGAAAAGTAGAAAACTAAAGAAGGGCCACCATTGGCCCCTTCCCAAAAGAATGACAGAACAGAAGGCTTGGGCTGAAACTACCATTATATTCACGTCTTTTAAACTCAGCTGGAAAGAAAAAGCAGTACTGAGGCTCCCTTTTTCTACTGATTATGACAAGAGCAGAAGGAATGCAGCTTCAGAGGAGGAGATATGATTTCCTATTGTATTTTAAAAGGAATCTGTTCACAGTACCCTAACCAAAAAAAGTACTTTTATTACATACTCCAGGCCATGACAATAGGATGCTACTCCAGAATACATCCTAAAGCTTCAATACTTACAGCAGTGGATCTATGGTTTCAATAATATGAGTACATCTCACAATAAGGCAGATCACATCTAGTTCTATACTTCTCAATTTGGGATATTTTTAGCCCACATTTCCTCTGCTGGAATCTGCTCAAAGTGCTGGCAGACATTTTTTTTAACATATTGTGTGTACCAAGTCTGTATAGGCATACCTTGGAGATATTGTGTATTGTGGGTTCAGTTCCAGACTACCACAATAAAGCAAATATCCCAATAAAATGAGTCACATGTATTTTTTGCTTCTCAATGCATATAAAAGTTATGTTTATACTATATTGTAGTTTATTAGTCATGCAATAGTATTATGCCTAGAAAAACAATAGACTTACCTTAATTAAAAAATACTTTATTGATAAAAAATGAGAACCAACATCTGAGCCTTCAGTGAGTTGTAATCTTTTGTCTAGTAGAGGGTCCTGCCTCCATGTTGATGGCTGATGACTGATCAGGGTGATGGTTGCTGAAGGCTGAGGTGTGTGTGTGGTAATTTCTTAAAATAAGACAATGAAATCCACCACATTCCTTGACTCTTCCTTTCACTTGAACACTTGGAAGCCATTGTAGGGTTATTAATTGGCCTAATTTCAATATTATTATGTCTCAGGGAATTGAGAGGCCTAAGGGGAGAGAGAAAGAGAGAGAGAGAGAGAGAGAGAGAGAGAGAGAGAGAGAGAGAGAGAGAGAGAAACAGAATGGCCAGTTGGTGAAGCAGTCAGAACACACACACACACACACACACACACACACACACACACACACACACACACACACATACCATTCATTAAGTTTCCAGTCTTAAATGGGTGCAGTTTGTGGCATCTCAAAACAATTACAATAACAGCAAAGATCACTGATCACAGACTACCATAACAGATATAATAATAATAAAAAAGTATAAGTATTGGGAGACTTACCAAAATGTGACACAGAGACATGATATGAGCACATGCTATTGGAAAAATGGTGGCAATAGGCCTGTCAGACACAGGGTTACCACAAATCTTCAATTTGTAAAACAAAAAACAAAAACAAAACTACACAATATCTGAGAAGCACAATAAAATGAGGTAGTCTGTACATGGGTTCTCCATTTAGCACCCTGATATCACTACATAACTCTATGCTTTACATCCTTGGATCTCTTAATGAGAAAAGCCCCTACACTTAACAGTTTAATACGTTTGGGGGTTGGAGTGGGAATCAATAGATTAAGTGATTTATCTAAAGACCAGAATTTCTCATAAAATAAGCCAGGAGAAGAAGTCATCATCCTTATAGATAGATGACTGTTCTTTCTGCTAGTAGGTGGTTCCCAAATTTGCACGACAGAAACAAACAGAAATTTGTGGTTTACGTCCCTCATCTTCACCATAACATCATGTTTAAGTCTAGGGAATCTCATGGTGAGCTCAGGATTAATGAACTTTTATGAAAGGATTGTGCCAATTCAGATTTCTAAATTTTACTTGTGTGTGGTCTCCACGAATGGTTTGTGCAGAATGAAATCACCTCAACAAGAACTGACAGTGACTTTTCCAAATAGAAGACACAGAGGGTATCACTTTCAATATTTGGTGGGGATCTGGCATTTCATTTGGGGAGGGGCGTTGGAGAACAGGGAACTAGGAGACCTTGGAGCTGGGTTGTTATAGTATTTCATAGTGATTCAGACCTGCATGATGAAATGCAAATCCCTTAGCCAAGAACAACCAATGAGATACTTGGGAGTCCAGAATGTAAACTGTTGGACAGCCTACTCTTGAGAGTTAGGGAGGGCTAATGTTTTGCTGAAAGCATTCCCTCCCATTGTTCTACCTTGATTTGTTTCTCTTACTGGGTTTTTTCCAAGCACAGCTGGTATTCTCTTCTGAAACAGTGCAATTTTGGGTCCTTTCAATAAAAAAAGTCTTGCACTTTTGAATGTGTCCAAATCATTGATGACAATTCATAATATAAAAGTGAATACATTTATCTGGTTACAGAGACAGCCACAGTGTAGCAGATACGATGCAACACTTGGAGTAGAGGAAACCTGGCTTTACATCATCATCATCATCATCATCATCATCATAAAATAATAAATAAATAAAATAAATCATTTATATAGTTCCTACTATGTGCAAGACACATAATTAACTCACTTGATATAACAACCTTGTGAGGTGGGTATTATTATGAACCCCATTTTACAGTTGTGGAAACTGAGGCAAACAAGTTAAATGCCTTGCTGTAGATCACATATCTAGTGCCTAAGGTCAGATTTGAATTCATTTTTCCTCCCTCCAGACCTATCAGGAAGTTCCTCATTAGTTATATGACCTCAGACAAATGCCTCTGCAACTCAGATTCTGAGTTGATCTTCAACTATTTTATATATATTATACATAATATATAAAATAATAGCCACATGTATATGTGTATGTGTGTATATGTGTATGTGTGTATATGTATATGGGCATATATGCGTATATGTGTATATGTATAATATATATATATGAAAATAACATCTGCTGTATCTACCTAACACAATAATTATGAGGTTCAAATGAGATGATGCACTAAAGCACTTCGTAAACTTGAAAATGCTTTGCAAACCTTATGAAGATTCATTATTATTAAAGAGATGCTAATTCTGGGAATGAAAAAAATAATGATGGTAAAGGCAAACCTCAAGGTTTAATTCCCCACTCCCACACACATATATTTAAGAAGAATTATGCTGTATCTGACTTTCTCAAATTATCTACCACTTTAAGATATATATATATATATGTATATATATATATAAAGTCAAACTTAAGTTGATAATAATAAGTATAATAATAAATCAGTAACAAGATAAATTAAACAGTAATGATTTCATTACAGAATAATCTATCATCCTTATGAAGCCAAGATGATTCATTTGTACCCCTAGTCCTCTTAGGAGATAAGAAATTACAGACTTGTTGTAGACTTCATAATAATCTGGAAAAATCTACACTATATAATGCTGAGTGAGTGGAGCAGAACTAGGAGAACATTATACATAACCACAGATCTGTTGATTTTGTGATGACTAACCTTGATAGACTTCCGCTCTTCTCAGCAATACAAGGTTCAAAGACAATTCCAAAGGGCTCATGAGGGAGAGTGCTATCTATATCCAGAGAAAGAATTATAGAGTCTGAATGCAGATTGAGGCAAACTGTTTGCTCTCCTTTTTTTCTCTTTTGTTTTTGTTTTTGGTGTTTTTTTGGTTTTGTTTCTTCTTTCTCATGATTCATTCCATTGGTCATAATTCTTCTTTACAACTTGACTATTGTGTAAATAAATTTAATGCAAAGTTATATGTAGAAGATATATTGGATTCCATGCTGTCTGTGGGGGAGGAAGGGGGGAACTCAAAATCATGCAGAACTGAGTGTTGTAAACTAAAAAATAAAAAAATCTTAATTAAAAAAAGAAATTACAGACATCCCTCAATTAAGAGATAAAGACCTAAGCCTACCCAGCCAATGACTCTACCTTTACCTAAATAGTTTTGGTCCAGTACTGCATATATTGTCAAAGTAAGCTCCTTGTGAGGAATTGCCTCCCATCTGCAGGTGGGAACTTTCTCTACAATACAGTTTTAAAGAGTTTCCCAGAGGCACTGAGAGGTTAAAAGATTTGCCCACAGTTCCATAGCCAGCATATGACAAAAATAGGACTCAAATCCAGGTTTTCCTGACTCTGAGGAGTATTCTCTATCCACTCCACCATGATGCCTCTTCCCCAAACACAAATGGAATGTATGGAAAACTATTTCCTTAAGACTTAAATTCTGAAGGGAAGACAAATGGAAATCCTTTGGAAATTCCCAAGATGGCCCAAACCAAAACAAAAAAGCATTTCAAAACCAGGGGGGGAAAGGTAAGGAAGATGATGCTGGTTGATCATTCAACTTTGCAGAACTAGTTTAGCTCTCCTATTCAATGGCTGTCACCTTACTTAGTACTGGCAAATGGCCTCCATTGTTTAAGCAGTGTGATGAATTGTAGCCCTAGGAAATTGAGGTTGGAAATAACAGAAGCACCTCACAGCTCCCCTCAAATGAAATCTGCTTGTTAACGCTTGATGAGTACATTATTTGCTCAGTAAGAGGATGCTAAGTAGGTAATAAAGGTCATTTGTGCTATAAAAAATTACCCATTACCTTTTATGCCATTCAAATCAATTCTTAGAAGGATGCTCGTTTTGTCAGGGTTGGTCCTTCCTTCCATTCTGACATAGGTAGCCACTCTTCTAAGCCCTTGCAGACAATTTTACTGAGTTGCTATGATAAGAAATAATTCTTCTCCCAACTACTCTAAGAGGCAGATGAGTCTTTGCAAACTTTGCCAAGCTGGTTCTCAGACATACATGTGAAAATAGGCATACATATCAAAAATTTCTGACTGGCACCATTTTGTGATAACCAGAAACACCTTAAATCTGAAAATAAAGTTGGTACTCATCAACTGGGAAATGACTAAATATACTGAAGTAGTGGTGTATTGTAAGAAAGAAAGAATATAAGAAATTCAGCAAAACGTGAAACGACCTGCCTGGACTATTGGATAGACAAGTGGTACATTGGATAGAATATTGGACTTGGAGTCAGGAAGACGTAAATTCAGATGCTGCTTCATATACTTCCTGGGTGACCCTGGAACAGTCACTTAACCTCTCTAAGATTCAGTTTCCTTAGCTGTCAAAATGGAGTCAATAATAGCATCCATTTCATAGGCTTGTGGCAAAAGGAAAAGAGGACAGCCGAAGATGAGATGGATAGATAGTATCATGAAAATAATGAACATGAACTTGAACAGACTTCAAGAGACATTGGAGATAGAAGTGCCTTGTGTACTATGGTCTAAAGTGAGGCCAGTGACCTCTCACAGCCCTCCTTCACTAAATCAAAACCAACTGCAAGTCATGCCATCATTTTCCTGAGGTCATGGTCCTCTTCGAGAACAAAGGACAAACACAATGGGGTCATGAAGAGTCGGATATAACTTAGTGACTGAACAACAACAAACATAGGCTTGTTAGGAGGATAAAATTGAAATGAAGTGCTTTGCAAAACTTAAAGCATTATATAAATGCTAGCTATTATTATATACTGATACAGAATTAAGAAAGCAGAATTAAGAGAAAAATGGACAAAATGATATAGCAAAAGGCTCCTGATCACAGATTAAATGCAGGAACTAATATTGGTTTCATGAGACTGATGATGACACACTTCCACTTGATAAAGGAGAATACAAAACGTATTCTATCAAATATGGTTGCTTGTAATGATTTCTTTTCTTAAAATTTTTTTCTTTGTTGTAAAGGAGTGTTCTATGGAAAAGGGTGTTGGGAAGTAATAGTAGTATAAAAAGAAAAACATATTAAAATATTAGTTGAAATAACTAAAAATAAAATTAGAAGTGAAAGAACAAAAAGTTAATTTCTTTGGAATAAAGAAAGAGATATGGACCCTGGATTTAAAAAAAGAAGGAAAGAGATACTGTAGGTATGCATTCCAGTACCAGACCCGTATAGACTTAAATGTTTTCTAGTTTGGTAGGATCTGACATAATTTGTGTTCTGTTGGCATAGTCTTCAAGAACTCAAGATCAATACCATGCCACAGTGAAGGATTGAAAGATATCCCCGGTACAAATCAAGCTCTGAAATAGAGCTTTGTTGGTTAAGATTCTTAGACAGAAATTTAATTAGCTATGAAATTTCCTTTGATCAACCAGGAGGTCAAACAACTAAAAACTATTATTTCATTAATTATAGTAACCCTATATAATTAGAGAGGAGAAAATAGATTCAAGATAACAGGTTATTTGAAGGCTCCATGAAATATATCTTTTGTTTCCTAAGTCACAGTGGTCAAATTGTTCTATTTGAAGTTTGGTTGTAAAGTTTCTTGCCAAGTCTCATCAATTCTGTCTTAACATCTTTTGTGCTGGTCTCCTGCACTGAACCTTTGCACTCTCAGCACCTGAATTCTGGCCTTCATCATTACCAAAAATCATTTTCTTTCCTCAACATAGAGAAAGTAGACTAAACATTGCTACAGAGGAGCCAGGATTTTTAAGTGGATGCTCCCTCCACTAGTGCAAGTTGCAACCTTAATCCATCCCTTCATCCTGTGCAATTCTTGCTATGTTTTCCCATAGTTCTTCCACTGAGAATCCACCCAACCAGGACGTGCCCTCATTATGAGCTCTATAACTTGTTCAGCTAACATTTCTGTTGAAAAGAAGGATTGTTGCACAGAAAGGCAGTATGAGATTTTAAAGAGAATTGCACAATTCCCCAAATGCAATCCATTGCACCATCTTCCCTCTACTAATTGCTGAAACTAACTCATCAGTTACCTATAGTTCCTCTGAACTATCTGTACATCAATGCACTGACTCAGTGAACTTAACTATGGACCATTTTAGTATGGATGATAGGCATTTTTTCTTTCATTTGTTTTCACTCTTTTCACTACTCCACACACATATCCTTTCCTCCTTTCCTACTGTCTATGAAGAAGAGGTAACCATTTTCCTTGCCTAAGGACACTTGACACCATTTCTTCACTTCTTCCCTTAGAGTTTACTATATTGATCATTCATCTCTAATGTTAAATCTCTTCCAGTTAACTGATGCTTCTTCTGCTGCCTATAAACTTGCTTGGATCTGTTCCTAGCCTATTAAAAACCCTCACTATATTCTGTCGTCCCCTTGAACTATCATATTATATTTCTCCTCCTTTTCACTTCCAAAGTTCCAGAAAGAATTGCTGATATCTGCTGCTCAAAACTCTTTCTCTTCCCAAAGCCTGGAAATCTAGCTTCTGACCTCATCACTGCACTGAAACCACTCTGTAAATCTGTCACCAGTCTCTTAAATGTTGAATCAATCTTAATGCTCTTTGATCTCTAAATAACTTGACACTCTTGCTCTCCCATGCTTGGATACTCTTTTCCCTTGGCTTCTATGACATTTCTCTTTATTGGTTTTTCTCCCACCTGGATGACTCATTTTTCTCAGTTTCATTGGCTAGATAATCATCATCCATCCTGTTTATATGCCTCAATGTTCAGTCCTGGGCCTTGATCTCTTTTCCTGCTATACTTTCATAAATCTCATCACTTCTCTATGGAAATGTGTTGTTCAGTCATTTCAGTCAAGCCCAACTCTTCATGACCCCATTTGGAGTTTTCTTTGCAAAGATATTGGAGTGGTTTGCCATTTCCTTCTCCAGTTCATTTTATAAATTAGGAGACTGAGGCAAACAGGGTTAAGTGACTTGCCCAGGATTACACAGCTAGGAAGAGTCTAAGGTCAAATTTGAACCCAGGTTTTCCAGATTCTGCGATCAGTGCACTATTCACTGTGCCACCTGGCTGCCCCCCTCAACTATGTATACATAGTTCTAGTCTTTCTTGTGATGCTCAGTAATAAATTATCAGCTTTTACTTGCCCCCACCCTACTACTGGGCCATCACTTGAATAAATTTCTAAGAATGAACATTTTAAAAAAATTCTCTAAAGTCCTAACAAAAGAATCCATGATTCGCACTCTCATTCTTTTTTTCTCTGCTCCAAGCCCCCACCTAAAGATAATACTCTCGCAAAACACCTAAGTTTTAAAATCAAAGGATCATAGAGGTGAATGCATGTTGTTTGTCCCATCCCTCTCCTTTCCTCTCCTCTCCTTGTATGTCCCCCTTAATTGCCTCATTCAAACTGCATTCCAAATAAGTACACCCAGATTAACAAATGCCTGTGGTTAATGCCATTTGTAAAATCAAAGTAAACATTTAAAACAAAGGAAGGTAAACAAACTTTTAAGAAACATATTTTCCCATGCTGAGGGGAAAAATAAGTCTAACGATGGGAGCACAATGGTAGAAAAGAAATAATTACCGCCAGGGCATGGGAGGGGGGAGCAATGTGTCAGTAATCTGAGAATTTGGGTTTCAGTGACACAGCATCTGCCCTAACATTCTTTGTGCAAAATCAGCCTACAGAGACTGGCTCCTCAAGTCCTAGTCCTCATTTTTTTAATTGCTATGTCTACCATCGTTTCTAATCCTTCAGCTCCAGGGGGACCTCTCATCCACCAGTTTGGGGTCTTCTGTTTCTAAAAAGCTGGACTGCCCATCAGTTCTAGCTTTTGCTTCAACTTTCTAAAACTACTGCACTCTTGAACTATTGCCCATAAGTGAGGCTAGTCCTTTGACCAGTCAATGGATAGGTTCCCCATCTAATTAAAGCAAGGAACATGCTTGAACTTCACAAAAGAACATGGCCACTTCTTTTAGTTGGTTAAAACCTCATTATCTGCTCTTATTTTTTATAATTATATTCTTGCCTTTCTGGGTTGGAAGTTTGGTCAAAGACCAATTTCCTTACAAAAACGCCCATGTGAACCACTGCCCATACTTGGAACACGCTTCTTCCTCATAGCTACCTCTCAGGGTCTCAGGATCTTAAAGACTCAGCTTACTTCAATGAAGGAGCCTTTCCTGATCCCCCTAGTTGTTCATATGCTCTTTCTCCTCAATTTTCCTTGCTATTCTCACTATACTTTTTAATAAACATGTTATATACACCCAGTAGAATGTAAGTGCTTTAAGGTGAGCAATTATTTCATTTTAATTTTATATCCCTAGTGTCTATAGCAGTCCTTGTACATAGTAGGCAATTAATAAACATTTCTTGAATTGAATTGTAAAATCAGGGATTTTTTCTGTGGAGAAAATAATAATAGCTTCAAAACAATGACTAATCTGAGAATGAATTGTTAATCCAACATAAAGTGGAAATTTTTGGAAATAGGATTTGGATGTTTTAAGAGAAACCATACTTTATAATTCTGGGACTTTTCAATATTCATTACTCCATGTTGGATGAACTTAGACTTGATAAGAATTTGTTGAGAACCTGTTATGGGACAGAAATTTTGCTAAATGTTGAGAATAGAAAGGAAAGGGTGCGTGTGTGAGTGTGTATATGTGTGTGTGTGTATGTGTGTGTGTGTGTGTATTCTTCCCTCTGAGCCAATTCCGATGAGAGTGAGATTCAAGTGTTCCATCCCCAAACCCATTTCCCCCTCTACTATAAAAGTTCTTCTTTGCATGTCTTTTATGTGAGATATTTCTCCCATTCTTTCTCTCCCTTTCTCCTTCTCCCAATGCATCCCTTTCACACCCTTTCACTTTTTTGAGATCATCCCAACATAATCAACTGACACTCATGCCCTCTTTCCATGTAGACTGCTTCTAATTGCCTTAATAATGATGAGGTGTGGGGAATTACTGTGTCATCTTTGGATAAAGAGATGTAAACAGTTTAATTTTATTGAGTCTCTTATGATTTCCCTTTCATGTTTACTTATTTATGTTTCTCTTGAGTCTTATTTTAGAATGTCAAATTTCCTATTCTTCTCAGCTCTTGGAATTAAGAATCCTTGAAAATCCTCTTTTTCATTAAATATCCATTTTTCCCTTGAAGAATTATACTAAGTTTTGATAGGTTATTCTTGGTTATATTCTTTCTCCTTTGCCTTCCACAATATTCTATGCCAAGTTTTCCTCTTCTTTAACATGGAAACTGCTAAATCTTGTGTGAACCTTACTGTGGCTCTATGATGCTTAAATTTTTTTCTGGTTCCTTGCAATATTTCCTCTATGACACAGGGTTTCTGGAATTTAGCTATAATATTCTTGGGAGTTTTCATTTTGTACTCTCAGGAGATGATCCGTAGCCTCTATTTTATTCTCTGGATCTAAGATATCAGGGCAATTTTCCTCCATAATTTCTTTAAATATGTCTAGACTTTTTTTCATCATAGCTTTCAGGTAGTCCAATAATTCTTAAATGATGTCTCCTCAATGCATTTTTCTGGTCAGTTTTTTTTCCAATACAGTGGGTCATATTATCTTCTATTTTTTTCTTCTGACTGTTTAATTATTTCTTTCTGTCTCATGGAATTATTAGCTTCCAATTACCTGATTCTAATTTTTAAGGAATTATTTTCTTCAGTGGGCCTTTGTACCCCTTTTGCATTTGGCCTATTCTGCTTTTTAAGGAGTTATTTTCATCAGTGAGGTTTTGTACGTCTTTTACCCTTTAGCCAATTCCACGGCGGAGTTTTAAGTGTTATTTTCTTCAGCATTTTTGGTGCCTCTTCTACTAAGTTGCTAATTATCTTTTCATAACTTTTTTTGCATCACTCTCATTTCTTTCCTCAAATTTTACTGTGCCATTCTTATCTCTTTCTTTAACTCTCCCAGAAATTATTGTCGGGTTTTTGTCCAAATCACATTTTTCGTTGAGGCTTTGCTTGTAGATATTTTGACATTGTCGTCTTCTGAGTTTGTTTCTTGACCATCCTAGTGATTCTTTTATTGGTCATTTTCTTTTGTTGTTGTTGTTTGCTCCTTTTTCTGGCCTATATCTTGACATTTAAGTTTATGCTAAAGTTGGGCTCTGTTCCTGGCATGGGGAAGAGGACAGAGCAAGACACTGCCCCAAATTTCAGACTTTTTTGCACTGTTTTTTTTTTCCAGAACTACTTCTGGGTAGGGGGAGAGGGGGAGTTTTTCATGCTTCCAACATGGTGTGATCCAGAGAGAGGTGTCATCACCTCTTCTGGTCTTTATTCTGATCCTTACCAGGAAGGTCCCCTGAGCCCTTCAGCCCAAAGCACTATTTCTCCTCAGGGTTCCTGATCTCTTGTGACTGAAAGCACTCTTGTTCACCTTCAAACTGCCACCCAGAGGTGGTTATAGGCAATGGAGTTTCCCAACAGGGTCAAGTCTTGTGCCCTCTGCTACCACAGAAATTCCCTGTAATCTCTTTCTAATAAGTTGCCTTATCATCTTTGTAGTCTCTAACTAAAGAGCTCCTGAAGCTGTTGCTGTCCTCTTTACCTCCAAGGCCCACAGCTGGTGTTGTCACCATGTGCTCTGGGCCACTTCCCACTTCAGTGTCACAGATCTTTTCTTATGTCCTCCTAAGTTGTCTTGAGCTAGAAAAATGTCTAATCCAAACTTTTGTTTTTTTCTACCACTCCAGAATTAGATTTGAGATGTTATTCTGAACTTATTTGGAGAGCTCAGCCGCAGTGGCTTTACTCTGCCATCTTGGCTCCTTCCAGGATGCTTTAAATGACCACATACTACATACATTAACAGGAATATATTAATAAATTATATTAACATATGTTTATTTTTAATTAAGAGATTATTTAAGAGATTTATATTATTTATTTCTTATGTATATTTAATTGAGATTGAGATATAAAACCCTATCATATTATATAGAAATATAATATACAACTAATTAATATATTAATAAGATATATTAACAAATCCCCCATTTTTACCTTAATAGAATAATATTTGGGTGATGAAGGGGAAGTGACCCTGAACTTGCAAATTAAATCAGGTACCTGCCACTAGGTACTTAATATATGCTTACTAACTGATTTACTCACAATCGAGTGAGAAAATGCCTTTTACCAACACAAATCAGCAAATGTTGTCCAATTTATAGGCTTTAAGCATTCCATGTGGCATTGAGGGATTAAAATAACCTGTTTAGAGTTCCCTAGCTAGGATGTTGCAGAACTTGAATATTGACCATTCTGACTACTAGTGTAGCCTTGTGTCCACGGAAATGACCCTTTAGCTGCCTTTGATCAATTTCATTTCACACTTTGAGTTCTTCAAATTTAACTAAGGAATTGTATGTATCATGTTTCATCAGCGTGAGCACTCCATGTGCCAATGGCAGATTCCAACCTCCCCAGCTCCTTAGCAGACCATCTTCATGAGCTACTGTGGATCCAAGACAGCATTATCTAGAGATCAACCCTCCAGTTGAGCTTCTTCAAATCTAGAAGAGTTTGTCCCTGGATATCAGAAGCACAGTCCATTGTTCCATCTGTAACCAGAACCTTTCCAACTTTGGTAGGACCCATCGGACTCTTCACTTCTGAAGTGTAGACTTGGAAAATCAAAGATCATCTCTGACTTATGACGATATATCAGATGAGTACCTTAATGAAGCACAATATGTAATGCTTAGGTAATTTATTTAGAAAGAAAAAAAAAAGTAGAAATGACCAAGGTCTCTCAGAAGGTCAATACAAAATTAGTATTCAACAAATGTTATAACATCTCAACCTGATAAAGCACTTTATTTAAAAAATGTCAACTTGATAAAGTATTTTTCCACAACTTTCATCAAATTTTCAGGGTAACCCATGGCTCAAGCTTAGACATTTGCATAAGACTCACCTCACTCATGGAGAGAATGATTACTTAGCAGCTCCATGGCTACATGAGGATTAGAGTTCATGAAAAATTGGGGAAAAAGATTCCCCTTTTTCAGGCTTCTGGCTTTGAGAAAGTAACTATGCAGTTCCAAGATCTGCAGGAAAGAGGCCTTGGAGTGAAAGAAAGACTTTGGGAAGAAATTAACATGTAAATTGTCTAATATGAAGTAGGTGGCTATTTCCTACAATAGAGATTATGGAGGAATTTCCCTTTGTGTGAGATTTGGAATTTCTGTCTTGGTTAAGATGGACTATCTCTTTCACAGTGAGAGATATAATTTACTCTTGTGTTTTTTCTCATATATTCTCATCTTTGATCTCTGAATTTATTCACTAGTCACTCTGTGTAAGTAGCATTTGGTAGACAGAGTCAAGTTTTCAGCTGTAACTTAGGATGTTCTTTCTGTGCTAAGGAATAGAAATAAGTCAAAGTGGCCTAAAATTATTACCCCTAGATTAGCAATATCCAGAAATATTTATTCATACCTCCCTGTGAGCCACATTTATATAATTCCATGTGGTTATATGCATAACCTATATAGGCAATACATACACAATTTACTGTAAAATAGAAGGTGAGGTCATTGACTAACTCATTTCTTGCTTTGTATTCCCTGTGCCTAAAATAATTAGTAATAAAAATAGCTAACATTTATTAAGCACCTATTATGTGCCAGGCACTATACTAAGTGCTTTACAAATATATTCTCATTTAATCCTGATAGATGCTATTATTATTCTCCATTTTACAGATGAAGAAAGTGAGGCAAACAGATGTCAAGTAACTTGCTCAGGGTCACATAGCTAGTAAGCGTCTGAGGCCAGATTTGAACTCATGTCTTTCTGATCTCAGGCTTAGGGCTCTATCCATTGTGCCGCTTAGCTGCCCCCGCTTATTGTATATAGTAAATGCTTCATACATATGTATTGGATTAGATGGAATTGTATATAGTAAATGCTTCATACATACGTATTGGATTGAGATTAATGTAAATACTCTGTGAGGCATCTATCAGATTGGCTAGTATGACAGAAAAGGAAAATGACAAACGTTGGAGGGGATATGGAAAAAATGGTGCACTAAGTCAGTGTTGTGGAATTGTGAACTGATCCAGCCATTGTGGAGAGCAATTTGGAACTATGCCCAAAGGACTATAAAACCATGCATACCCTTTGGTCCAACAATACCGCTGCTAGGTCTGTATCTTAAAGAGATTTTTTTAAAAGCAAAAGGATCTGTATGTACAAAAATATTTATAGGTGCTCTTCTTTGTGTTGGCAAAGAGTTGGGAATTGAGGGAATGCCCATCAATTGGGGGAAGACTGAACAAGTTGTAGTATGCGATTGTTATGGAATACTATTCTGTTGTATAAGAAATGATGAACAGGATGGTTTCAGAAAAACCTGGGAAGATTTATAGGAACTGATACAATGTGAAGTGAGCAGAACCAGGAGAATATTGTACATGGTTAACAGCAATATTGTACAATCATCAACTCTGAATGACTTAGTTATTTTCAGCAATATAATCATCCAAGAAAATTCTTAAGGACTTATGATGAAATATGCTATCCACCACCAGAGAAGGAACTGATAGAATCTGAATGCAGACCAAAGCATACTTTTTTAACTTTATTTTTTCTTGGGGTTTTGCGGTTTGTTTGTTTTTTTTGTTTCTTTTCTTTTACATGGCTAATGTGGAAATATGTTCTGCATGACTACAAATATTTAATCTATATAAAATTGCTTGTCTTCTAAAGGAGGGGGCAAGGGAGGAAGGGAAAGAATTTGGAACTCGATTTTTTTTTCAAGTGTTAAAATTTATTTTTACATGTGATTGGAAAAAATAGAAAGTGTAATGAAGAAAAACCCTGTGATCACATTAGTCCCACTTTGCAGATGAAGATTCAGCCTCAGGGAAGTTAAGTGAGGTGTCCTTGACCAAATTAATTTGTAATAGTAAATCATGTCATATTCAAACATAAGTATGCTACAGAGAATTTAAGTAACATGCCCAGACTGAATAACCAAACTAGGATTAGAACTTACATTCCTTCAAATTCTTTCTCTCAGTTGAATATAAACTTCATTTGGGGAGAGAGCATTATGTTTTTTTTTGTTTCAAAGTGCCTTACACACAATGAATGTTTAATAAAGGTGGATTGGATTGAATTTTATTATGTTTCTTAACCTACTATAGTTTCTACCATCTTGTCCAATAAATAATGAGGTCTGTTCCTTCATTCCATGAGCAAACAATGGAGTAAGGGTGAGGGAAAGTAGGAGGGAGTGAAGTTCTTCAATCCAACAAAAATATTTTACCACCATTCTGTAATAATAAAAATACCTGCATTCTATCTGCCATCAGGCGCTAAGTCAAAACAAGCAGATCTCAATTCAATTGCCTATAGAATTGATCTAGAGAAGCACTAGGGTTAGCCATTTAGGAGCTTTACATACACAGTAAGATATATATGTGTGTTTGTGTGTGCATTGCCCATAGGGGTTATATGTATGTCCACATAATTTTGTGTAAAATGCAATTCACAGGGAAGTTTGAATACATATATTTGGAATCTCGTCTACTTCAACTTCTATGTCTGAAATCTCCTCCCTCCTCTGCTCTAACTACTGAGCTTCCTTTAAGTCCTAACTAAAATCCTACCTTCTGTAGGAAGGCTTCTTTAACCCCTCTTAATTCCAGTGCCATCCCACTGTTGATTATTTCCTGCTTATCCTGTATATAGCTTGCTTTGTATGTATTTGTTTGCATGTTGTCTCTCCCATTAGACTCCGTAAGGTCCTTTAAGGCAGGAACTGTCTTTTTCCTCTTTTTGTATCCCCAGCACTTAGCATAGTGTCTGGCACATAAAAGGGGCTTAATAAATGTCTTGATTAATTGCTTGATTTGGGCACTGCCTAATAAAAGTCTTACTACAAAGATCTGTCATACCAGGGTGGAGAAGACAGTGAATCCATTTTATGTAATCTTAAGCAGAGAGTAATAGACTGGAAGGCCAGGAGACCAGGGATTCAGTTGGAGAAAATATCAGAATCTGGAATAAGAACAGCTGGTTTTAAATCCTGGTTCAGCTACTTAATTATCTGGATTGATCTAGAGTAAGAGACAATCTCTCTGTACTGAATCCCTTATCTATACAATGAGCAGGGTGGAATTGATTGATTCTTAGTTTGCTTCTAGATTTCCATCTATGATCCTCGGCCACTGATATTTAGCATGATCTTAGGAAAATAACTATTCCTCCTTGGGCCTTACTTTCCCCATTTGTAAAATGGAGATTGGACTTGACTATCCTTGAGATCTCTTTCAGCTCTAATAGTCTATGCTTCTGTGATGTTATGTTCTTGGCTACTCATCCAAGTCAATGTACCACGCATACCGTCTTGAAAAGAGGAAATGTTCTTGGCATTAAAATAAGGTGGTTATTTCTATAATGATATGTATTGCTGTTTTTTAATCCAAAACAAACAACAGATTTGCTGATTGAGCTCCAAGGGGTCCCAGCTCCTAGAATATAAAATCAATCTATCAGTACAACTCATTAGGAGTTAGATTCAATGTTTAAGTCCAGCACAAGAAATTCGGAATATATTTTAAAACAATTTAATTCCATTTTGATTTGGGGCAGGTGAGATGACAAAGGAAGATGTGCAAACATGGCTGTTTTTATTTTTACATCATTGTGAGGAAAGAGAACCAAGGAGGTTAGATGGGGTGAGGATAGAGAAGGCTATGAAGAATGTTGCCAGGGGATGAGGGAGGTCTGTCGGACTTAAAGGAAGACTTCTAGAGACATCTCCTGAGCTGCTCTGCTCCTGCTGCATCCCCGAGTCTTGTAGCAATGCTGAAACATCTGCCAGTATCTACCTGGCATGACTTTCAATCATTGGGTCTCAGCCCAAACCTTCTCTCCCTCTGCTTCCCCTACCCCGCTCCACCAAGTGGGGCAAAGCAGCAGCAGACCACACGAGGTGGCAAATTCCATCTTGAGCACTTTCCAGATGAATGAGTCAGAAAATAAAATGACCCTGGCTATGGAAAATAAATAGAAATTGCACTCTATTTTATTCTTTTGCTGTAACTGGTTGGAAAAAATCAAACAGGCAGTATAGTTTCCTAAACCACACACGCCTTACCACAGACCACGCATTTCAGTTTTGCACTCAGATCCAAAAACTCCAAGACTGGGATTCCCCTTCATCTCTTTGGGTGGTAACTGTGAGCTGATCCATGGAAAATCAGAGGAACAGATGTGAAAAGCAAAACCAGGACCACTTGGTTTTGCAGGTTGAGGAAACTAGTCTCTCTCTGTAACCCCTGCTGCTTATCCCAACCCTTCAGTGGGAAGAGGTTTCCGCAGCAGGGGGCATTAGAGATGGCCCCGTGGTTAGTGCATATTAATACTTTGGCTCCGAGGCAAGCAGGTTGATGACTGAATCTGTAGTCAGGGCTCAGTCAGCTTTTGATGAGGGCTAATTGAGTACAGCAGCCATAGGGCCGGGCAAGCCTCAGCAATGTGCTTGCCACCTGTTAATGGGGCAAAAGCAATCCTAGACACGGCCAAGTTCGCCTTAAAAAATCCAATTGTTTGTCAAACGCCATGCATGTCTGAAAGCACAAGGAGTTAGGCTGCCTCCCAATAAATGCCATGAAATCCCCAGCATTTTTGAGCAGAACATCACAGAAGAAGAAAGCGAATACCATGACTACACAAGCCATGAAATATGAAATTGAACAGAAGGAATAAACATCTCTTGAAATCCATTTCATCAAGTTAATTAGCCAGTGACTGAACCAGCAACTGCCCTCAAATCTCAACAACATTTTTTAAGAGAACCCCAAATGTATCGACTTCAGACAATGCCCAGTTGTTCTGCTAATGCTGGGGTTTAGACAAAAGGGAGGGTGGGAAGGTTTCCCTATTGAACTCAAGCTGAGCATCCATCAGATATAGGCCTTACACCCTGCACGTAGAACAAAAATAGGTTTCAACTAAAAAGATGGAAAAAAGAATTTGGCTAAAATTCAATTAACAAAAAGTATCACAAACATCCCAAAAAAAGTATCCTATCCATTCATCCAGCATACTGAAAAGAGGCCTGACTTCAGAGAAAAGTTGAAAACTGAATCTTTTCCTCTTCTTTGAAGAGGTGAGTGACAATAGAGATATAATGCTGTGAACGCTGACAAAATCGATTTGTTCGTGGGTTTTGTTAAACTATTTTTTTTCCTTTTTTAATCCTTATTACAAAACGATGATTGATTGGGTAGGGGAGAGAGGGAAATATTTTTAAATGAATGTGATACAAAAAAAAAGGCATCAATAAAAGTGAAATGCTTTTCTAAAGAGAAATCAAATTAAATAAATTAAATTAAGAAAGAAGAGATCAAGAAAACTGAGGGAAGGGGAGAGGTAACAGCTCTAATGTTTACCCAAGCTCTCTGATTTTCTTTTTTTTTAAATTTATTTTTAATATGTTTGGTTTTCAGCATTGATTTTCACAGGCATTTGAATTACAAATTTTCTCCCCATTTCCTCCCCCCCC
>CM053623.1:283908722-283937560 GCA_028646595.1 Phalanger gymnotis
AGGGACCATCCAGGCTGTCCTGCGGTGGAGCCCTGCTTCCCTCTACCACTTTGTGGGTTTTGCAGCTCTAAAATTGGTTCAGAGCCATTGTTTTATAGGTTTTTGGAGGGACTTGGTGGGGAGCTCACACCAGTCACTGCTTCCCAGCCGCCATCTTGGCTCCGCCCCCATCCGCTCTCTGATTTTCAATCCAGCATTCTTTAATTATGCAAGAAATATTTTCTAAGTCTACTGTATCAGAAGGTAATAACAAATGATTGCATTCTTTTTTCCAAAGTTTGTTTCTATGCCTACTATACCTGATGCTAGAATAAGAATAAACTTTATATGTTACTCCTCCACTCAATAACCTTCAATGCTCTTTATCACCACTAGGATTAAATAAAGACTCCTCTGGGTGGGGCAAACTATAGATCACCGGGCCTAGAGGCAGAAGGACTTGAGTTCAAATTTGGCCTCAGACACTTATTCACTGTGTGTCCCTGGGCAAGTCACTTAACTCAGTTTTCTCATGTATAAAATAAGCTAGAGAAGGAAATGACAAACCACTCCAGTGTCTTTGCCAAGAAAACTCCAAAAGGGGTCACGAAGAGTAGAATACAACCTCTGTCTGATGTTTGACAACCTAGAGCCAATTTACTTTTCCACGTTTATTACACATTATTCTTTTTAGTACACTCTCTGATTCAGCCAGATTGGCCTTATTACTGTCCCTCATATAGAACACTCCCTCTCCTCTCTTGATGCCTTTGCACTGATGCTCTTCCATTCCTGGAATATACTGTGCCCTAAATTCTGACTCTCACAATCCCTAATTTCCATCAAAACCCAGCTCAAGTGTGACCTTCTTCATGAGGCTTTGACTGGTATCCCCAGCTGCTGGTAGCCTCCCCTAAAATATTACCCTCTAGTTATTTTGTACATATTTTGAATATATCTATATCTGTATAGAGCTGGTGCGATGTACTAGATAGAGACCTAGCCTTGAAACTGGGAAAACCTTGACGGAAGTTCCACTTAGGACACATTGGCTAGGTGGTCCTATTCAGATCACATAATGTCTTAGTGCACCAGGCAATTCTCTAAGACTTTACATTGCATGACAGGTGCTTATCTATATTGGTAGAGGGAATTTTCTCACTGGGAATCCCCTAGATCAACGAAATCACAGATCCCCAGTCCCTACCCTTATAAAAATACCTGTTTATCTTCTTTGATAGTATTAAGCCCCTGGAAAGTTAGCATGGTTTCTCTTGTGTATTTGCATGCCTCCTGACTTGCACTGTGCTAGACCCATAAGAGGTGATTAATAAACATTTGCTGATTGTTTGATTAATCTAATTTGGTAAAAAATTAAATATTTGAAAGGCAATGTTCCAAATAGTTTATTTCAGGACAGTGATCCTAATGCAACCAAACATTTTTTGGTCAAGATACTGTAACTCAAATCTATTTGAAATCAGATACATAGAGAAAGACTGGATCATGAACAAAGGGTGACAATTTTAATTAACTGGGGATGGTTAGAATTCACATATAATTCATTAGGCTGAAATTGTAGTTATGCAATAGATGCTTGGTTTTCATTTGCAGACTTTCTAGCGTTTGACTAGAGTCAAAAGGGGCATGACATATTACAACGTTTCATGGGAATTATCAGTGAGTGGTCAAGTAGCAGTACTGGCTATGTCCACTCATGACTTCCAAAATTAAATTGGAACCAAAATACCCAACTAGACATAGTTTGTTTTTCTTGGGTTTACTGGGCCTTGTTTCCTTTGAACTGAAGAGGGAGAAGGATTAAGGTGGAGGGGGTGGGATTTGATCTCATCATTACTGGGAGGGCAGTAAAAGGCCACATGTTAGCAAGAAGGGTAGGATGTTCTCCAGTAGGGTTCATGGAGACAAGCCTGGCCATATGAAATAGAGATGTTCCCTGAAATGATGGAATCACAGAATTAGAATCCAAGAATCTCATAGTTGGTGGGAATGACCTGTACAAAAAAAGAAGAAGCACTTCTACGAAATATCCAAGTGGCCATAAAGCTTTTACTTACAATTCTCTAGTAAGAGGTAACCCACTTCCCTTTTAGATGGTTCTAATTATCCTGTCATACTTGAAGACATAGATCATTTCTTCCTTGTCTTCTCTTTTCCAGGTTGACTATTCCCAGTTACTTCAGCAAAGGTTATGACGTAATCTCAGAGTTCTCTACTCTATTTGTCTTCTTTTGTATGCTCCCCAATTTATAAAGGTTCTGCCTAAAATTTAGCACCCCAAACTGTATGCAATAGTTAGTATGTGTTCTGGCCAGGAAAAGTATAACAAGGCTATTAACTATCTATTTCTGGATTTGCTATCTTTTTAAATGCAGATTAAAATTGAAGTAGTTGTAGGTTTTTTGGCTTCCATGTTGAACTGTTGACTCCTATTGACCTAACAATACACTAAAATGCTCAGATCTTTTTAAACAGTTATGTGTATAATAAACATTGACAAACATGAATATTTCAATATACAAAGAATAACAGAAAAGAAGATCAAATATGTTTAGAGTTCCATCTAGTCTCGTACTGGAGTTTAGGTCTTCATACTTCTCATACTTCCATACTTTGGAATTAGAATGAGATGAGACACTTGTACTTTCTATCCTATATATGGCTTGTTTGCACATATTGTCTTCTTGTTTTCCCCCATTAGATTATAAGCTCCTTGAGAGCAAGAACTGTCTTTTGCCTCCTTTTGAGTACCCAGCACTTAGCTCGATGACTAGCACACAAGAGGTATTTAAAAATGTATATTGAATGGTAGGTAAAAGCAGGGATTTTCTTGAGCTTTCCCCCAAATGCCTCCAAATACCTATAAAATGACTCTAAACAAATTCTAGAGCAGTAGAACCCACAAAATGACACAGTGAAACAAATTTCCAGGCCAAGACAACCTAGAAGATCAACAGAAAAGGTCTGTTGCACCAGTCTGAGAGAAGAGCACAGGCCAGGCCATGCTGGCACAACAGAGGCTAGAGCAGGCCTCAGGGGACTGAATCACTGGTAGCTGTGGCAGTTTCCAGACTTTTCAACCCAAAAATGCCAAAGACAACTTAAGTCAATAGGAAAGCTCCATCAGACCTGGGTGAGAGAGGATGATAGTCCTGTCCTAGCCCCAGGGCAGTGGCAGCAGCAGTGGTGGCAGTGGCAGTGGTGGAAGAAGCAGCAGTGGCTGCTTCTGGAGCTCTTGGCCCACAGGCAGTGGCGAGGATCAAGTGGCTGATAATAGGGGGGTTGCAAGGATCTCTTTCCTGGCACTGAGGCAGGCTTCTCTTGCTTTGCCTGTGATTTGATCTAGGTTACAGTCTTAGGTGGCTGTCCTGGGGCAAGAAGGAGTGCTGGAATGGAGGAGCTTGTGGCAGCAGTAGAAAGGCATAGTTCCAAGGCAGAAAAGAGTGCTTGTGGTCACTCACAGACCAGAGCACAGGCCAGGAGAAGAGTAAACACCTCTCCTTTGATCTTATGACCTTGGAAGAACTGAAAATTTATAGGTCCCTGGAAATATCACTGAAAACAGCTGCACAAAACTCCCGAACCTTAGCACAGCACACCCTCCATACTGGAAGCAGAGTCCCACCCTAACAAAGAGCTAAAAAGGCAAGTAATTGGCTGAGAAAGTGAATAAACAGCACAAAAATTCAGACTATAGAATCTTATTCTGATGACAAGGAAGATCAAAACATACAACCAGAAGAAGACAGCAAAGTCAAAGCTCCTAAATCCAAAGCCTCCAAGAAAAATATGAATTGGTTCTCAGGCCATGGAAGACCTCAAAAAGGATTTTGAAAATCAAGTAAGAGAAGTATAGGAAAAATTGGGAAGAGAAATGAGAAAGATGCAAGAAAATCATGAAAAACAAGTCAACAACTTGCTAAAGGACACCCCAAAAATACTGAAGAAAATAACACCTTAAAATATAGAGTAACTCAGATGGCAGAAGAGCTCCAAAAATCCAATGCAGAGAAGAATGCCTTGAAAGGCAGAATTAGCCAAATGGAAAAGGAGGTCCAAAAGACCACTGAAGAAAATACCACCTTAAAAATTAGATTGGAGCAAGTGGAAGCTAGAGACTTGATGAGAAATCAAGAAATTATAAAACAGAACCGAAAGAATGAAAAAATAGAAGACAATGTGAAATATCTCATTGGAAAAACAACTGACCTGAAAGATAGATCCAGGAAAGACAATTTAAAAATTATCAGACTACCTGAAAGCCATGATCAAAAAAAAGAACCTAGATATCATCTTTCAAGAAATTATCAAGGAAAACTGCCCTGATATTCTAGAATCAGAGGGTGAAATAGAAATGGAAAGAATCTACCTATCGCCTCTTGAAAAAGATCCCAAAAAGAAAACTCCTAGGAATATTGTCACCAAATTCCAGAGTTCACCGGTCAAGGAGAAAATATTGCAAGCAGCCATAAAGAAACAATTTGAGTATTGTGGAAACACAAGTAAGATAACATAAGATCTAGCAGCTTCTACTTTAAGGGATCATAGGGCTTGGAATATGATGTTCCAGAGGTCAAAGGAGCTAGGATTAAAACCAAGAATCACCTACCTAGCAAAAGTGAGTATAATACTCCAAGGCAAAATATGTATTTTTAATAAAATAGAGGACTTTCAAGCTTTCTCAGTGAAAAGACCAGAGCTGAATAGAAAATTTGAGTTTCAAACACAAGAATCAAGAGAAGCATGAAAAGGTAAACAAGAAAGAGAAATCATATGGGACTTATTAAAGTTGAACTATTTATATTCCTACATGGAAAGATGATATTTGTAACTCATGACACCTTTGTCAGTATTAGGGTAGTTGGAGGGAATGTGTGTGTGTGTGTGTGTGTGTGTGTGCATGTGTACACATACAGAGGGCACAGGGTGAGAAGAATATGAAGGGATGGTATCTAAAAAATAAAATTAATGGGTAAGAGAGAAATGTACTGAGAGAAGGAGAAACGGAGAGGTAGAATGGGATAAATTATCTCACATAAAAGAGGCAAGAAAAAGATTTTACAGTAATGGAGAAAAAGGGGAAGGTGAGAGAGAATGAGTGAACCTTATTCTCATTGGATTTGGCTTAAGGAGGGAATAACATGCACATTCATTTGGGTATGAAAGTCTATCTTACCATACAGGAAAGTAGGAGGGAAGAGGATAAGAAAGGGAGAATGCTAGAAGGGAGGGCTAATTGGGGTAATTGGAGCAAACACTTTTGAGGAAGGATAGGGTCAAAGGAGAGTAGAATAAATTGGGGGGCAGATAGGATAGATGGAAATATAGTTAGTCTTTCAGAACATGATTATTATGGAAGTGATTTGCATGACTTCACATGTAAAACATATCGAATTGCTTGCCTTCTCAGTGAGGGTGGGTAGGGAGTGAGGAAGGGAGAGAATATTGAACTTAAAGTTTTAAGAATGAATGTTAATAATTGTTTTTACATGTAACTGGAAAATAAACTATATAGGTAATGGGGTATAGACATCTATCTTGCCCCCACAGAAAAATAGAAGGGAAGGGGATAAAAGAAGGGGAGGGTGGTAGAAGGGACGGCAGATTGGGGGAAGGGGTAATCAGAATGCATGCCATCTTGGGGTGTGGGGAGGGGAGAGAAGGGGAGAGAGTTTGGAACTCAAAGCTTATGGAAGTGAATGTTGAAAACTAAAATTAATTAATAAAAAGAAAAAATGTATATTGGTGGACGGGGTGACTTAGAACTTCTAATGATTAATAGAAGAAAGTTTGTACAGCTATAGCATGGAATGGATATTTAGCAAGGATACAGAATGGATTCAGTTGAGCACAGATTCCATTACTCTGTACTGGCCATTGATTGATGGCACAATGATAAGCCCAAGGGAGAACAGCTCTGCCTCTTTAGGGCTGGCTTTCAAGGCCATAAAGAAGCTCCATTAATGGCCCAAGTTTCAGTCTTCTGAATTGTCAAAGAAAGTTCAAGTACTCAGACATTTAGAAGCATGATGTCCTTTTTTTGGAAAATAAAAATTTGCGCGGTTTTTTTATTTTATTTTTCCAATTACATATAAAAACAAGTTTAACATTTTTCTTTTTAAAAATTCTGAGTTCCAAATTCTCGCTCTTCTTCCCACCCCTCTCCCCTCTCTAAGACAGAAAACAATTTGATATAGGTCATACATGTGCAGTCATGCAAAACGTGTTTCCATATTAAATATTATAATATGTTGTAAAATAAAACACGGCCAAAAAAAGCACAAAGAGTAAAAACATAGCATGCTTTAATCCGCATTCAGACTGCATCACTTCTTTCTCTGGAAATAAATAGCATTTTTCATCATAAGTCCTTTGGAATTGTCTTGGATCGTTGTCATGCTGAGAATAGCTAAGTCATTCACAATTGATCAACACACAATATTGCTGTTACTGTATATAATGTTCTCCTGGTTCTGCTCAGGAAGTGTGATTTCATCTACACAGAGACCTCTGAGCATGGGAAAAGTCTTCCATCAATACAGAACAGCAATTAACCTATAACTTGTCATGTGAAAATGCTGGCCAATGCATTGAGTTGTTGAGAATTATCCTTAGTCAAATAGCTAGTATGTGTCAGAGGAGAACCATACCTAGTCAGAGGTGGTATTTTCTAAGCATTTCTGATGAATCAAGTGCCCTGTGAAGAATTTTTTAATACATTCTATTTTTAGCTGATTTTAATTTTCTAGGGAAAATTATGCTTTGAAATTTTCTGAAACTGATTTCACCCTCAAGAGGGACTTTTCTTTCTCTTTTTCCTTTACAATTAAAGGATTAAGAAACAATTACAAATGGAGACCTTAAGAAAGGAAATGGACTTTAGCTTAACTTAAGGATTTCCTAACATCAGAACTGTCCAACAATGGAAATGGTTGTCTCATTGGATAGGGGCTGAATTCACAGGAAGTATTCAAAGGGAAATTAAATAAATACTTTTCAAGGATGTTGGAGAAGAGATCCATGCTTCCTGTGAGAGTTGGTCTCTGAGATCCCCTTCAACTTTGGGATTTTATGATTCTAATGTCAATGATAACCTTGTGAATAATATAAGCAACTTCAAGATCTTAGAATTATAGCGCCAGGAATGGACTATGGGAATCTGACTCCTTTAATTTGAAGAGGAGGAAATGGAGGGCTTGGGAGCAATGGTTTATGCCGGGAATGTCCAGCTCTATAGGGCTCACTGATAAGATCCAACTAAATAGGGCTCACTGACTGGATCCAATCAGAGCTTTTGATCTGATAGCTATGTTAGTACAGCTTCAGTCTTACTCAGTGTATCCAAATGGTACTTGGCTGGGTACTGTGTGCATAATTAATTGAACAAACACACCAACTTCAACCTCTCACTACTAATGGCTTGCTTCATAGTTAAATCACTCTCCAGATTTTTAAAGGCAGCTTACAATAGGCATAAAATCGCAAAAACTAAAATTTACACAAACTTCCCTAATCAGCTTTTTACCTCCTTACTATAACCTGAAACAGAGAAAATAACCTCTTCCTTTGGGTTAACTTCCCCTCTCTCAATCTCAGTGGTGTACTTATAGACTTAGACAAGAATTACATTTAATGACCATGTACTTTAATAGCAGTTTCAAATAACCTAAGAATAAGATTTCCAATTGCAGGCTGCAATGGCTAAGGCCAGTGGGTTGAATCTCTTTCCTTCCTCTCCACTGATCAGAAGGAGAGTCCAAGAATTCTCTAAAAAAGCAGGGTTTTTTTTTAAAAAAGTCCCTGTGGAATTGCATCTGATTATCTCACAACCCTTCACTTTCTACTTTCACTCACCTATCTGATGAGTACTTTGTTCCTCTTCCCGGTCCTATCACTCACAGTGTTCTCTGCTTTCCGTGATGATAGGGATGGGATGGTATGATTGGAGGCAGCTAAGTGGCTCAGTGGATAGAGCACTGGACCTGGAGTCAGGAAGATCTGAGTTTAAATCCATCCTCAGATACCCAGTAGCTTTGTGACCTTTAGGCAAATCACTTAAACTCCATTTGCCTTAATCCACTGGAGAAAGAAATGACAAACCACTCCAGTATCTTTGCCGAGAAAATTCCAGGGAGGGGACATAAAGACTCAGACATGACTAATATATAACAAAGAGATAGGATGAGGATAGAGGAGGATACTGTTCCCCATGTCTTCTCTCTGATGGATGTGCAGCAGGAGTAGGGATGTCTCGGGTGCAACCCTTCCACCTTCTCCTCTAGAGGAGTATGACTTCTGAATATGACGCCTCCTCCAGGCAATTAGGTTAATGAAGTGGATAGAGGGCTTGGCCTGGAGTTGACAAGACTTAAGTTCGAATCTGGCCCAGACAGACCCTGGGCAAAGCACTGTCTGTCTCAGTTTCCTCAACTAGAAAATGGGGGTTATAACAGCACCTACCCCTTAAGGTTGTTGTAAGGAGGTAATTATAAAGCACTTGGCACGGTGACTAGCATATTTTGTTATTATTGTTGTTCAGTCATCTTCAATCATGTCTGACTCTCTATGATCCCATCTGGGGTTTTGTTGGTAAAGATACTGGAGCAGTTTGCCATTTCCTTCTCCAGCTCATTTTACAGATGAGGAAACTGAGGCAAACAGGGTTAAATGACTTGCCCAGGGTCACATAGTTAGTAAATGTCTGAGGCCAGATTTGAACTTGGAAAGATGAGTCTTCCTGACTACAAGCCCAGTACTCTATCCATTGTACCACCTAGCTGCCCCAGGGGCATAGTACATGTTTAATATATAGTTATTCCCTTTTCTCCCCCCTCCCCATCTTGACCTCATAATTTCTTCTCTGGAAATATATTCCTACAAAGAAACCAGAAAGACCTAAGGTTTTCTGGTTCACTGATGTTCCTCCCCCAGGGTTAAGGACAATACCTGGGAGGATCTTATATCTACTCTGATATGACTGTCATTCAGTTTTTGCCATTGACATGATGATTTTCCTATTTAATGGTACATTCTGTTCCTGTCCAAGGCAGGAGATTCATTATCCCCTTCAGGATATGGGACTACCTGGTCTAAAGTAAATGGGGCTCTAAATAGTGGCCTACCATGCACTTAGGGAAAACATCAACACAGCATGAGATTTTTGAGAGCAGTGTTACTTACGAAGAACCCTGCCAGACTGAGGTCTTTTGTCTGGGCAGCTTAGAGCTGTTTAGTCTCAGCTCAGATCTCAGATATGGGAACAGATTTGAGGGTAATAGATTCCAACCTATGTTCTTTGGGTGATGAGGAAAGGCTTTGCTGGGGTCAGGAGAGAGAAAGGAAAATAGACCTAGAATTACTTCTCACTCCCTGCTTTCTCACAGCTGGAAGATGGAGGGGTTAAGATTGGAAGATATTTCTGCTCTGTCTCTGAGGCTTTCTGGCCCAGGATTCTACTTCAAAATATCCTTCTCAGTCGGGTCCAGAAGCCCTGGAATAGAAATTGATCTACTCTACCAGAACCTGGCATAGACAGAGCTCTTTTACCTGCAAGTGCTTAGGACGAGGGTAGGGGATCTGTAGGCTTGAGGCTGCATGTGGCCTTCTAGGTCCTTGAGTGCAGCCTTTTGACTGAGTTCAAGTTTTACAGAACAAATCTTTTATTAGAGGGATTTGTTCTATGAAGTTGGATTCAGTCAAAGGACTTACCTACCAAATTACAACTTGAGGACCTACAGGGCCACATATGGTCCCCCACCCCTGGTAGGATATCGCTAAGAGGCCAATGCAGTGGTTCAGAGTTCAAGGAAGCCATGGTGATCTGAGTGGTCAGTGGATGGGAGGACTAACATCCAAGCATTTAAAGGAGATGGCAGTCAGAGCCAGGGCCAAGAGAGAGACAGGGGAGTCTAAATGGAAGCAGTGTCAGGACTGACTTGAACAACATACATCAATAAAGCTGTACAGGGCTGAGTCTCTGTGGAGGAGAAGAAGAGGGATACAGGAAAGTTATTTAAGGCAGAATGACTTGATTTGCTACTCTCAGGGAGCCCAAATGATTGTTGGGGTTTTGAACATTTTCTCTGTCTAAAAGAAGAACTCATGAGAAAGGAATGGCCCAACAGAAAGTCAAGAAGGTTGTGGGCAGGAACAGTGAAGAAGAGCAAAGGACTCAGCAAACATCCTATTTCCCCTGGTCCAGTTCTCTTTCTGGTATATGTTTTATCTTCTAGAGGGGGTCTCCTCCAATTCTTCCTCTGAAAAGAGCTTTATCCTGTACCATACATTCCTGGATTGTTCTTCATCCACATCCTTCCATTTAGAACTCTTTTCTTCTTTCCAAATACTTTTCAGCTCCTGCCTTTCCAGAGGATTCTTTTCTCTCCTCAGATTTTCAAGGTACTCTGTCTGATATTCCTATAAAGAAACCAGAAGGACCTAAGGTTTTCTGGTTCACTGATGATCCTCCCCCAGGGTTAAAGATTGGTGTCCCCCCAGTGACAATACTTGGGAGGATCTGACATCTACTGTGACATGACTGTCATTCAGTTTTTGCCATTGACCTGATGATTTTCCTATTTAATGGTACACTATGTCCCTGTCCAAGGCAGGAGATTCATTATCCCCTTCAGGATATGGGACTACCTGGTCTAAAGTAAACAGGGCTCCAAAGAGTGGCCTACCATGCACTTAGGGAAAACATCAACACAGCATGAGATTTTTGAGAGCAGTGTTACTTATGAAGAACCCTGCCAGACTGTCTTTTGTCTGGGCAGCTTAGAGCTATTCAGTCTCAGCTCTGATCTCAGAATCTCTCCTTGGTCTGAATCTCACCTTGGTCTTCCATTAATCCTTTTCTTGCACAGTTAAACAGAGCTTTCTACATTTCATACTCCTCCTCCAGTAGAATGTAGCCTCACTGAGGATAGAGGCTATGATGCTTGTCATTGTATCTCCAGCACGTAACACAGTGCTATGAAAATAGCTGCTTTGTTCATACAGCCTCACATTTTGTAAGACCTTCGTAGGTATTAAAAAGTAGATCTGCTTCCCAGAAGGATAAAGTCAGGAGGCTTTGGTATCTATACATTCAAGGGGAAAAAGAAACATTTCCTTGGGCCAAACTTGAGTTTCTGCTACGATAAACTTGGAATTCCACGGGGATGTTTGGTTGGGTCGATGCCGAAGAAAGGATTCAAACGTGCCTGCATCCTCTGACATCCTTCATGACTTATGTCCTCCCTGTAGCTAAGGTTCAGGCCATGGTGATTCTGACACTATAAAATGAATTTCCTTAACCCTTGTATTGGGATGGTTTCTTTATTGCTGGAATAAAGAACCAAAGGAATATTATTATTAATTATAGTGTGTGTTATGATTATTGATGTCATTGTCATCATGACATGACCCAGTAGATGCTCCAAACAGAAGCATAACTGAATGGACTGTTTCGGGACATAGTTTCTTACCTTAGCAAATCCTGGGAAGAATGTACAGTGTTTAAAACCTCAAGGTAATGTCATTGCTTTGAACAATTTCAGTCATAACCATAATCAAGGAGTACAATGGAGCAATCTATGAAACCAGAGCATAAAAGGGATCTTGTGGTTTCACTTATCCTTTTGTCTTTCAGTTGGAAACTTGGAAAAGAAGAGATGGAAATGTCCTTAGCATTCTGACACAGCCTTTCATAGGAGAGACGGGACAGGCTAAAGCAGAGTCCAGTAAAAGCAGCATAGATGCAAACTAGCCAATCGGGAGGTTAATAATAACTGTACAGTCCTCTAAAGCATATAAAATGCTTTACTTAAGTACAGGTCAAGGAGTCATCTCCTGAAGCTCTGCTTTGTGAAAGAAATATTTTTTAAAAGTTTTTAGTAGACTATGTACCAGAAAATAATGAGTCAGATTTGCTGTTAGAGATAATAAAGTTTGATACAAACTCTGCTCTGACATAAAGTGAATAAAGTAGGAAGACAAAACTATAATTCATGAAATAGTGTAAATAAAAGGCAGTATCTAATTAAGTACTCATTTATTTTCTAGAGATTATATTTGGGGAATCCAGAACAAAAGACAGATCAGCCAGAACTGCGGTATTAAGTCAGTGGACTTAGGTTCAAATCTGGCCACTGATACTTTGTGCCTGTGTAATTCTGGGTAAGCCCCAGTTAGAAGTTAGGTCAGATCAGATGAGATTGTATATGTATAGCACTTTGAAGACCTTAATCATGATATCTATGTTTGCTATTAGAGGCATAGCTGTTACTCACTCATTGGAGAGAAATCAGAGCCTATAAAGCCAAGTCAGAGCTGTTATTGCTTCTTTTGTTCCACTGCTGATAAGGATGTTGTTGGGGAGGATTCTGCCCAGATCACCTGGCATCTTCAACAGTCAAACTGTCCCTGATATGGCCCCAATATTATCAATATTAGTCCCATCATCTCTTCAATATAGGAAGGTGGAAATAACCAGACTAGAGGTTCTAGCTTATTTCCCTGTCTGTTCATGTTGGCTGCATTGAGTCTTGTTAATACCCTAACCACTTCATTCTCTTTTATATTTATTATTCATTAAAGCCCTGAGAAAGGTGAATTATATAATCTGTTCCAGACAAAAGTAAGATTTTTAATTTTTTTTTGTTATTGGTTTTCTTATCACTTTTATTTTTGAAGGTGAACAAATCACTTAAACTCTCTTCTGCCTCAGTTTTCTCAACTGTAAAATGTGTGTGTGTGTATGTGTCGGGGGTGGGGGTAATAATAGTCCCTACCTCCCAGGGTTGTTGTAAGGATCTAATTATATTTGTAAAGTGCTTTTCATAGTACCATGCACATAGTAGGTGCTTAATAAATGTGTATTTCCCTCCTTTCTTCCCTAATCAGAGATTTATCCTTTGCAAGACTAAAAAGAGAGGTGGGATTGAGGAAAGCAACCCAGAAAAACCAATCAACACATCAATTGTATCTGAGAGTATAAGCAGTGTTTCAATACCATTACATTATCCCTCACCTTTGCAAAGAAGAGAGGGGAGAACCTCTCCTCAAATCTTTGTTGGAGCCTTAGGAACAATAATCACAAAGCATTTCATTTCTTTTTGTTGTTGTCGTTTCTATTTACATCATTGTAGCCATTGTGTATATTGTTTTCCTGGTTCTGCTTACTTCACTTTGTATCAGTTCACGTAAGTCTTCCTGTGCTTCTGCAGATTCTTTGTATTCATCATATCTTACTCCATTATATTCAAGTTCCACAATTTGTTTAGCCCTTCCCCCATCAATAGATGTCTTAAATGCAGAAATACTTTTATTGATATTATTAAATATTTCTATAGCCCAAAGAGGAAAGAAGTAGGAATGTGGATGAGAAATAAAAACATCATTCTCCAGCTTATCCCTCCTTGGCACTACTGGGAAGACCATAGAGTAGGGTTTAAGATAATCATTACTCCCATATAGCCTAGGCTTAAAGTAAATCAGAGCAATTAGCTAATGGCATATTAATAAACTCCATATAGTCTATTAGTTTTCCATTCCCCTTTGTACAGCTGCCATGCTATTCAACATCCCTGAGAACATTCATCCATGTGCTACACACTGGAGTTTGAGTCCTCATAGTTTGTCTGCATGTGAGATAGCAAAAGAACATAACTATTTGCTGAGGAGGGAAAGTGTGGAGCTCATGTTCAATGTTAGTAAGCAATGCACAATGGTTCAGCCTAATAATTTTACAAGCCTAATGATTTTTGAAAGCTGTATGCAAGATTGCTATTAGTGCAATAACTTTTGACCCCTGATCATTCTTCAGAAGTTAACAAAAACTTGGAATTGGCTATTTTATAGTCTGTTGAGACCTCTTACAATCTCAATACAAGAGGAGGTGTATTTATCTGAGAAGGACCCGGCTACAATCTCTTTGGAGACTTTGGAGACTGCCAATTCTCATCTGGAATCATCTTTATGCCTCATTATTAAGAAAGACAGGATACTCCCTTCCCCTGGGAACCAAGCAGACAGCCTCCATGAGAGGCCAAAGACCAGTGTTCCTTGACATGGAAGCTGAGCTCAGGTTTGCTTCAGGGCAGAAGTATTCCCTCAAGTCCGGTAAACTTTCCAGGAATCCATCAGATTAGCCAAGAGAAACAATATTATGAAGTTTAGGCGGAGGGAGACAATACACATGCAAGTGGACTATTTATTCATCCATCCCCCCCACCCCCAGCTGCCTCAATTTGGCAGTCCTATGTCAGCAAGATTTAAAAAAACAAGATGGCAACAATTTTTTTCCTGATATGGGAACCCTAAATGTGAAGGTTAATATTTAGCCTTAATCAAAGTCATGGAATAATTATGAGAATGATTTGTGTCACTGATTGGCTCTAAGGGACTGGTGGACACCTTTGTGAATGGTCTATGGAACATTTCAGTTCTACTTTTAGTTCTTGTTCATTTGTGTACCTCCTCTACCAATATGTTCCACATGCAGCCCATTGGAAGGAAAGAAAAATCAAGGGGAAGTCTGCATCCCAAACTACTTTAACAATTAGAACTGCCCCCTTCTCCTTCCTTGATTGCAAATTAATCACCAGAAATGACCTTTTACTTAAGGAACAAAAAAAAACCTTCCTAATCATATTTTCTAGTTCAGATCAACTAGGAAAATGAGCAAAAAAGGTAGTATAGAAAGAAGGATACAGAAAGAAAAGAGACAATTCTACTCTATTTGGTACTTTTTATTAGAATGAGGTGTGAATAATTTATGTTATAGAATCATGCATTTAGAGCCTGAGAGGATCACAGAGATCTCCATATTTCAAAGATAAAAGGGATCATATTGATATAATCCAAGGTCCTTGACCATTTTTTGTGACATGACCCCTTTATCAATCTATTGAAGTCTATCTCTCCCAACTCTCTTCTCAGAATGTTTATTGACTACATTCATAATTGAAAGAACAGCTACGTTTCCCTTAGAGTTTAATGAAAATAACAAAATAATTTTTCCCTATTCAAGTCTGTGGGCTCCAGGTTAAAAAGCCCTGATCTAGTACAAATCATACCACTCCCTTCAAAAAAAAAAGAAAAAATATATTTCCACAACTAACTCCCAAGATGGTCATGCAGCCTTTTACTGTCTAATTGGTGGACACTTCTTACTTAATTCTGAGGCATGCCTTACCATATTTGGATTATTCAAGTTGTTGGAAGGATTTTTCCTAACATCAAACCTAAGTTGGTTTCTTTGTAACTTCTGCTGTACCTTCTCCATGAGCTCTTCAAATGTTAAAAAAAGGTTATCATATATTCCTCATTCTTTACTTCTTCAAAGTAAATATCTCTCATTTCTTTATCCAATCTTAAGTATGAACCTACAGGCTTTAGTTATCCTGTTTGTCCTCCTCTGACATTCTCTAGCTGATCAATACCCTTCCTAAAATGTGGGGTCCGGAACTGGTCAGACTTCTAGGTTAACTTCCTCTTTGTACAGGTGAAGAAACTGAGACTCGGTGAGATAAGTGATTTGCCAAAGATAATAACCAATAGAGAACAGCAGAATTGTCATTCAAATCATGTACTTGAACTCACAAATCCAGTGTGTTTTCCATTCCACCATTTCCAAAGAAATTGAAAAGGCAATTTGGGAGGCTAGCTAGTGAAGAGTGGAATAAGTATTCATTCTGTGAATTGAGACATATGTGAAAAATCTTCTAAAAATATAAGATGAACAAACATAACATACATGAAATGAAGACATCTTTTAAAATACGTATTTCAGGTGTTTAATAAATCTATGTCATGATGTGGGCAGCAGAGAGGAGCTGAATGGAAAATTCAGATGTGAAAGATACTACACATGGCTCCTTTCCTTTACTCTCTCCCCCGCTCCCACCCCCATGTACTATATGAACCAAATTTACTGGCTTATTTATGATTCTTTGCACAGAACACTCCATCTTACATCTCTGGGTCATTGATAGAGTGGTTGTTCCCCCATGCCTCAACTACTTTTCCTTCTCACCTCTACCTCCTGAGTTCCCTGGCTTCCTTCAAGTCTCAGCTTAAATCTTGCTTTCTGCAGGAGGCCTTTTCCAGTATCCTCCTCCCCTCCACCTCCTTGCTAGTGCCTTTCCTCAGAGATTGCTTCTCATTGACTCTGTATATCTTCTATGTATCTAGTTATTTTAGTTATTTATATGTTTGTCACTATTGTTAGAATCAGAAGGATCTAGTTTTTGGTTTCTCTTGTTTTTTTTTATTTTTTTATACAGTGCTTGAAACAGTGCTTGGCATATACTAAGTACTTATCAAATCATTTTTTATATACTATTTCATTTAAAATACTATAAAGCTAGAATATCAGAAATAGCTCTTATTAAATATAGGCACAAGGGTAGATTCAAAACCCAAATATCTTCTCCTTTTTAATTCTTTGCCATTTGATATTCAAAGTATTTATTTGGTACCTGTTCTGTTCACAGCAAGGTGCTAGATTCTAAGGATACAAAGACAAAAACAGAAAGATACTCAGTCATGATGGTACCACTATAACACCCTAAAATTTAGGGAGGCTAGGGATATTGGGTCTCTGGAATTTAGGAGTTCAAAGCTGTGGTAGGTCTAAAGTCCAATAGAGGTGAGCCTCTGGGTGCATGGGCACCAGTAGGCTATCTAGTGAGGATGGCAAAAAATCTGAGTTTGGAAACAGAGCATGTTAAAGCTTCCATTTAGATCATTAGTAGAATTGGCCAGCAAGTGATTGGTATACTTCCACCTTAAGTGAGATAGGTAAACCCAGCCTCAAAACAAAAAAAAAAAGAAAAGAAAAAGAAAAAAAGAAGAGAAAAACTGTTCATGGCTTTATGTTAGTTAATTATAGCCTATTGGAAATACTTTTGAAATCATATACTACAAAAAATATTTGACACAGCAAAATACAGCTTTCCAGACTACTTTCTAATAGGGATGTTCATGTTACTGTCATACACTATTTCTTGATAGATGTGCAGACAGTGACAAGTTTGTTCAGTGAACCTCTGATTGTAAATATTAAGCAAGGCATAAAACAAAGAGACATAAAAATGGTGGTTACTATTCATAGAAGTTACCTAATATAAGGTGAAACGGAAGTGAGATTCTCTGTTATCTGTACTGCCATGTGAGTTGATAGTAGGCCACTAATTAATCTGAAATGCTAAAATACACTAATAAAGTTGACATAATTACTGGTTAACCACTCTAATTCCCACCTCCACCTATCACCCCTGCCAAATTTATGACAACTAGCATTGTTGCTATTTGATTTACACTTTGGAGATGTGGACTAAGTGAGAAAGAAGAAACAAACATTTCCCCGACATGGATTTTTAATGCTTTCTATGGGATAGCATCTGTCACCTTTTGGGAAGCCAATAATAGCCACTATTCAAGAGCTGATACATCATCAATTGATGATGAATGGAATTACTGACCTATGTCGCATTTAGAAAATTGTTTTAGACTCTTCAGCTGAAATAAACAGAATAATCATAAAAGATGAATGTCAGTCCATTAGTCAACAAATATTTATTAATCAAGTACTATGTACTAGGCACTATGCTAAGCACTGGAGATACAAAGAAAAGATACCTCCAAAAATGGTTGTTGCTCCAAAGGAGATTACAGTCTAATGGAAGAGAAAACATGGAATTTAAGGTTCCAAAAGGAGGAATACAGTAGGTCATTTAACACGGAGTCAGGGCAGGAAAAAAAAGAAAATTCTAACATGGGAACACACAAAGTAAAACATTCAAGGAAACCTGAGAGCATCACTAGGGAGGATGACTAGGGAAGACTGAGACAAATTCATGTTGAAAATTGAGACAGATGTGAAAAATCTTCCTTTAAAAAGTATAAAATATCTAAACATAATACAAGAAACCAAAGACTCTATCAATAAATATTTTAGTTTCTTAATAAATACTTGCTGACAGCTTAGAAAATGAATAAGTGATGGTATTGCTTTGCTCAGTGGAATTTCTCCTCCTTGTTTAGGTTTTGAGCAGGCTCAAGATGAGCACAAAGCAGTCACCAAAGAGGAGTTAAGGATATCTTTGCTAAACTGAAGCATAGGAAGCATCTGGTGAAGACGATCTAAGCACCAAACTGTGTAAACGCAGGTGCAGGGACTTGGACTTGTTACGTTCAATTTTTCTAAGCGGAGTGAAATGTCAAAATAGTGGAAAACAGTAATCATCATCAATATTTTAAAAGCTGATTTGATATGAAAGTTTTCCTATTGAAGATTAACTTACCTTAACATTCTCCATCATATTTGCAAGAACAGAATGGCTTCTTTTGCAGAGCGCAGTTTGAAAGCACGACAGATTTTTGCAATTTGTGAGAGGCTAAAAACTTCTCTAGCCTTGTTTTCACTTTGCCTGGGATTTTGACCAAAAGGTGATAATTTGCCACATTGGTGGATTTCAGGCAAGTTTATTAAGTGGCATGTGAATAATTGTTGTACGCTTAAATATTTAAATTGTTTTTGTTGTTTTTTTTTCATTTTTAAGTTGTCTCTGACTCTTTGTGACTCCATTTGGGATCTTCTTGGCAAACGTATCGGAGTGTTTTGCCTTTGCCTTCTCCAGCTCATTTAACAGACGAGAAAACTGAGGCAAACAGGGCTAAGTGACTTGCCCAGGGTCACATAGCTAGTAAGGGTCTGAGGCCAGATTGAACTTATGAAGATGAGTCTTCCTAACTCCAAGGTTCAAGCACCATCCATTACACCACCTAGCTGCCTCGGACATTTAAATCATTTTTTTAATCTTCCTACTAAATTTCTTAATTTAACATAAAGTTTCACAAGCAAAACATAAGGGTATAAGAAAGTGAGAAAGATATATTAGAACCCTGAGGAAATTGTTCTCAAAAAAATCACCTAACTCACCTCTCAAGCAGAGAAAATGCAAGAAAAAAGTATTTGTCCATTCAATTATGAAAAGTCTCTTGAAAACAAGTCTCCACAATCTTCAATGAATTGATTAGTGGCTCCACCCTGGGAGTCAAAAAGTTCTTCTTCATTCTAACCTAAATGTTCAAACCAATCCAACAAGCCTTGATATAGTGCCTGCTATGTGTATGATACTATGCTAAATGTGAGGATAAAAACAAACAACTACAAAATGAACAATGCTTCTTGCCTTTAAAGGTCTTCCATTCTGCTGACCATTTATGGATCATGAAGGAATTGCATAGAAGAACTATCTTCCCTGGAAATCTTTCTTGAGACATGGATGATAATTCCTTCTCTTCCACCCCCCAAAAGAAAATCTTATTTAGGATAACCAAGAAAAGTTTATTTGATTCTGTAATGTATTTCGTGACGATCTTATCCACAGGACTGAAAATGTCTAGTAAGGTCAATTCAAGATCAACATCTTTGTCCAAACTCACGCACATATTTCCTGGCATAATAAGTGGTCCCCGTGATTTCTTTCAGCTCAGCCTGCTTTTCCATCTGCTCTTGTCATCACAAAATTCCCAAGTGCCAGAATCCACGCAACAGATTTCTTCTTCAAATGAACTAGGCCCAGGAAATAGTTCATCTTTAAGTGGCTATCAGCATTTTTGGTCTTCACATTGACCACGGGCATGACCTGGAAAGGTTCTCTCTCTGCTCCCTTTGCACTTGAGCCCTGTTGAGTTGAGAAAGCAAGATTCAAGAAAATTCAAAGAGGACTTCTGATTGTGTCCTGGCCTGCCCAATAAAGTTGAGGTCAGATGATCATTTGCTTCCAGAATGAGTAAACTCATTAAAAGAAAACATACACAGACATTTGGGGAAACATATGTGAAGAAGGACTTTAAGTATGCAAAAATAGTTATGAAGGCAATTATTGATTTTGGCAATCAAACTCAGCCTTGGAGTAGAGAAGATAAAAAGGAAATAGAAGGGGCCAAAATGGAACCTCTGACACCCTTCACTGGATACACCAAGAGATCATGTACAAAGTGAAAAAATGTGCCTAAAACTTGATAACATCATGGAAGAAGGGTCAGGGAACTGTAGAATGTTGGAATGAAAAGGGACCGGTTGAACCTCTTCATTTTACAGATGGAGAAATTGGGGATAAGTAAGAATGCCCACAGTCACATTGCTAGTTAATGAGAGGATGAGCATTAGAATCCAGGTCTCTGGACTCTTCCAGCTAGTGCTCCTGATGCAACATTCAAGGCCATTGGATGATAGAAAAATGGGATTTTGAATGAGAGCCTTGGTTCAAATCCTGACTTTTGCTTATTACAAAGGCAACCCTGAAAAATCCACTTCATTTCCTTGGGTCTTAGTTTCCTTATCTGTAAAATGAGGGGAATTGGGATAAATGACTTCTAAGAGATTTTCTAGCTCTAAATCCTATGAAAAACTTGTGGGTTTTCAAGCAGGACAAAATGTAGACTAATTCTTTAATCATCTGGGGTATAATTTCCCTTGTCTGCAATATAAAAAGTCGCTCTATCCTGGTAGGGAAGTGAGTGAGGAAAGGCTATGCAAGGTTGTCAGCCTGACTTTCTTCTCCAGAGCCATCTGGATCCAGTGACCAGACAATCACCAGGATGACTGGAGATGACCCAGGATGCCTAGGGAGACCCTGGCCCTTTTAGGCTAAGGTCTTTTCAGCTTCTCACTCTGAGTGAGGCAAAACCCATTCAGTCAATAGACCTCTTTAAGAACTTAATCAAGGGATGGCCCCTTACTAGGAGTGAACATGATCCTCTCTGAACCAATTCTGATGAGAATGAGGTTTAAGCATTGCCCATCCTCCCTCCATTTTCTTCTCCATTGTAAACGCACTTTCTTGTGCACCTCTTTTATGTGAGACAATTTCACTTGTTTTTCCTCTCCCTTCCTCCTTCTCCCAGTACATCCCTCCCCCTTGGCCCTTAATTTTTTTTTTGATGTCAGTCCATCATAGTCAACTCACTTATGCACACTGTCTTTGTATACTCCTTCTACTGCACTAATAATGATAAAGTTCTTAGGAGTTACAAGTATCTTCCCATATAGAAAAGTAAACAATTTAACCGTATTGAGTCCCTTGTGATTTCTCTTTCATGTTTACTTTTTCATGTTTCTCTTGAGTCTTGTGTTTAAATGTCAAATTTTCTATTCAGCTCTGGTTTTTTCATCAAGAATGCTTGAAAATCTTCTATTTCATTAAAGATCTATTTTTTCCCTGAAGGACTATATTCAGTTTTGCTGGGTGTGTTATTCTTGGTTGTAATCCTAGTTCCTTTGCCTTCCAGAATATGATATTCCAAGCCCTCTGCTCCTTTTACATGGAAACTGCTACACCTAACTGTGACTCCATGATATTTCGATTGTTTCTTTCTGTCTGCTTGCAATATTTTCTCTTTGGCATGGGACCTCTGGAATTTGGTTATGATATTCCTGGGAGTTTTAATTTGAAGATCTCTTTTAGGAGGTGATCAGTGATTTTTTTCACTTTTTATTTTACCCTCTGGTTCTTGAATATTTGGGGAAGTTTTCCTTTATAATTTCTTTAAATATGATATATAGGCTCTTTTTTATCTTGGTTTTCAGGTAGTCCAATAATTCTTAAATTATCTCTCCTCAATCTATTTTTCTAGTCAGTTGTTTTTTCAATGATATATTTCACATTTTCTTCTATTTTTCTGTCTTTTGATTCTCTTTCGTTGTTTCTTGGTGTCTCCATTACCTTCCAGTTGCCCAATTCTGCTTTTTAAAGTCTTATTTTCTTCAATATTTTCATGCCTCTTGTATCAAACCACTGACTCACTTTTCATAATTTTCTTACATCACTCTCATTTTTCCCAATTTTTCCTCTGTCTCTTTAACTTGGTTTTTTAAATTCTTTTTAATCTCTTTCAGGAATTCTTGTTGGGCTTTTGCTTGCTTGAATCACATTTTTTGAGCCTTTGCTTGTAGTTATTTTGACATCAGTGTCTTCTGAGTTTGTGTTTTGATCTCACCTGTCATCACAGTAGCTTTTTACGGTCAGGTTCTTTTTTGTGGTTTGCTTATTTTTCCAGACTATTTCTTGAATTCAACTTTATGTTAACTTTTTAATTTTTTGTTGAAGTTGGCCTCTGCTCCCTGGGTGGGAAGGACACTGTCCCAGGCTTCAGGTTTGTTTTTTGTTGATTTTGTTTTTGGTGCTGCTGTTTTCAGACCTAGTTTTAGAAGTCTGTAAGTTTTTAATTTTTCCAAGGTGGTATTATCTATGGAGTGGTGTGGTCACTGCTCTCCTCGCCCACACTCTGATCTTCACCCAGGAAGAGATCTGTACAGCCATGAGTACTGGTGTTCCTTTCTGCCTTGGAACTGAAACAGGTCCTTCTTTCCTTGTAAGCAACAACGAGCACTCTTCACCAACCTGGAGCTGTAACCAGCTACCTTTTAGCTGCAAATGCTAGTACTTCTCTTCACACTGGAATTGTGTATAGGCAATGCAATAAGGTACTACACACATTGCCAGCAAAGGGTCTCTTGTAATGTCTTTCTGACTAGTTGTCCAACCCCTTTACATCTGTGGGCTAAAAGCTCCTGAAGTTGCTTCTGCCACTGTCTCAGCCACCTCCAAAGTCTGCTGTTGGTGTTGCCATCATGTGAGCTCCAGGCTACTCCAGGCCAGCTCCAAAGTTAGCGTCACAGACCTCTCTAACTGTCTAACGTCTACTGACCTCCTAAGTTGTTTTAGGTTGAAAAATGTCCTGTCCTGGTCTTTTGTTGGCTCTGCCACTCCAGAATTCAATTTAAAGTGTTTTTTTTTAAGTTGGACAGGGATGTTGGGAGAGTTCAGCTGAGTTACTGCCTATACTCCATCATTTTAGCTTTGCTACTTCCCTCTCTTTCTAATCGTGATCTGTTAATTCACCATTTCAACTCCACACTGTCCTCTACCCATGATAGATTTGCCCTCTTGTCCTGCCACCACTCATCCCTTGCCAAAGGTCATTCCTGAATTATTCTTACCATTGGACGCCTCAGCTGCTACACCAAAGCTACTGAATAGAGCTAGAGGTGGAAACCTGACCAGACTAACTGGAAACATTATAAATTCATGCTATCCAATTATGTAACTTCCATTGTGCCCTTGCTTCAACAAGGAAATCCTCTGATTGCTCCCTAATCCCCACTTCCATTCAATCTCTCACCCTGTATCTCTCCTCCCTTTCTCAGCCAAAATCCTTTAAGAAGCCATCTATACTCACTGCCTCTACTTACTCTCTTTCCACTTACTCCTTAACACTTTGTAATCTGACTTGTGACCTCACAGAACTCAACTGAACTTCTCTCATTAAAATTACTAATAACCTCTTAATTGCAAAAAGTAATGATCTTTTCTCAGGCCTCAACTTTCTCAACCTATCTGTTGCATTTGACACAATTGCCCATCCCTCCTGGGTGCTCCCTTTTGTCCAGACGTTGGTGATGCTATTCTTTCCTGGCTCTCCTCCTATGGAACTACTCCTTCTCGGTCTCTGTTGCTAGGTCATCATTCATACACACCTCTAATGGTGAATGTTCCCAAGGTAGTACCTCCTTCCCTTGTCCCTCTATACTCTCTCTTGGTCACCACATCCGTTTGCATGGGCTTAACTATCATCTTTATGCAGATGACTCCCAGATCTACACAGTCCACCCAAGTATCTGAGTATGCTTCTTGGCTTTTATGACCAAAGACAAACTCCCTTGATTTTTAAAATCCTTTATAACCTTGGTCCTAACCTATGTTTCTTGCCTCATTTGATATCACTTCCCCTCCCATACTCCCTGTGTGCCTTTGCTGTTGTCTCCCACACCTGGAATGCCTTCTCTCCTCTGCTCATCCTACAGTGCCTATCTCATTACAAGACTCAGCTCAAATAGCACCTTCTACACGAAGACTTTATTGATCTCACCCCAACTGCTAGTGCTTTCCCGTCTAAACTATCTCCTATCCGTTACTTTGCATAGATTTACATATATTATGCATATATAATATATACTGTATATATAAATATGCATGTATATATACACATGCACATATAACACATGTATACATATAGATACAGACATATACATACCTATATGTGTGTGTATACTTGTTTATCCCATTAGAATGTAAGCACCATTGTATTTGTATGTCCAGGCACATAATAGATGCTTAATAAATACTTGTTGATTGATTGAAATGTAGGTCACCTAACTAAAAGTTTTTGTCATTGTAGATCAGGTCAGAATAGCTTTAGCCAGAAACCACCAGCAGTGGTCTAGAGTGGGTGAAAAATAGAATATGCAACTTTATGGCTGGGAGTTGTTTATTTAAGGAACATGTAGGTCCAGATCCTTGATTTCGTCAGTGTAGGGAACTTCCCCATGAAGAAAGTCCCTCTACTCAAAAGATATCATACAACTCATAGTCTTAGAGAGTTATGTAGGAAAATGAGATGTTAAATTACTTACCTGTGGTCATACAACCAGTTGCTGTCAGAGGTAAGACTTTAACCGGGGCCATCTTAGTTCCAAGGCCAGCTTTTTATCTATGCTGTGCTATCTCTCTATCTTACAGGCAGCAGGGGCCTGACTAATGCTAGTTGAAACAAATATAATGAAACTGAATACTAGAATTAAACTAACCCTCTCTAGTGACAGTGGTTGCCAATTCAACTCCACTGGTTCAACAAATGTTTCTTGCATGCTTAGCACCAGTTGCTTTTTTGGAATAGCCTTGAGTTCTTGGCAATCAATTTCCCCATAAAACTCAAAAGAAAATGATAATTAAACAAGATGGTTAGAAATTAACTTGCCCCTAGGAGTTTTAAAATAATAACGATGATGATAACTAGCATTTATACAAACCTTGAAGTTTTGTAAAGCACTTTGCATATATCAACTCATTTTGTCATGGCAAACAAATGTGTACCAAAGCCAAACACAGGAAAGACACATGGAAAGTTACATGGAGACCATTTTCATAGCCATAGGACTGCCTGCTATATTTCAATGGTTGTCACCTGGAGTGGAAAGCAGCCAAAATAAGTCAAAGAATTCCCCTCAGACAGCAAAAATGAACTCCTGCTAGTTCAACAACCTCCTGTAGCCCCATAGTGAGGTTATACACACAATCACAGCTGCGGCTGAGCAAGACCTGCTGGAGGGCAGCGCAGATGGCTTGCCATATGGGCCTGTGTTTTCTTAGGCCATGATTTGTCATTCTCCCCATCACATAGTGCCTAAAGTAGGAGATTGTAATTAACAAGTCCCACATTGACGTAGCACGTAGCACGTAGCACTAGCAGTGGCACTGGTTTCGCTGAATAAAACAGAGAAATCCTTCTTTTAAAATTTCATTTCATGCATTGATTACATATATGCATGTCAACCCTCAAACCACCATCTGGGAAAACAACTCCCCAAGCAATGAAGACACCAGTCATCCCACCAACTTCCAATCAACTGAAATTCACAGAGCAAGTGAGCCAAGCTACCTAAAGCAGCACCAAACCCCGAGGAGGACATAGTAGGCAGCATATGAAGGCAAGATGAACCATCATACCCACCAACTTGACCATCATCTTCTCTAGGACCCTGATGGAGACGGCTCAGTACCCTGAACTCAAGAGCCTTGAAAACAGCGCTGTTCTCCACTGTCAGACCTGCTTCCAGATCAGCCCCCAGAGCCATTGACTGAAGGGAGAAGGGGTCCAACACATCATAGTGGGGAAAAGGTCAAACAACAACAATAATTGCCGATGAGAACAGTCACCAATGGGCTGATAAGCATGAGAAACCTATGGGTAGCAGGACTTCCCAGACCACCAGTTCTGCTTCCAGGCATGCCTTCACAGCCATCATCCATGGAAGCCAGGGAATTTTGCAGTAGCCTGTCAAGTATGTACCATATTTAATATTCTACCCATACCAAGTATTTGCCACTACAAGAGCTAAGAACCAACACAAAAAACGACAAAGAAATGAGTATTTAGCTTCCAGGAAGCATATAGAACAAAAAGAATTTTGTCGTGACCCATCAAGAATGTGCTATATCTATGATTCTACCATGCCAAATAATGTCTATTAACACAAAAATTGCAGGTTGCTCTTCCTTCTAGAAGAGAAGACAAAATTGCAGGACAAATGTTTTTCTATACTCCTGGTTATCAGAGAGAATGAAGTTAGAATGGTTAAAAGTTAGAATAGACTTTTAATAAGCAAATTTTAAAAAGGAGGATGAAAAGATTTGGAGAGGAATACTTATTGCTCATCCTTTATTCTCAAAGAGGACCAAAGACATCACAAGCATGATGTCTCAACTTATGCTCGAAATGGATTTAAGTGAGGCAGAGCTGTGCAAAATCATCAGCCTCATTCTTCTCTAAAGTCATTGAAATCCAGTGGCAAGACACAGGTCAAGACAACTGATAACAGCCTAGGGTGTAGTAGGTGACCTCAACCTTTCTAAATTAAGGTCTTTGCCAAGTCTCAGTTTGTTTGCAATGACTAAGGGCTAATAAATATGAGGTGGAGCTTCATAGTTCATTTAATTTGCATTTCTCTAAATATTAGTGTTTGGAGCATTTTACATGATTATTACCAAAGGTAAGATGGCCCAATTTATCATTCCAAAAGATATCAATCTGGGAGAGAAAGAGCTTCAGATTTTCTGGTCACTACAGATAACAATTACTATTTACACTGATTCTAAGCCAATAAAACTTAAACAAATATGAGCCACAGAGGCTTGGGCTGGGCCTATTATTGACCATTTGACAAAAGCCAGAATGGTTTTGATTTAAAGATACAGTCAATTAGCTCCATTTAAAATGCAATGGGCTTTTTAAAAGCCTGTTTTTTCAAGCCTATACTTCAGGAAATAAAAAATGAAAACTGCAGAACAAAAGTAAATTGTCCCAGCTTTTTCAAAAAAAATGAAATAAAGAAGAAGGAAGAAGAAGCAAGAAGGAGAAAAGCAAAGGAAGAAGAAGGAAGAAAAAGAAGAGGAGAAAGAAGAGGAAGAGGAGGTAGAGGAGGAAGAAGATCAGGAAGAAGAGGAAAAGGAGGAAGAAGAGGAGGAGGAATAGGAGAGGAAGAGGAAGAATAGGAAGAGAAAGAAGAGGAAGAAGAAGAGGAAGAAGAAGAAGAGCATTTCCTAACTTCCGTTTGAATTGACAAGTTTGGTTCCTAGAGGGCAGCGACTACTACTCCCAGATAACATGGCAAAGACAGTTAATACAAAACCTTCTCCTAAGAAGCCGGTTCACTCCTTAGCACAAATACACACAGCATTCATGGAAGAGTAGGCTTAGACTTAGACTATAGTAGTAGTGAAGCACAGGTGTAAGAAATTTGTGTGACAAGGCTTAATGCACATCACCTGCTCTTGAAGTCCTTCTCTCTGTATAGAGACCTCAAGAGGAACCTTTTGTTGTTGTCCACCCTTTGTTCTCAAAGAGAAGCAATGACATCAAGAGGAATTCTAACCTTTGCAGGAAAGTGGACGGTAGAAGGATGTGACCTAGAAAAGGAAGAGTAAGATGTTCTCAACAGTCACTGTTTAATATTGGTGTGAGGACCCTCTCATAGAGAGGAGAGCTAGATCCTCTCAAGAAAAAGCAGCTCCCTGTTCCTCGGTGAATGGCAATTTAGATCCGCAGTTACTGTCAAATGAGATCTCTTTGTAGTATGCGCCTATTGGTGGTAAATCTGAGTCAGTAAGTAGAGGGATTCTATGGGGATAGTTTCAAAATATTTTGAAGAATGGTTCATAGTGCCAACAACATATTAATGCATTGTTTGCTCATTTTCCTCTTTTTTGCCAATTTGATAGGTTTGAGCTGGAGCTTCATATTTCTTTTGATTTGCATTTTTCTAAATATTAGTGTTGGGGTCATTTTATATGATCATTAATATCTCAGGTTTCTTTCTTTGAGAAATGCCTATTCATCTCATTTGACCATTTAGCTATTGGATAATAGCTCCCATTCTTACATAATTGAATCAGTTCCTTACATATTCTGCACATCAATTTTTTTTTTAACAGAGAAGCTTGCTACAAATATTTTATCCCATAGAACTAATTACCCTTAAATTTTAATTGCATTCATTATATTGTTTAAAGATGTTTCACTTTTACATAATCATAATTGTTTTATCTTCTATGATATTCTCTAACTCCTGTTTGGATATAAACTCTTCCCATATTCATAGAAATACAGAATTAGGAATTTCCTTCCTGGCTCCTCTAATTGGTTGATGATTTGACTTTTTGTATCTGTCATCTATCCATTTGGAACTTATTGTAGAATATGGATGCTTGGTTTGAAGTATTGGTCTAAACCTAATTTCTGCAAGATTGCTTTCCAATTTTTCCAGCAGTTTTTGTTGAATAGTGAGTCTTTGCCCCAGTGTTTGAAGTATTTGGGTTTATCAAACACCAGGCTACCATGTTAGTCTGCCTCTGTATTTTGCATACCTCATCTCCATTCATTGACCTCTATTTTTTAACCAGTACCAAATCTTGATGGTTTACAGCAAAGGTTACAACTCCCCTCACATCGTTCTTTAAAAAAAAAATTCTTATTGAAGCTGTCATCAATTCAAAGAACACATCCTCTCTAACAAGCTAGACTGTAAAGGAATGTTCCTTCTATCCTTTTCTCTCATTTTAGAAGGGAGAAAGAATTCAAAGATTAATACCAGATACTTAGTATGGGTAAAATCACAAATATAGTGCATTCTTTTTTTTTAATTTATTTTTAATATGTTTAGTTTTCATCATTGATTTTCACATGCGTTTGTATTACAGATTTTCTCCCCATTTCCACCCCCCCCC
>CM053623.1:283938060-283955884 GCA_028646595.1 Phalanger gymnotis
AGCCCTGCTTCCCTCTGCCACTTTGTGTGTTCTGCAGTTCTAGAATTGGTTCAGAGCCATTTTTTTATAGGTTTTTGGAGGGACTTGGTGGGGAGCTCACGCCAGTTACTGCTTTCCAGTTGCCATCTTGGCTCCGCCCCCCTTGAATTGTTGTGGTTTATAGATGCCTTTGGCCTCCTGGTTGTGAGAATTGTTTCTCAATAGTTAAGCTTTCTGAGTAAATGGTGATAGTCTGTCTTGATTTCTTTTCCTTTATCTCCTTTCCATTTCCTGGCATCAAAGTCCTAACTATCTGCATCATGTTGGAGCTCTTGGAATTGCATACCAATTTTTCTCATCTTTAATTTCTCTTCCAATTTTGTGTTGATTTTTTTTTTTGCTACAGCAAGCTGATACTCTAAATGCACTCAGTTCATTGACTGGAAAAAGCCAGAGTTGTACATGTGTGTGTATGTATGAATGTATGTGTACACACATATGTATGTATACACATACATGTATGATGTACATATAATACATTTATGTGTGTAAAAGTTTTATATGTGTTGCTTAATCTCTTTGTGCCCCCAGATGACTTTCTGAGACTATAAGCTGTAGGACTGGTGTCTATCTAAATTGAAAGAGGCAGTTCCCTACAGGGAGCCCTCTCTATGAATGAAATCACAACTCTGGTTGAGACAATTTTTAAGTAAAGTTTAGTCATTCTTTAAGATTTAAGTTTAGTTGAATTTTAGTATCTTTAGTTAGAGGAATTAAAATAATCATATAGAGACAGCTAGGTGGTATAGTGTGTAGAGCATCTGATTTGGAGTCTAGCAAATCTGAGTTAGAATTCTGTCTCAGACTTTTAGTAGCTGTGTGACTCCGAGGAAGTTATAGAACTTCTATCAATGTCAGTTCCCACATCTGGGAAGTGGAGATAATAATGGTACTTTTAATTGTTGTTATAAGGAATAAATAAGGTATGTATAAACCCCTTGCAAAGCCTGAAAGTGCAATATCAGTATTAGATTTGTTAACGCCGTGACAGCATTTAATAAGTTTTTGCTTCAAAGACATGTGAAAAATAAACTTCCCTGGCTGCGCACCTTAATGAAATATTATGTGAACACCTATGTATCTGCATGTAATATACACATATCTACATGCATGTATATTTGAACTCAGTTTCCATATAAATGATAATTCACTATAAAAGTTATAAGAGGTTTGTTTCAGTCATTAGGAATGAATGACAGAACCAAGAATGGATATTCTTATTTTGGTCACCAACTCCTGAGTCAAGAACTTCATGTACTGTCACACCCAATGTGAAAAAGTCCTCAGGAGATCCAATATGCTCTGTTCTCCAGCCTTAGATGGTCCTGAGAAATGTAAATCCCTGCCTGGCTTGGTTGTTCTTTTTCCTTCATGAGTCATTTCACACGGAACACCCAGTGTCGTCAGATGGGGTGGATTTCCAAAGGCAGAATTAGCTCAACATACAATGATAAAATCAGAATTAATTCAATGTATATAGTAAAGACCCATAGATTAAAGGAGAAATGGGGTATTCTAGAATCATTCTCTATCTGTAGATTATTGTGGTTTCTCCTTCATTCTCAAAGAAGACTATGACATCAGGAGATCCATTGAATCAAATTTGAATGAGAGAGGTCTGGACAAAGTCACCAGTCTCACTTTCTCTTCCACTGGATAAATGGAAGGTGTAAGTACAAGCAGTGATGGCCTCTTTCACTGATGTCTAGTGTCATAGGATGTCATCTCCAAATATGTAAATAATGCCACTAAGCCAACTGGAAACTAATACAAGTAAGAGGTTGTGATGATATGAGAACCTTCCCCTTGTCCTCTTCCAGTTTTACTCATAGCTCGTGCAGCCATTTACAGGGACCTAAATTTATCTGTGGAAATGGTCTGAATTACATCATAATAAATGAGAAGCAGAGAGATTCCTTCTTATTCCCAAATCGTCTTCTTGATGCTGTTCATCCATGAGAAAAGGATGTGTGTTTTATATGTTTTATCCAACACTTTGCATGTTGTGGGCACTCCATCCGTAGGAATGCCAGACCATGCGTTTCCAGTCTCTCCAGCCCAGGAATACCATTACATAAGTCAGGGGTTCACCTCTGTCGTTTGCACAGCACCTTAAAGTTTGGTCTTAACCACTTGTGGCAACCTTGCTTCTAACCAAAAATGAAATGAAATTTTAAAAATAAATAAAAAACAAAGCAACTGTCCACTTTGGCAGCCAAGGAAAACATCTGTCCCGAGGACAGAAAAATTAGTCTCCATTCACATGCAAAGATGACTAAAATCAAATTCAGACATCGATAATTGATCCAGGATGTCTCAGAACTCCATGACCCATGGCTATCAGAAGTCACTGCTGAAGTCAAGAATATTAAAAGTGCAGGGAGCCTTTTTTGTTGTTTTTGTTGTTTTTTTTTTCCCCCAAGGTGATTTGGCAAGCACATGAAAGGCCCGAAAGACTAGAACTGTACAATTGATACAATAAATATTATTTCTGTATACAATCTAAAGCCAAACCATACCAATTGAATTATCTTGTATTTTCAAGATACTTAAAGCAATTGTTCTGTCTTTTAAAGTAAGAGAGAAACATCAATAGTTTGGGGGCAAAAGCTGTTTGTACTTTTTTATCTGGAAATAAGCCAAGAAAGAGAAACTTCTACAGCTTTGAAATACAGCAATGACCAAGATGTGCTTTGGAAAGGTCAGCGGGTGGCTGCTGTAAGGCCAAAATCCCCTCTCTTTGACATGGAATATCAAAGCAAAGCATACTTGAAATCTTCCCAATATAAGCTAAAGTGCCGTGGTCAGCCTTGAAGGCTTTTTGGAAGGTGACGATGTCATCATAACTATATACACAAGTGGGTAACCGAAGCAAGCTACTGTAGCTTCACAGCAAAATAAACTTATAAATTATAATGCTGGACTTCACATTATTAAATCACTCAGATTTCCAAACATTGGTTTTGATACTTTCATATATGTGCTTTTGAAAATCAATCTCTCTCTCTCTCTCTCTCTCTCTCTCTCTCTCTCTCTCTCTCTCTCTCTCTCTCTCCCTCCACATATATATATATATACATATATATGTATATATACATACATACATATATATGTGTATGTAATATTCCTCTCTATCTCATCTTCAACTTACATCCATTCCCTGACCTTAGCATACCCTATTCTCTCACCCTACCCTGCCTCCAATGAGACTCTGAAAATTGCTAAATCCAACAGATCAGCACCCAAGCCAATACATTCTTTAAGAGAGAACAAAAAAGTTCTGGTTTTAAAAATACTAAGTCATGGTTGACTGTCTCCAAACTGAATGGTTCTGATGTCATTCAAAAACATCTGTTGCTCAAAACCCTAAACACACTTTTACTGTTATCTCTGACCCTGCCTGCGACTAAACAGAAGTGAAGGCAGAAGGGAATGAATGGGCAGCATGCTAGACTGAGCCAAGGTCTGAGTTTGTGTCCTCACTACAAGTTTACCAAGCTTCCTAACCTTGGAAAACTCCATACTCCTTACCTCTTCCTAATAGAATCCCTCACTTCCTTGAAGATGGGACTACCTTTTACATGAAGCCTTCCTGATCCCTCCAAATGCCTTCCTTCCCTAGCTCCCACTATTTATTCTGTTTTTATGTATAGACTGTATATGTATAGACTTTTACGTATAGATTTTGTGTATAGACTTATAAATGTTCATGTTGTCTCCTTGATAGTATATAATTTCCCAGAGAACAGAAACTCTTGCATTTTTTGTTTGTATTTCCAGTCCCTTGCACAGTGCCTAACATGTTGTTAATAGATGGTTGAAGATTGTTTTATTGCTCTGTAGAATGGGCATAATAATATGATTCTGTCTGCCTCCCAGGGTTGCTCTGTGAATGGGTTAAAGGAAAGTGAGTTGTTTCATCATTGTGGTGAAAGACAGCCGTAACCTTGGGCTCTTCAATGCCATGACATGCAAAGGGAAGACACTATAATTGTAGACAAGAAGGAACAACCCAGATTAAGGAACAGAAAGTATAGGTTTGAACCTTGGCTTCTCCAGTTACTGGTTGGGTGATTCTTGGGCAAATCACTTTAACTGTCTAACACTGTTTCTTTGTGGGGATCAAATAAGGTAATTTTGTATGTAAAAGACTTGCAAAGTAGCATATTAATAAAATATAGTTTTAGAACAGAGGCAGGAACTTGCAATTTATTTATATATGTTATTAATATTGTTTATTTTATTAATATTAATAATATTATTTTATTAATATTAAATATATTATATATTTATATGATTAAAATATAGTTTTAGAACAGAGGCAGAAACTTGCAATTTTAGAATCTGTAAACTTGGTTCAAACCCTGATTGTGCTATTTGCACAATTTGTAAACACCTTTAGGGAAGGAATTGTTTCATTTTTGTCTTTTTATCCCCATAGAGTAGCATAATGTCTGACAATGTAGGCTCTATTAGATTATAAACTCCTCAAGGTCAGGGACTATCTTTTGCCTTTCTTTATATCCCCAGTGCTTAATACAATGCCTGGCACATAGTAGGTGCTTACTAAATGTTTGTTGACTGATTTATAAACTCTTAAAAATGTTTTTTAATTTGTTTCCTTTTAAACTGAGAAAAGGAGAAAATGTTTTAATTGAAAATAAAATTAAAAGTTGCATGTTATATAAGATTGGACAAGTCTCTAAAATGATGAACATTTATTAAACTTACTATATGCCAAGCATTAAAGTTACAAGTAGAAAAGTAAAACAATCCCTGGTCTCAGGGGGTTCACATTCTAATGAGGAGAGACAACACAAACATATTAACTTCGGTTAACTCATTCATGAAATAATTTCTAAGGTTGCTTCCATCTCCATACCTATGAACCTTTGAAACATAGCCCAAAGTTGATCATCTTTCTGACGTGACCCATGTTAACTAATATAATTCATTTAATTAGTGCAACAGAATCGAAAGGCAAAGAAAGTTATCTGTTTAATTTCTAATTCATCCACGTTTTAGCAGAACAAATAGCCAGCATCATGACACATTGTAATGGCAAGCAGGGTGGGACTTTTTGCTGTTTTTTTGTTTTGGAGTGCTTCTCAGCACTAAGGCGATCAAGTACTTTTGAGTCTTGCCTTTGTTTCAATCAAGAGTCTTTGTTTGAATCGGGAGTCTTTGATGACCTGCTTAAGTCACAGGAAGGCCTAGGTCACATGGGTTTGAGTCTCATCCTTGTTATGCCCTCTGACCCTGAAGAAATGTATATATACTCTGAGGTTAGCATTTTGTTTGGGGGCTCACTCATTGTGAGAGAGTTTGTGTGGTTTGGCCAGGTGAGACTCTGAGTAGCTGTTAAGGAGCCCCACAGGCTTTGACAGCCCAGATGTTGGTGCTTCTCTCTCTGGTAATTATGTATGTATTGCTATGGTCAGACAGAAGTCCATCTGCTGATTTGTATTTATTTGCTCTGTTTATATAATCTGCTTATAATTTCTGTTTGTGTTCTCTCTGAAATACAGGGTGCTGACTTTTCCCCCTGAACTAAGTGAATGATATATGTATGTTTAATTAAAGTGAGATTGTAAACCCCTTAAAGTTGCTTTTCTTAGAAAAGCAGATCAAAGAACCTGTGCCAGCAGCCCTCCTGTGTGCTGGTGTTGTTGATCGTGTTTACACCACTGCAGTAGCTGCAAGTAACACTGTTGTTATACACATCCAATCCAGAGTCTACAGTTTCTCATTACACTGACAATGAGATCCACTGAGGTGTGAGGGGATTTGTTTTCCAGAAGGTAGCAGATGGCAAACTGTTATCGGATAAAAACTAGGAGTAGAGCCAAGTAGGTACTTTACAGTGTACAAACTATTGACCTAGTTCCTGGAGGAGCTCTATAGTTTAAATGACCCGTAAGCCCTGCCCTGAGGTAGAAGCTAGCAAAGCTGACAGCCCAAGAGATAGAGATACCCTGGAAAATTGCACATCATCCATGGCTATAGTCCAGCAATCTTTGAATTCGTGGCTTGATTATTGTTCAATATCCATGATAATTCATTTGCTCTTTATCAATAACAAACCTTGCCATTGATCAATGTAATTCTCTGATAGATCTGGGGACAGATGTATTTATCAGATTTTCTCTTTTTTTTATTATTTTTTTAATCAATGGCTGAACCCATCTTGAGCTAGGTCTCTTAGTACAAAGACATTAACTTCATTAGGAGTTCATGAGATCTCACCAATAATATTAGGTCTGACATATGGCATATCTAAATGCTTGAGAAGGTGTGAGATTAGATCAGCCCCAAAGCTTTTTATCTCCTACTGATACCATGGCAGAGGTAATGGCAGCTAGGTAGTGCAGTTGATGGAACACTGGACTTGGAATCAGGAAGACTCATATTTATGAGTTCAAATCCAGCTTCAGACACATACTAGCTATATGACCCTGGGCAAGTCACTTAACCCATTTGCCTCAGTTGCTCATCTGTAAAAGGAACTGGAGAAGGAAGTGGCAAACCACTCCTATACCTTTGCCAAGAAACACTCAAATGGTCCCACAAAGAGTTAGATATGACTGAACAACTAAAGAGGTAACTGAGGCACATAGGCCTTTCTTTGTGCCACTACCAACATCATTGTCCTTATCATTGTGTCATTCTTTTCATTTTGGTTTGACCACAGCAATCTTATCCACCACTATGAGCTCAAATATTACATCTATTCAGATGATTCCTGAATCTGTATATCAAGTCCAGACTCCTAATGTTCCAATTCCCCAGTAAACTGTTTGTTGGAAAATATCTGCCTGTTCTTCTACTAACCTAAAGTTGACATATTCCAAACTTACCGTATTGCCTCGAACTAGCCCTCTTTCTCACCTTCCCTACTTCTTTTGCTGGAACCAGCACATTCCAGACACATAGACTTGAGACCACAGAAATTATCTTCGAGGTTTACTTCCCTTCACCTTTGTATTTAATTAGGTATTAAGCCAGCATGGCACAGGGAATAGGAGTATTGGACTTGGAGTCAAAAGACAGGTTTGAATCTTGTTGCAGTTAGGAGACTGTAAGCAAGTTAATTGCTCACTCAGAAGCCTCAGCTTCCTCATTTGTAAAATGGAAAAGGTAAACTTACCCTACCTAGGTTTCGTGTGGAAAATTCCCTGCTAACCCTAAAGAACAGTGTACATTTGAGTTAAAAGGGACTTTGATCTGACCCCATCTTTTTAGACAGCCACCACCCCACTTGAGGTCCTCAGTCCATCTCATCTAGGCTATCGTAATAGCCTCCTAAACACTCTCTCCACCTTGAATCTGTCCCTTGTCCAATCTGTCCTTCAAACCTTCAAACCTTCCCAATGCACAGATCTGAATCTGTCACCTCTTCAAAATCTCCATTGTCTTCTGATTACTTAGTATAGACCCCCATCACCTCTCTTAGGGTATGCCATAATAGTCTTTCATGGTCTCCTTTTTTCCAATCTCCCTCACTCCAAACCATCCCCATCCTTAGCTGCCAAATGCATTTTCTGAAAGTATAGGTCTGACCACATTATCACTTCCATCACACACACACACACACACACACACACATGCACATACACACATGTGCTCATGTGTGCATTCACACACATGTACACACATGCACAAACATACCCACCCACATGCACACATACACACACTCAATAAATTCCAGTGGCTCCCCATTAGCACCAGGATCAAAAAGAAAATCCTTTCTTTGGCATTCAAAGCCCTTCACAACCTGCCCTCTTCCTACAGTTTCAGTCTTCTTATTTTTTCCTCCCCCCCCTCCATGAACTCTATGGGTCAGCAACACTGACCTATTTGATGTTTCTTATGCACACCATCCTATTTCCCAGCTCTGTGTCTGTCCTGTGTACTGTGTACTGGCTGTCCTTTATGTCTGGAATGCTTGTTGTCCTCACCTCCTTGCTTTTCTTGGCTTCCTTTTCTATTTATTCCTCATTTTCAAAGAAGACCAATGACATCATGCATGATGTCTTGATTTATCCATAAATTGGATTTAAATGAGGCAGAGATACACAAAGTCTTCAGCCTCATTCTCTCTTCCAGAGTCATTAAAGTCCGGTAGCAAGACAAAAGTCAGGATGACTGGCAATGGTCCAGGATGCAGTAGATGACCTTGGCATCTCCAGTGTTTAATCAGACTCTAAGCACTCTACAACACCTGCTTCATCTGCCTTTATGAATGTTGGAACAAGTTGTTCTTATCTGCTCATTCCACCAAAGGAAGTCTCCACATGCTTGGGTAAACACTCCCCTAAACTCAGCAATGGATTTTAGGCTCATTGGCTTCCTTCTGCCAAGAAGGTTTTACCAGGATGTGGCCACTATGCGTGCTACAGCTTCTTGGAGTCACAGGTCAGAGTAGGATGATAGGGGACACCAAAGGTGGATGAACAGTCCTAAAAAGGGCTCAGGAAGCCTTCACACCAAAGGTGCTAGGCCTCCCTGAACACCCCATATACCCTGACTTCCTTTTAAAACCCAAATCAAATCCCACCTTTTAAAAAAGGCTTCTCCTACTTCTCCCTTCCCAGGTCCCACCAGTGCCTTACCTCTGAGATTCCCTCCAATAGTCTGTCTATCTATGCATCTATCTTTCTATCTATATGTCTATCTATCTATCTATCCATCTATCTATGTGTATGTATATATATGTGCATATATACATACACACATATATATACTAACACTACACTATTATAATGTAGATAATATCTACACACGAATATATGCATATATATAGCTTATAAATTACATTTTATATGCTTATGTGTTTATAATGTATATAGGATACATAGTACATATTATACAGAACATAGTACATGTCACATATACAATGTGATATGATATATTATTTGTATCTAATTATTCATGTTATCTCCCTAATAGAATATGAAGTTTGCCTTTCTCTCCAATCTTATCTATTCCCCGTTCCCCTTGCCTTTCAGCTCCCTTTCATCTGCTGTTTTCCCCATTAGAATGTAAACTCTTTGAAGGCAGAGACTATCTTTTTGTTTGTTTTTTTACTCCCCAATGTTTATCCAGTGCCCAGCACACAGTAAGTGCTTAATAAAGCCTGTTAGCTTTCCTTGCCTCAAGTTAAATAAGAGGCCATCTAGCCCAACTCCCTAATTTTATAGATGAATAAATGGAAGCTCAAAGACATTAAGTGATTTGTCTAAAGTGACACAGGCAGACAAGTCCTCTAGAGTCAGTATTCTTTCCACTCTTCTGCAAATAGCACCACCAGACACCTAAGCTATCCTTTCAATCACAGACATGACTCTCGTAATGTACCTTACATGTGATAGATATTATAGCCTTCTGTGTGTTGCTTTAGACAGTCTACCTGGACAAAAAGAATCTAAGCCCCCAAAGCCACAAAATAGATGAGCAACTCCAGAAGAGTTTCTGGGACAAACATGTTGATGCTTCATGTTCATGAAGCAAAATGATGGAACAATTTTAGAGCTGAGGAGAAAGACCAATCAAGCCTAGAGAGAGCTAGTTATCCACAGCAGCATTCCAGTTCAAGTTTGCATTTATTTTATGTCTTATGAAACCAAACATAAAATTCCCACAGGGACATCCCAGAGTTTCATGTGGTGCCTGGAAAGGAGGCTAAATGTATTCATGGAGATGGTAGCAGTCACCAGAGCAATGGTAATTTCCCATAAATCAGGAAGAGAAGCTGCCAGACAACTCTTTAGGGCAGACAAGGGAAATCAGGCTAAAAGTAACCAGATGGTCAATTAATTATACAAATGGAATCTAATATGTTGCTGACCCAGTATGACATATCTTTAGGTCATGAATATAGGGCATTTTCTCATTCTAAGGACTCAATCACCATCTTCAACTTGGTATATCGATACCTCATGCTTTTGTCTCTTTTCCCTCTTTCTATTACAAATCTCTTTCAAACCAACATACCCTTCCTGCCACATATAACATGCAAATACCTTTTTCAATCTTGCTTTCATTGTGCTGGATAAATATCAAGTAAATCCCTAGATCAGTAGTCTAATGGGATTTACCATATTATCTAGATTGACCCACAACATGTATGTAATTAGTTACTTTTTTGGTACCAGAAGCATTTATTTTTTAAATGAGCCTGTGGTGGTAGTTATAAATTGACATTTATTAACATGGACAGTTAAATTTCAAGAGCTGTCACACTATAATACTGTGGTCCCTGTGGTTGTTTTTGACTGCAGCATGAGCACATTACACAACGGGAAAACCAGCTGTTTGTCTTTCCTGGGCAATGAAGGATAATTCTTTGGGAAGCAGGATATCTAGTTATTAATATACACCCATGCCCTGGTTCCACTCTCTCAAATGAAGTCTTTGTCTTGTAGTTCTTGTGCAATACTCACCAGACCATAACCACATCTGGGACACATAGAAGGTCATTGTCATTTTTCAAATGGATCCATTGCATCTGGCCAAAATACCCTCTCACACCATTATAGTTATGTTTGGGACAAGAGTTGAGTCTTTTCCCCCATATGTCTGAAAGTATTTCCACTCTGTAGCCAAGAGAGAAACACTTCCCCGCAGCAGCCAGTGGTCATACCCATAGAATCCTCAACTTCACCTTGGGTAGATATGTAGAGAGGGGTTTTGTACCTTGGACAATTTTAGGATATCATTTGCAGCTTGTCCATTTGCACTAATGCCCTTGTTATGTGCTAGGCAACATAAATCTTATATCTTTTCAATTTGTTAAAGTCCATCATTGTTGTGCACAGAAGTTAGAATGGAAACCTTTTATTCATTGTTCTCCCAAAGTTGGAGAAATTGCTAAGCAAGTTAAGTCATGTGTATTGCACCAATCAGGGTGTGGTTTAACAAGGTTAAGAAACAATTTGAACTTGTATGGGATGGACCTTTGTTTCCGTTCTGGATTACGAGCTTTCTGGGCAGGAGCCATCTGAAGGTGGTCTAACACAATGGTCCCTGGAGGCTTCAAATCCACTAATAGAAAAAGGAAGTTTTGCCTGAAGAGATGGAAATGGAAACTGTTTTTTTTTTTTTTGCTTGAACTTGACTGTATTGTGGATAAAGTATCCTGGAGAAGATGGGAGGTCCATTCCATTCTATTCTCCACATTTCCACTTTCCAGTCCTACAGCACAATAGAGAAAATATCAAGATGGGCACCAATCTGAATTGGGAGTTGTTGTGACAGATAACACAGGAGGAAGGGATAATTGTACCAGGCAAAGAGCTGTAGAATGAGAAGGAAGCCTGGCTTCTCTTTCCACTGCTGCTAGCAATTAGCCTCATGGCCTTAGAAAAGCTAATTAATCTTTTTAGGTCTCAGTTTCTTCATCTGTCAAATGATTAGAGTAAATTATTTCTAAAGTTCCAAAACAGAAAGTACCAGATTAAGTAATATCATTCCCAGAGATCAAATGAGATAATATATATGAAGTTCCTCATATACCTTAAAGCGCTACATAAAAGCTATTGTTGTTGTTGTTAATTTCTACCAGCTCGAGAATATTTTGATTCTTTAAATCTAAAACTTATTATTTCATTGAAGTGTATTTGGTAGAATTAGGTCATAGAATTATGGATACAAGCTAGAAGGGGATTTTAGAGATCACCTACTCCAACCCACTCATTTTACAGATGAGGCCCTGGGAAGTGATGTTATTTGCCTAAGGTCACCTGGGTAGGAAATATCAGAGATGGGGGTTGACCTCTGGTCTTCTTAAATCCAGGTTCTTCTTTTCCAGAACTAGGATCCTTTGTTGCATGCCTTCCCTTTAGGAAACTAATCTTTATCTGATGAATTTGGGGATATTCAGCTCCCATCATGTATGGACTGAATGAATATTGATGTGACTGCATTCTGTGGTGAAATTCCAAGAATGCCACAACAACAGCAACAGCAACATTTATATAGTGTTTTAAGTTTTACATAGCAATCTCAATATATTATCTTATTTCACCCTCACAACAAACATGTCCTGTTATGATCCCCATTTTAAAGATGAGAAGGCTGAGGCAAACAAAGGCAAATGAGCTGCCCAGAAACACATAGCTAGTAAGTGTCTGAGACAGAATTTGAATTCAGGTATTCCTGGCTCCAAGTCTCTATTCACTGAACCACTTAGCTGTCACCAAATGGAGCTGCTGAATGGTTGGCACTATTAGAAGACATGGCATGGGAACTTAATAAGAAAAAGCAAGAGGAAGTGGATTCAAACCCAGATCTTCCTACTCCAAACTTGGCACTTTTTCTACTGCATTCAATAAAGTGGTAATACATGGGTTTTTGCTATAATAATAATAATAATAATCTATCCTGTGGTTTAGCCTTCTCAGTTTTTTTTGTTTTGTTTTGCTTACTAGCTTTAATAGACAGGACACAAAGACCCTAATCTTGAAATTATTATGCAAAATACACAGATGTATACTGCTTCTTCTTTAAAAAATATAAAATAAATAAGCAATATGTGAAAATAGACAAGTTCTCATTAAATAAAGACTGAAATTTTTATAGAAAAATGTTGATTTGATTTCAACATGATACGAAAAATAGAATTCATTATTACCAAGATTCAAGTGTATTAAACAAATAAAAAAATTATATTTAGAAAATGTTTAACTATCATCTACTTCAAAGGACATTGAGTTCATATGGACTTAGGTACATCCTGAGAGTTCTGGACCAATACGGTCAGGTTTTTTCTTTGGTTCATTACTGCTCACGTAGATTAACCCAGAAAAATTTCAAAAAAAGAAGAATCTTAGGTATGACATGTCTAGGATCTCCAGAAATATGAGTAATAGAGTGACCTCTAACAATGGTACTCAATTTATAATATGGGTATTGTGTATGAGACAGTTTTTATTTCCTCTTCCACAAAGACTGCATATGGCATATGGAACTCAAAGGCACAAGTGAAAACTCATAGGACATAATTGCTCCAAGGACCCATTATAGTCATTATACTCTATCATGAAAGGTAAAGATCCTTTATGGGGACTACTCAACAGATATTTTACATTCATGTCATATTTACATTATCAGAAAAATTCACAGAAATTATCATAGAAGGTTGGTAGGTCCCATCATCTTGCCTAACTGATATGGCTTTTGTTCTTCAATTGTAAGAGCCTCCAGGTTCTTTTCTCAGAAATGCGCTGTTAAAGAAACCTCCCACTAGGCAGCGAGCACCTGACTCAGGAACCCCTGACTCATGAGGTAATTTCCAAGGCTGTAAATGTCTTTTTTTTCAGGATTGCTGATTTCTGAACTATACTCAGAAAGACAGAATCATAGCCACCATGGAACCCGGTTTCAAGACCACCTTAGCAAGCACATTTCTTTTACTGCCATGTGCTTCTGTTACATCATCATTGCCGTTGAACATGGAGGAGGTGAATGTCTCTTGATGGAGGTCCAAAAAGAAAAAAAAGGAGCAAATAAGAATGGATAAGAATCAAAAAAAGAAGCTGAGCACTGTTGGTCCTCACTTAGAGATCATAGAGAGAATATTCTCAGACAATGATGTAACCCCAATCTCTGATATGCAGTTGCCAATCATCTTCAATGCAGCCCTTATCACTGGAGACTAATCAGGAATTCCCTGTATCATCTCAGCAGGGCACTAAGGAGGATTTCTCGTTCCATGCAAAGTCCAAGCTTTTTAATCCACATAAGTTAACTAGGTGACTTATCAAATTGAATATGGAGCTTTCTGATCACCCCTGCTATAAAAACAACTTGCAATTGTATAGTGTTTTAAGATTTACATTTTCCCCACAAGATCCCTGTAAGGTAGGTAGTGTAATTACTGCTATATCCATTTTGCAGATGAGGAAACTTTGTTTATTCAGCTAAGAAATATTACAACCATAACTTAAACCCAGATCTCCTCTGTATAAGTCCAGTACACTTTATCCTATGCCACCCTGCTTAATCCTCCACATACTATATTCTGTCAGTCAGGACCAGAGATATACTGGATATACAGACATATTTGCAAATAGGATCCCAATCAGGCTGCCTTCATTACGTTAGGTGGCACCCTCTCCAAAAGAACAAGAAAAGTGAATATCACCACGAATCTCAGTATAGTTCTTTAAACACTCACTAAATACTTGCAGATTGATTAAACTCTAATATTCAAATAGGGATCTGCAATTTCATAGATTTCAATGTTCTTTCCAATGAGGTAACTGGTAGTCCATCCATGCTTACTTATCTTGTCCATATCCTCTCTTAAGGTTACTACAGAAAGTAAACTCAGTCACTGGACAATGATAATACATTTAGAATACCAACAAGGTTTATGGATTGAAGTAAAAGGGGGATCATAAATCTGGAGACCAATTTGTATCTTTCATCGTTTCCATGGCCAAATGATTCATTACCAAGAGGTTAGCCTACAGGTGATAAACCTCTTTGCACTTAGCTAGACTGGTTCTCAGAAAGCAGATTCAGTCTACTGCCAAGACTGAGCTCAACATGGTAGAACTTGTGAGAGTTTAGACTCTATTTGTATAACTCTTAAGAAGCAAAGGTCATACCCACCTAGCAATAAGACAACAGAATAGATGGCTGAGCAAGAAATCCCATCAATATTGCTACTGTAAAGTCTAATTAGATAGCATGAAAATTCCTTTGGAAACTTTAAATAGCCATGACTAACAATGTGCCCTTAAGCAAATCATTGAAAGGAAGGGGAAGGGAAAAACATTCTTTGAGCATCTACTATATGGTCAGAACTGTGCTGAGTGCTTTACAAATATTATCTCATTTGAGCTCACTTAACTCTTCTAGTTCTCAATCTCTTTATCTGTAAAATAGGCGGGGTGGGGGGAACCCAGGGATTGGATCCCAAAGGTTCTTTCCAGCTCTAAATTGTTGTGATCTTTTTATTAGCTAATCTAATCAATATTAATAATTGAAATTATATAGAATATTCAAAACTCTTGTGTAAGAAAATGGTTTCAATCTCCACATCTACTAAATGATATCTGAATATTACTAAATATTATTAAAACTCAATAAAGTGTTTGCATTTTTTTACAAGAGGAAGAAGAAGCATTAATTGAAAATTTTCTATGTTCCAGGCATGCTACTAGGCATCAGAATAGGGTAGAGGCCTTCTAAGTAGAGAGAGAAGATGAGTAAGAGAAATGTCGTGGAAATAGAATCAGAAAATTTTTGATTAGATTGAAAGGTTGAGGGAAAGGGAAGAATTGAATATACAATAGTAAAAACTTGGGTGACTGATCAGATAGTAGTGTTCTTGTTAGAAATAGGGATGTCTAAAAGAAGAAAATGGTTGGAGGATAAGATGAGTACAGTTTAAGATATGTTGAGTTTCAGACAATTGATGATGCAGAATGGGAACTTAGGAAGGAGTAATCTTGTAGAAAGACAACAGTCAAGAAGTTCAAGGTGACGTGAGCAGCATGATAGAGTACCGGAAATATTTTCTCTGATTTTCCTCTCAAACATTTCAAAAACAGAGATTATGTGCCAAAGATAAAGCAACTTCAGCTTTCTCCATGGTCTAGGATTCTTATAATACAAAAGGAGGTTTAAAAACACATGAACTAATGTTCACAAAACCCAACCCTGCACCATGGTCCCCTCTCCCTCTTTAGCGCCTTGTAAACCCTGACTCCAGGACACTCTGTGTGGGGAAAGAGGATTGTGTAACATTTCACCAAGCCTGAGAGAAACAGTACAACATCCAGACAAAGCCAGTTCTGACTACCCCAAAGTCACTTGAGTCAGAGAACGAGGCTGTGAAAGAATGAAGTGGAAGGAGGCTGAAACACTTTGTAATCCAGCCCCCAAGGAAATCACCAACAGAAGGGACAGAGTAAGAAACTGAATAGGGAAAAATCAAGGGGCAGGGGGTGGCGGGGGGAGAGAGACAGAAGTTACCAAAGATCTCAGGAAGAAGAAAACTCAAAGACTTTGAAAATAAGCAAATAAATCAGCAGGAAAAGTATTAACAAGAGGAGGAAATATGGCCTCCAGATCTAGTATATGAATTCAAGTATCTATGAATAAATACTGCAAAGGAAAATCATCTGATATTTGATGAGATGGAGGACCCAGGAGAATGTGAGAAGAACGTGGAACCATAACACTGTTCTTGAGCAGATCAAAAAAGAAATGAGAATTGTGAAAGCAAAACATATGACTACCACAGCAAAAATAATAGGCAAAATAGAAAAACTGGAATCTGTGCTGAGAAATCTCACCAAAGAAACAAAAGAGAGAACAATAGATTGGGAATGCAAATGCACAGAAATGAAAGAATCAGTCTTGAAGATAAACAAATTTTTAAAGCATTGAAAGAAAATACGCTATGAAAGCAAAACATACTTGAACATGTTCAAGAAAGTATTCGTAGAGACGACCTATAGATCATGTCTCCCAGGAAAACATGACAAGACAAAAAAACCTAACATCATAATGCAAGAAATAATTTGCTATTTTAGTTTTTACTATTGTTGTGATTGAATCTTTCAGTTGTTTCTGCCTCTTTGTGACCCCATGGATCATAGCACATAAGTACTATCTGTGGGGATTTCTTGGCAAAGATACTAGAGTGGGTTGCCCTTTCCTTCTCCATTGATGCAGGAAATAATAGAAGAGAACTACTCAGAACTTTTGAACATAGAAAATGAAATGCCAATTTACAGAATTCATAGATCACCTCCAGAAAAATCCAAGACTGCAAACTCCAAGACATACAGTGATTAAATTTTAACAGTTCAATTTCGAAACAACAACTTCTTCAAGTGATCAGGAGAAAAACCTTCAAATACAAAGGAAAAAAATTCATCTAGTACAAGTCTATTCTGCACCTGTTAGAAGGTGTAGACAAGAATGGAATAATGTGCTCTAAAGAGCAATGGAGCTTAGAACGCAGGCCAGGGTGGCCAATTCTACAAATCTGAGCTTAACCAAAAATTTTGGAAGATGGGCGTTCAATGATAGAATTGTTTCAAATATTTTTTAGAAAGAAAATCAGAACTGAAAAGATTATTTGCTTCTTGAACACTGAAAACAACAGAAATGTAGAAAGAGTGAATAGATTCAGCAACCAATCAACAGCAACAGAAAGTCAACAGAGATGAAGGAGAGAATCTGATGGCGGTAATAATGAAGAGGTAGGCATGGGGTATTATGGACAGAAATTGGTGACACCTTGTCTACAGGTGAATGATTATTTGTGTGTGTGTGTGTGCATGTGTTTGTGTGTACGTGCACACATGACTACATCATAACATGAAATAGTATATGAAAGGGAAGAGGGGAACAAAAGGATAGTGAGGAATGTGTGATGTGCCAGGATTAAATTAAGGGCTAGCTATGAAAGGAAGATAATCCCTGCATTCTCAGAAAGACAAAAGTCTACTGGGAAGTGAGTGAGGAGGAGGTCAGGAAGGATTGCCCAGGGAGGAAAAGGAGACCTTACTGCGGTGGCAGAAAGGGGTTCTACTGTGGTCTGCCCCTTTCCAAAAGGATTTCTCTTATTCTTTTCATTATCCATACTCTCTTTCTATACTTGACTCTCATTCTTTTTTTTTTCTTTTTTCTTTTTATTTTTAGTTTGCAACACATGGTTCTACATAATTTTGAGTTCCAGGTAGTTTTGATGACTGCTGCTCTACAGTACAATTTAATATCTGGTATGGCTAGGCCACCTTCTCTAGCATTTCTTTTCATTAAT
>CM053623.1:283956384-284011805 GCA_028646595.1 Phalanger gymnotis
AAATATAATCATGTATATGTTTGAATGGTTCGAAATTGCAAGGTATGAGAGATTCTCTAAGTAGAAAACAACAAAAAATTTATTTAGGCCCCACCGCAGCAGATCCATGAACCAGCATCCCCATTCTGACATCTTGACAAAAAGACTCCAGGCCCAGAAAGCCCACCTCACAAGAGTAACCAGGAGGCCACAGAAAAACAAGATAGTATTTAGCCAAATCATTTTTACTGGCCTCAAGACCTTGCCCACACTCCTGGGTCTACACACGGGTCAGCTCTGCTTCCTCAGCTTCCTGCCTCCACAGCTTCCAGCTTCCGCAGCTTCCAGGTTCTGCAGCTTCTGGCTTCCGCAGCAGCTTTCACTTCCGCTGTAGTTGTCTCTTGGCTCTCCTTTCCTCGCAGCCGAGCCTCTGGCATTCTCAAGCCCTGCCTCAAGGACCAGAGACCATTGGTTCCCGAGTTGGCCCCTCTTAAGTCATTAATCTACACCCACACAGGTTTTCACACCTGATAGCGCTTTGGGCCTGGAGCTTAGCACTTAACAGCTGAAAGTTCTTCCACTCAAAAGAAACAAAAGCCATGCTAAGGAGACAATTTTGCTTAACAACAGAGAGAGTTCATCCCATTCACATTCACAGTTATGATTTCTATCTGTGTCTTTTTCTCCATCCTATTTCCCCCCTCCTGTTTATGCTTTTATTTCTCCCCTTCCCCTTCCACTCCTCAACAAAGTTTTGCTTTTGACTGCCGCCTTTCTCAGTTTACCCTCCCTTTTTATTCCCCTCCCTTGTCTTACCATTTCCCACTTGCTACTTCTCCCCTCACTTCTGGCCACCCCCCTCCCTTTTTCCCCTTTTCCCCTTCTACTTCCTGTAGGATGAGTTAGATTTCTAAACTCATCAGGGTGTGTTATTCCCTTCTTGAACCAGATTAGATGACAGTAAAGATCAAATACTGCTCTACTCCCTCCCTTCTTTCTCTCTACTAAAATGTGTTTTTGTGCCTTTTCATTTGGTGTAATTTACCCTTTTCTACTACCTCCTTACCTCCTCTCTCAAAGCCCTCCCTTTATATCTCTTAATTATGTTTTTTATCCTTATATCAGTTATTTTATACAGACATTCACAGTCTATGTGTATCCCTTTCAATTATCATAATAGCTGTACTATTCTCAAGATTGACATATATGTGTATACATATAAAACATACTTAAGATGATATAATTCTATATAAAGATGCAAATAATTTGCCGTTATTGATTAATAAGGTTTGTGGGAGTTCCCCCCCCCCATTTACCTTTTTATGTCTCTCTTGAGTTTTGTATTTGGAAAACAAATTTTCCATTGAGTTCTGTCCTTTTCATCAGGAAGGTCTGGAATTCCCTCATTTCGTTGAATGTCCATCTCCTTCCTTGAAAAATTATGCTTAATTTTGCTGAGTAGTTGATCCTTGGTTGTAGTCACAGCTCTTTTGCCTTTCGGAATATCATATTCCAGCTTCTCCTGTCTTTTAAAGTGGAAGTTGAAATATCCTGCATGATCCTGACTGTAGTTGCATGATATTTGAATTGTTTCTTTTGGTCTGCTTGCAGTATTTTCTCCTTGATTTTGTAATTCTGAAATTTGGCTACAATATTTCTTGGTGTTTTTAGTTTGGGATCTCTTTCAGGGGGTGATTAGTGAATTCTTTCAATGACTATTTTACCCTCTGGTTCTAGGACTTCTGGGCAATTATCTTTGATAATTTCGAAGATACTGTCAAGGCTCTTTTTTTCATCGTGGATTTCCGGTAGACCAATAACTCTTAAATTGTGTCTCCTGGATCTATTTTCCAGGTCAGTTGTTTTCCCAATCAAATATTTCACATTTTTTTTCTATTTTTTTCATTCTTTACATTTTGTTTTACTACTTCTTGATGCCTCATAGAGTCATTTGCTTCCACTTGCTCAACTCTAATTTTTAAAGAGTTACTGTCTTCATTTTGCTTTTGAGTCTCCTTTACCAGTTGGTTGATTTTACCTCTCAGGGTGTCCTTTTTTCTATTTAGATTCTGAATCTCCATAGCCATTTCGCCAATCTTATTCTTTAGGGACTTGATTTCGTCGGTGCATTTTTTTTTCCATTTTTTCTTTTACCTCCCTAATTTGGTTTTTAAAATCCTCCTTTAGTTCTTCCAGTAATGCCTTTTGGGCATGAGACCAGTTCACACTGCCTATTGAGGTATCAGATGCGGGTATAGTGTCATTGTTATCCTCTTCCAAATTGGTATTTTGATCATGCCTGTCTCCATAAAAAAAATCAATGGTCTTTGGTTTTTTTGTGTTCTTCATGTTGGTTAGCCTTTTCCTGGCTTTACAATAAATTTCTGCTTTTGGGGCTCAGGGCTCACTGTCTCAGCTTTCTTATTCTGGGGATTGTGAATCTAATTGTTGGCTTCGTGAATTACAGCCTTCAGTTTCCTGAGGTGTGGGGGAGAGGGTCTGGCTGCCTGAAATCTCCTCTTCCCCTTGGGTTGTTCTCCAGCACTGTTGCTCTTCAGCAATGGTCTCAGCTCTTTGTTGTTCGAGCTGGGTGTCTGGCACTTCCCCTGGGGGAGCAAGAGTATGTCTGGGCTCCTGGTGTTGACCCCTGCTGGCTCTGCACCTCTGGGACTCAGGTACTCCCACTACTTGGCCACTGAAGCCCCACTTCTGTCTCCTCTATTCCAGCATGTCCCCCCCCCAGGAATTCTCTGGGTGTGGAGGGGAGGGATTAGAGCCGTTTACCTAGTCATTATGTCTCCCGGAAGTTCAAGAGGCCACATGTCATACCTTTGGGCTGCAAGCCTCAGGAGTTGATTTTTCACGGCTGGTGGCATTGCACTGCCTCTTGTCGCTTCCACAGAGTGCCGTCCTGTGTTGGGAGGCCTAGGGATCTCTGCTGGTTTCGGGCAGCCAGCTTTCTCCCAGCCTGTCTCCCACGTGGATTTCCCAGCCGGCCACTTCCACTTTGGTCCCGTCTGGAGCAGCTCCGCACCCTGAGCGTTCTCCTAGCCCACAGATTTGTTCCTTTGGCCTTTCAGACTCTCCTGGCTGGGAAATTTGCCCTACTCAGACTGCTTGCAGTTTCTAACTCTCTCAAATCTGCTCAAATTAACTTTTTTATAGGAATCTGACAGAACTTGTGAGAGAGCTCCAGTAAGACGCTGTTTCCATGCAGCCATCTTGGCTCCACCCCTCTTGACTCTCATTCTGTAATTCATGACCCTTATTGGTCTCTATTTTTTCTATCTACCTCATGCAATCAAAGTTTCCAAAATATCAATTCTTGACTCTCCCTTTTAAGTAGTTTCTGCTCCTGCCTTATTATGCTTGCCCCGTGGGCTCCTTTTTTCTACTGTGCCTAACTCCCAGAATAATGTCAATTATTACAGATAGGAAAGGATAAGTGGGTACCTGATTAGATTACAAAGGGTTTCAGCAAAGAGGAAAGTGTAGAGTTGAATTGGTTAAACATGTGGTCAGAATCGAGAAAAGAGGAAAGAAAAGCCAGAGCAGAGGTGACAGCCAGAGAGAACCCTGAGGAATAGAAGGATTGGTGATCATTGTGCAGATGAAGGACAAGTTTAGGAGGAAGGAATTTCAAGGAGAGCTGGAAGGATAAGAGCCAGCCTGATCTTCTCATCTGATCTCTGTCATAGACCCATGAAAGGAGAGTCCCACAGTGAGTTCATGTAATGGTTAGAGAAATGTGTATTCCCTTTGTCCTTTAGCAGTTATGGAGAAATTATTTTTTTCCTCTCTAATGCAGTTCAAGACTATTCTTCTTTGCAGTCAGAAAAATAAGATTGTGTTAACTATCAATAATCCATATTAGTGTTGATGGACAGCAAGGTGGTCCATGCACCTCCCGACTCCATGAGGAAGACTGAGCTCAAATCCAACCTCAAACACTTACTAGCTATGTAACCCCAGGCAAGTCATTCGATCCTATTTGCCTCGGTTTCTTCATCTATAAAATGAGCTGGAGAAGGAAATGGCAAACTGCTCCAGTATCTTTGCCAAGAAAACCCAAATGGGGTCTTAAAGAGTCAGGCAGGATTGAAAAATGACTGAACAACAAATTTATGTTGACAATTGCAGCTTTAGCATTTAAGCAGACAAAATGTGGAGAAAAGAAGTGACTGGATGTAGACTATAGAGGATCTTACTTTGGGGAGAATGGAGAACACCTTGGCAATAAAAGCTTCAATATAGGCACAAAAATAATTTTATTAAAACTATAAAAAGAGAAGTAAAATTTACCTTACTCTTCTAATAGGAAGGAGGCCACCCGATAACATCCTTATGAAAGGTGCTAACTGAAAGGGGAGCTCCTAATGTCATGGATTTGATCTGCTCAGAAGGCCCACTCATCTAAGCTAGAGTAGTACTTTTTTAATATGAAATTGATTTCATTGGGACCAGCTCAGGAATTGACTCATTTGTTTTTGTATAAGCTAAATTTGTTCCCTGTATTCCTCTCATTTCCCTATCCAGAGAGTCATCTCATGTAACAGATGAATTTTAAGAAGAAAAAGAGGAAGAAGAGAAGAAAATCAATAAATCTGATCAACATATGCAATATTCCACATCCATAGACACCTCACCTTTATAAAGGAGTAGGGGGGGAAGCATATTTTCATATTTCTTCTCTGGGGTCAAACATGGTCTTTGTAACTGTCAGCATTCATTTTCATTTGGTCTAACATTGCTCCTTCCATACACAATTGTGTTTATAGTTCTCTTGATTTTGCTCACTTCACTTTGTATCAGCACTTTTCATGCTTCTCTGTATTTATCCCAGTAAGAACATATTACATTTGTGTACCACAGCTTGTTTGGCCATTCTTCAATGGATACACATCAACTTTGCTTCCAGCTCTTTACTACCACAAAAAAGGTGCTTCTATAAATATTTTAATATTTACAGACTTCCTTATTGTCACTGATCTCCTTGAGTTATCTGCCAATCAATGGGATCTGTGGGTCAAAGCGTATAAACTTTTAACCATTTTATTTGCTGAATTCTAAATTCAGCAATTGGTTCTTACACAACAAGTATCACCTGATGGTTTAGCACTTGAGTGTTATACAACAAATAAAGGCAAATTAATCTATTCTGGACTTGGATTCACATCTGAAACCAAGAGGGAACTTTTATTTAATCTGTTTTGAAATAAACACTTCAGCAAAAAATTTGGAGGGAGCACTCTGCACAGCAACCAAGCATTCTCTATCTTTTGGTCTCAGTTTAGCTTAGGTGGTCATTGTTGTTATGGTTGTGGTGGTGGTGTTGTTGTTCAGTCATTTTCAGGCATGTCTGACTCTTCATGCCCTATTTGGGGTTATCTTGGCAAAGATCCTGGAGTGGTTTGCCATTTCCTTCTTAAACCCATTTCACAGTTGAAGAAACTGAAGGAAAAGGGATTAAGTGACTTGATCAGGGTCATATAGATAATAAGTGTCTGAGGCCGGATTTGAACCTGGGAAGATGAGTCTTTCTGACTCCAGGTCCAGTGCTCTATCCACTGTACCACCTAGCTGTCCCATAATCTAGTTTAGGACCCATACAGATTTAGTAGTTGAGCTTTCTTGCCCTTAAGTTGAGTTCATGTTGGTAGAACATCAGGAATAGAGACATTTTAGTCTTTTAAATTAATACTTTTTATTTCTGTTAGAAATTGTGTGTGTTCATGTATATCAGATTGCTTGCCATCTTGGGGAGGGGGGAGGGAGGAAAAGGAAGAAGAAAAACTTGCAACTCAAAATCTTATAAAAGTGAATGTTGGAAACTATCTTTACATGTAATCAAAAAAAATGAAATACAATTTTTTAAAAATATATACATGGCTCTGGGTCTTGCTATCACAGCCAAGAACTTATTCCTTTCCCCAAGATGATGACCTTTCTGTCCCCACACTTCATTTTATTTCCCCTAGCACTGATGATCTCAAAGAATAATATCCTAGAATAACCATGAGAAAATGACCAGGAGAAATGAGTTCCATTTGATCTGGTCTGCCGGCCAACATGCCACTTCCTGGTCAAATGGAATGTGGCAGAGTGCAGAGAAAATAAATACAATCTCTTCCAATACTGTAACTGTAAAGCATCATTACCAAAATAGACAAACTGCTTCACAAGTGAATGACTCTGAAAGCCCACACCAAACAAGAGCTCTTGCCATGTAACTTGGACTTTATAGACCACCCCTGGAAGAGAAATAAACAAACACAATTGAGGCTTAATTTGAAGATCTGTATTAATTAGTTCCACATGTCAGCAACCTGCTGGTGGGAAACACAAGCATGATGTTCTCTACATAACCTACCGCCTCTGGTTTTCAGCTCATTAGTAAATATTTTGAGCTTTGGCTACACTGTTACATATCTATGGTAGCTATTACTCTATCTTAATTTTGTAAATAACTTTTAAAAATTAGCATAAAAATAATGAATGATGATGTTTAGTGATAGAAGGTTTAATTATATAAACCAAGGCAGATCTGAAAGTTCCAGGTCATGGATTTACCACATCGTCTGCTTTTCCTCCTCTCCATTTTTTTTTACCTCTTCCAAAAAAGCCAGAATAGCCAGAAATAGGAATTGAGATGCAAATAAATCATTTTTAATGTTTACCATCCCTAAAAACATCATCTAAGAAGGAAGATTAATCCTTTGTAATTGTTGCTTTCCTTCCAGAATCTCCTCCCCGCCCCGCCCCAGCTTTCAAGATGTAACATGAATCCCGACTCTTCCATGAACCTTCTCCAGCCTACTCCAGGTCTCATTGCCCTCTCTTCTGAGTAGCTAGTGCTCATTTAATATTTGATAAATTTGATTGTTTCTCTTAATTGCCTTGTCTCTTAGACCACTGATTGGTATCACTATTTAATTTAGTGTAGATACTAGACAAGATTGATTGAGGTGATATAGATTTGTAAAAAGAAGAAAAAAGGTTAAGAAATAAGGTTGTATAGATAGCCATATTATGGTATAACATACGCACTTTACAATTTCTACTCCATACTGTATAAGCAGGCTAAGCACATTAAAAATGAAGAATTGTGAAAGAAAAGTGGCATCCTAAGGACATCATCAGAGAAATACATGAGCAGAAAGATAGGTCACTCACATAGTAAGAATCAAGGATAACCAGCAGAGACTCTGATGGTTCCATTGTTAGCTACGGAATGTCAAGAGATTCAGAGAAGGGGCCCCAGATTGTTGGGAAGGCAATATGTAGTATATTTGTGGGAAACATATACAAAAAAATTACCCATAATAGGCAGATTTGGATGAGTCATGATCTGTATCAACGGAGGGAGAACCTACATTGATGAGATCAGAGTCGTTGGAGTACTTTTTAACTTTTAATACTATTATATAATTACAGATAAAAAGACATATATTAGTCAGTGAACATTTATTAAGTATCAAGAAATTACCTACATTTGTATAAATGTGTAAGCATTTTAATGTATATATGTACATATACATGTATGTTCCTAGAGAATGCTGGCGCTCTGTAAATTCCAATCTGACTACCATTTCCTCTTTGTATAGTCAAGTTTCAAATAAATTCAACAAGCATTTATTAAGCACCTACTGTATGTCAGGCACTGTACTAGGTGCTGGAAATAGAAAGAAAAGCTAATAATAAAGACTCTTTTGTTAGGTCCTTCATCTTTCTTACCTCAACGCACCTCTGTGATGTTGGAAAAGCCACAATTACTTAATCATAAATAAGAATTGTGCCTGAAACGCAGGATGAACTGTAGGTCAAAATCCAACAAATGAAAACTTCATGCCACTGTCAGGTGAAATTACGACCTCAAAGGAAATGTTTGGTGGAAAGAAAAGGAGAAATAGGAGGCATAGAGAGAAAAAGATGGCAAAAGGGAGGGAAAAGGAACAAAAAAAATGGGAGGAAAGTGGTATATGCCCAAAAGAATAAAGATAAGTGCCTTTGGCTTTCATGGAAGCTGGCAGTGACCTTGTTGAAAATTTTCAAGCACTTGTATTCGATTAGGTATCGTATTACTCCGGTATGTGAAACAAGTTACTGTGTCAAGCTTCTAAACACAGCAAGTAAACAACGTATTTGATTATTTGGGGAAAATACCTGGAGCATATCATTTTAAAAGTTTGGTAAACATGAAAGAATAGCCTCAAAATTTTTTTGGCATAGAGAGGCACATTATTTAATGTTTTCTTAAACCTTCTTTCTTGTTGGTCCTCTCCTTATTTCGTAATTCCTGACATACTGAATTAGGAGAAAACCAGGTATAAAAGGAATTCCTACTGGCATATTTGGCAATGAAAATGTCGTGTGTACATGGATGACATTTTGTTTAACTTTCTAGAATCTCCTGTTCTCAATTTCCTTCATTCTGTGTGTGTGTGTAATAATAGTTTGGGTTGTGCCTCTAGATAAAAACTGGACCAAGTTTGAAGGTCTACTCCTTCAGTACCTCTATAGTACCTCTAGAACATTATAAAATGTTCTAAATTTTTATGTAATTAATTCCTTCAGACTAAAAAACCACAATGACTTTCACAAAACTGAATTTGATGAAGCCTTTGAAAGATAACATTTATTTGGAGTCATTGAAATTCAACTGTTCTGGCCTCATTGAGTCCACTCTGTACTACTCTGTGAACAATTTTCTTCTCTTTCACTTCTCCATCTCTTTGTTGCTGTTATTTTTAATGACCCCAAGAATTAAGTTTTTGCCATTTACCTTAATAAGCTCAACCTAAACTCCAATTTTCTGAATTTCCAACTGCCAAAATAGTCACCTGCATGGCCTTAAATTATGTGATCTGGTGATGATTTCTTTCCTATGTCTATGTGCTTTCAGATTGTTTTTATGTAGTTCATAGACTCACAGAACATTACAACTGAAAGGTCCTAGCTTAGAAATCATCAAGTCCAAAAACTTCATTTTATAGATGAAAAAAATTGAGCCTAGAGAGATAAAGTAATTTGCTTAAGGTCACTTGTAAAGTTAATAAAAAACTCATCCTTCAAACCAAGGTACTGTTCTTGACTTTTAGTCCAATGTTCTTTGGCTACACCAAGATGTAGCCCCATTAAGGATCACTTAACCAAGAATAGGTAGACTTTTGGTTTTTAATTTGTGTTCCATTGAAAATTCACAAATAAAAATCATATGTGTATGTGTGTATACACACACGCACATAAATATATTTATGATCATTACAAAATCATAGAATTGCAAATTAGAAGTCTAAAAGCACCAGACAGTAACTGAGGCCCTATAAAAACAATGCATCACAAGCACTTGCTACCCATGGATTGGACTATTAAAGAATCAAGTCCAAAAGAGGCCATTTCCATAAGTTGTACCCAGGCAGCTGACCCTGGTATCTTGTCTACTGCATGCAATTTTATTATATAGCTTTGTACTACGTATTTGCATGTGAATCACAGATTTGGTCTGCTGAATGCAACTTTGCTATGTACTATGAATATGACCTATGTGTCCTTTCTATTGAAAGCAATTGTCATTTCTATTTTATACTGCATACCAGAATGTGGCATAAGTAATTGGTATAATATGAAATATGCATATGTCAATTAATAAATGTTTTTCAATATTCATCTACAAAATGTGCACACTGTGTTACTTGTTAGAAGAGCAATTTATAATGGGGTGGGAATGTAAAAGGACAAGGAATTTGACAGACCTGCATTTATAACTCCTTTCCTTTATAAAGTCTTAAATGGACTTTGGAGCTTTTATTATGTAACAAGCAAAGTTTAGCATGAGTTGAAAGAACCAAAAAAATGGATGTGATTGTTTGCGTCCTCAGATTCGGCAGAAGGTTCTAAATCTGTGATAGAAGGAGCTCATTGCCTGTTTTCTGAAGCAAAGAGGTGAAAGAAATTCACTTGCTTCTTACTCACCTGGGACCATGAACTGTATACTCTTCTGGAGGAAGAGAGAATCAAAGAAGTCTCCCAGCTGCCAGAGTGGGTACAAACTTTAGTACTGTTCAACCAAAACGCTGAAAATGTGTTGATGAGTCCCAAGTATATGGATAGGGCAGTTAGACTTTGAAAAAAAATGTGATACCTTTTCCCTGAGGCAGGCAGAAGCAGGACCCTAAGTTAAGAGGGTAGGTACCTGAACCAGGCTGAGGAACTGAAGGAGCCCAAACTGTATCACTGAGGCAGGAGAAATTTCTAATCACAAACAAGGCAGATCCTCACTTTGAAGCTTGATTCTTCCTGTAATCCATCCCCTTTTCCCACTGGCATATGGGAGATGGAAGGATTAGGAGAGAGAAGCTACACCCATTTATGTATGGAGGCTGAGAATGTTTCGTTATTTGATTTTCCTCCTTGCTATCCCATCTTGATTGAATATTCTGCTACTTGGTTTATAGCTTCTGTCTGATCTGTTGGTAGAGATGCGGACAAAAGCAGAATGATATCATTGAACACAAGGAATAGGGTAGAACTGAATAAGATGTCCAATATAGCTGGCACTTAATAAACCGGCGGGGGGGGGGGAATGTAACTCATAATGAAAAAGGATAGATTCCACTGGTAAGTTTATGAATCATGAAATCTCTAGAATTAGAAAGGATCTCATAAGTCATCTAGTTTATCCCATACCCGAATAGTAATCCATAAGTGGTCATCCAGTACCTGCTTATAGGCTGGTGACTTGGCACTTAAATCCAATTAAATACTATTCACTTGCAAGTTGCGGCACCACCTTCCTGATGCCATGGTCCTCTGCAAGAAGGAAGGACAAACAACCACAATGTAAAACTCCGCTAGTGGGGAAGTGACTGCTCCTTGAGACAGCCATTTCTGTTTGGGACAAAATCTTGCCAATACTGATCCAAACTGTCTTTCTATAACTATCACTCTTCACCTAGGCAGCTAGATGGTGCAGTGGACATAGAGCTAAGCTTGGAACAAGACATACTTGAGCACAAATCCAGCCTCATACACTTAATATCTGTGTGAACCTAGCAAGTCACTTAACCCTGTTTGCCTCAGCTTCCTCAGATGTAAAGTGGGGAAAATAATAGCACCTATCTGCTAGGGTTGTTGTGAGGATCAAATGAGGTCGTATTTCTAAAGGGCTGAGCACAATGCTTGGCACATAGTAGGCACTTGAGAAGGAGGTAAGTGCCTGGCACATAGTAGGCACTTGACAAATGCTAGTTTTCTCCTTTTCTTCATTCAAGTTCTGTCCTCTTGAGCCAAGCAAAACAAGCCTGGCATTCTTTCACATGACAATCCTTCAGATACTTGAAGAAAATTATCATTTCCCTCCTAATACTTCTCTTCTACAAGATAGACACCCCAAGTTCTGGCAAACCATCCTCATACTTTAATATACAGAAATTCAATAAGAACCCGAAATACTTCTTTAATATTTCAGCTCTGTTCAAATTCATATGCCTTTCTCCACCTGAATTTTAGACTCACATGTTACTCTTAGCCTCTCTTCTCTGTAAAACTATTATAAAGATGGGGGGGAGTTGAGCAGGGTGGGTGGTAAATTTTTACATGGCTGGTTTTTGTTTTGTTTTAAAGTGAAATTCAATAGAATTACTTGACATTGAAACCCATGAACCACAGAGAAAACCAATATGAGAAATGAAAAGATACTGCCCTGAGACAACAAAGGCACTAATAAAAATACCCCTGCAAGACTACTCTAGGGCCATGATAAAGTTGTGATGTGTGTGTGTGTGTGTTTGTGTTTCCAAGTGCTTGCTGAGTTGATTTTAATTATGTAGCTAGGTTGTGCGGTGGATAGAGTTCTAAGTCTGGAGTCAGGAAGACTCATCTTCTGGAGTATAAATATGGTCTCAGGCAATTACTAGCTGTTTGATCCTGGGCAAGTAGTTTAACTCTATTTTCCTCAGTTTCCTCATCTTTAAATGAACTGGAGAAGGCAATGGCAAACCACTTCAGTGTCTTTGCCATGAAAACCCCAAATGGGGTCACGAAGAGTCAGACATTACTTAACAACATTTGGTTTTTCCATGCATTTTCTTGCACTTCCAAATGAATGTAGCAAATGGCAGCATAAAGGGGACTAGGAAGAGAAAACTTTTTCCTTTTATAAACCACCATGACATATACTTCTCCAACCCTTTGGTACAAGATGGTTTAGGCTTCTTTCCCACATCTTTCCCCCTTCCCCCAGCTTTGCCCTACTCAGTAATTTTCTAGCACTTCAGTTTGGGAGGGAACTGAGGCTAATAGTTCTAGACCTGGAAGGGCTCTTACAGACAATTTAATCCAACTCCCACATATTGAAGATGAGGAGAATGAAGCTCCAGGAGTTTAAAGTGACTTGGCCATGGTGATACGGGGAACAAGGCTTAGACACAGAATTTGAACCTAGTTCCTCTGACTCCAAAGACAACATTTGGTTTCTTTTTTTCCCTCTATACTATATTGTAATGGCAAGCAAAGTGGGACTTTTGCGGTTTTTTTCTTTTGGAGTGTTTCTCAGCACTAAGGCAATCAAGTGCCTTTGATGGAATCTTGCCTTTGTTTGAATCAAGAGTCTTTGATTGAATCAAGAGTCTTTGATGACCTGCTTAAGTCATAAGAAAGCCTAAGTCACATGAATTTGAGTCACATGGTTATGATACTCTCTGACTCTGAAGAAGCATATATATATACTCTGAGGTTGGCATTTTGCTTGGGGGCTCACTCATTGGAAGAGTGTTCCTGTGATTTGGCCAGAGGAGACTCTGGGTAGCCATAAAGGAGCTCTCCCCAGCCCCTGACCAGCTTTGAAAACCCAGATGTTGGTACTTCTCTCTCTGGTAACTATGTATGTATTGATATGGTCAGACAAAAGCCTGTCTATTGATTTGTATTATTTGCTCTGTTTATATAATTTCTGCTTGCGATTTCTGTTAGTGTTTTCTCTGAAGTTCAGGGTGCTGATTTTTCCCCAGAACTAAGTGAATGATATACATATGTTTAATTAAAGTGAGATTGTAAACCTCTTAAAGTTGCTCTCCTTAGAAAAGCAGATCAAAGAATCTGTGCCAGCAGCCCTCCTGTGTGCTGGTGTTATTGGCTTTACACAACCATTATAGCTGCAAGTAACATTGTTGTTACATGTGTGGTCCTCTTAAGTATACTTTTCTAAATGGTAAAAATCCCTATTTCCCAAAATGCTGGTAAAAATTGAGGTTTGGAGCTGGAAATGTACAATATGGTGCTACATTTAGGATTTAAGGGTGTAGGATAGAGCAGTTTTATTTACAAGTGTGTGCCTGGTATATTTATAATGGAAACTATAACTGGGCATTGCCCATCATGCAATGAAGGATTCCATTTCTGAAGCAAGGTTGACAGTGCTTTGCGGTCACAGTATTATCAGGCAGGATTGAGCTCGTTTCCTTCTTTGTCTCATTCATATGGTATCTACTAATATCTACATCTGGTCTTACACGGGGAGGCATTTGTCTTGGGGGGGAAAGTGATAGTTTAGGATTCCTTCCCTGTGTCCCTTTGGGGTTACAAATATAGGTTAATCTTGTCACCTCGGCCACTTAATCAACAACTATTGATTAAGAACCTAATTCATGCATTATACCAGAGCTATAAGAATGAAGAAGTCCCTCCCCTCCTGGAGTCTACATTCTCTCAAGGAAGACAATGTGTACAGGTGTTGCAGATGATAGAACACCTGGCCTGGAGTCAGAAGACCTGAGTACAAATCTGGCCTTAGACACTTACTAACTGCGTGACCTTAGTCAAGTCACTTAACCCTCTTTGCCTCAGTTTCCTCATCTGTAAAATGAGCTGGAGAAGGAAATGGCAAACCATTCTAGTTTCTTTGCCAAGAAAAGCCCAAATGGTCCCACGAAGAGTTAGACATGATGAAACAACAACAAGAAGAAATACAAGAAAGTATGGGGAGAGAAGATACTAGTAACTTGAAGGGTAGTCAGAAAAGATTTCCTGTATAGAAAGTAGACATTGAGTTGAGTCTCAAAGTGAACAATTTCCTAAGAAATGCAGAAATACTTAGAAAATGGCTGATGACTAAGAAAGAAAGAAAAAATAAAGGACTGAGTTCATGGGTTCATAGATCTTAGACCTAGAAGGATCCTCAGAGGCCATTCAGTTCAGCCCCCTCATTTTACAGATGAAGAGAATGAGACCCAATGATGAGAACTGACCTGCTCAAGATTACATGGGCAATATGGGTCAAAAGTGGGATTTGAACACATGGCCAACATTCTTTCCACTGTGTCATACCAGCCTCCAAATTCCACGTGTTTAACTTCAAAGTCAGAAAATACATGCACAGAAGTTTATATACTTTAATTTCAGGAAAATTCCTGCATTACTATACTCCACTCTTTTTTTTCCATGCCCAGGGGGCTAGCAATTTTTTTTTTCAGTTTTGATATTGAAAAACAGACACAGAAATAAAATAATGTAGTTCAATACTTCAGGTATACCTCATTTTAAGTAAACCTCACAGGATAATCAGAGTTTGCAAAAACAAGATTCAATGAGGAAATGTCAATTTTTACTTACCAAAGTTTCAATCAATCAAAGAAGATTTAATAAACCCCTAGAATGTGGCAGACACTGTGCAAGAGACAGACCATCGTCCGGGTGGCTAATTCCCAATCAAGCACGTAAACAGCATTGGCCTTAAAAACAGCAAGAGACAAAGCAGAGGAGAGAGGCAACAATTAAGAATCAAATAAGGCCTATACCAAATCACCCAAGAAGATGGGGTGATCTGATCCAAGCACAAGCCACACTCCTGAGAAATCTGAGGCTAAAAAGCTGAGCAAAGAGATGAAAATGCAGAACACAAAGAAGAAATGTTGTGAATTGTGAAAAGCCCAACAAGTAAGACAAGAGAGGGATTCAGAAATCTCAGGTAGAGCCTCATAGAAATGTCCTGACCACAAGGATTTCAATCATAGTGAAGGGTTGGGGGGAACCCACATGCATTTGTTATGCACATTTAACTTACATGTGCCCGGCACTGTGCTAAGCACTTTACAAACATTATCTCTTTCGATCTTCAACAAGAAATAACTCTCAAAGTGACTTTTGGGGGATATCCATTTGGTTTTGTTTTTCAAAAGAAAATTGATATTGATGTGGTTCACTTCTTCCAATAATATTTCAAACTAGTGGTTGTTTAACAAAATGCTCCTGTTGAGAGTGTCAGCACCTAAATTTATGTCTATTGAGTATTTGAAGATGTTTTTAGCAATTCTTCACCCATGTGAGCTCCTTTCAGGAAGGAGTTGTTTCATTTATTACGCTTATATTCCCAGAGTAAGCAATTAATAAACGTTTGTTTCCTTCCTTCTTCCCGTCTGTCTTTTATTATTTCTTCCTTCCTTCCTTCTTTCTTCCTCATTTTTGTGCCTGCCTTCTTTCTTTCCTTTCTTCCTCCTCTCTTTATTCTTTCCTTTTTTTCCTTCTTTCCTTCCTTCCTTCCTTCTCTTCCTTCTTTCTTCCTTCTTTCCTTATTTTCTTTCTTTCCTTTTCCCTTCTATCCTTTCTTCTTTCCTTTTTCTTTCCTTTCTTCCTTCCTCTTATCCTATGAAGTTCTTGCCTGTGTATTCTCAGATCTTTCATGGATGAGCTACCCATTAAACTAGAGGCATTTTTTCTAGTTCTTTTAATAGATAATGGTACAATCGTCCCACTGACTGATCTTGCTTCATGGTCAATACTCCTTGCTCTTTTACCAACCATAAGTGTCACTGATTAAACCTTTTTATGCTACTTCTCGCTCACAAGTCATCATTAGTAATATGCTATAGATTTCTCTCATCTACTCTGCAGCTTGTCAGTGCTTTTCTTCTGATACCATGATGTTCCATGATTCTTAATGTTTGTTCATGTTTGATCATGAATATTAGAATTTAGAAGTTGGGCTTTTGTAACAAGAAGTAACTAAGGATCATTCAAAGCAGTGGTGGCACCATCCTTCAAGTTCTGTCTCTTTCGGCTTAGTTGTTCTACTGAATTATATAGCATTTCCAAAATTTAAAACATTCTATAAATGTCAGTCATTATCATTATTATAATGAGTGATGCGCTAACTCAACAGGATTGACATCCAAATGCAAATAATAATAAGGACATTATGTATTCTTCATCTACTAGGTTAGGAAGGCTAATCTTTTTTGAATGGCCATGCGTTTCATTGTGAAGTCTTTGTTGTCATTTATTATTGATGTCAGAGGCACAAGTGTTCAATAAATACACCGTGGAATTTTTCAAAAACAGAATGTTAAGCTATTAAATTCCAACCACAAACATACTTCTCCCTTCTCTCAAAAGCATAGTTTATATCCTGGTCAAAATACATTCATCACAAAGAAAAAAATTTAGTTTACTATTCCATACATATTGAATCAGATCTATCCTTTCCTTTAAATCATTTAGGTATAATTTAGAATGCTTTTTAACATTCGAATTAAAAATAGCTTTTTATTAAGTAGGCATATTTCTTTGGGATTACTAAAATTAAAAGTCCATTTGTAGGGGAAAGATGAGTCATAGGTAGATAAATTAGATAGACAGATTAAATAGATAGATTGATGATAGATAAATAGATAGATACAGACATAGATATAGCTATATATATCAGTTTTATCATATGAGAAACCTTGTTCAATGTTTAACCTGCAAACATGATTATCAATCAAATGATGATATATAGAATACATTTTGTAGGCAGGTGAGCTCAGGAGCTCATAGCTAATACCATAAATGCAACACACCAAGTCCAAATAATACGGATTTTTCCCTGGGAAAAAATTAGGGCAATTTTTTTTTTTGTTTTTCTTTTGCCTTTAAGTGTTTCTTCTTCATATGGTGGCTTTATGTCTCAGCCATCGCCTATCAGCATTAGAACCAGAAGCCCAATCTGGGGAGGAGTTACAGGTGGTATCACTGAAGGAAAAAAGAGGTGGAAGGGGAAAAGAGGTGAGCAGCAAGGATAAAGTGCTCTTGGAACAGGATGTCCTCAGAAAATACAGATGTGTTTTTGTCATCTTGGAGTCAATGTGGTTTCTGGCATAACCATGGCAAAACAAGTCAATTAGAAAAAGCAAATGTTCTCTGTGTTGTAATGTGATTGGTCAAAATCCCATAAAGACAGTCATGCAACAAATTAGGTTTTGAAATGCAAAACGTGAAACGTTCCAAAAGAAGAAGAGCCAACAGGGTGCTCCAGAAAGAAATGCTCATATAAAATGCTAGATATAGAGAGAAGGGCCAAGAATGAATGGTAATCAGGCAAGCTAATAAAGGTCTCCTGATTATCTGAAATTGTCTAGGAATAAATCCAGACCCTTTCCCCCATCTAGCAACTGCAACCCATAGTTTCATAACCTGTGACCTAGTGCCCCCGCAAGATTCTGGGCTAACATTGACCGGGTCCATTACTTGCAGCTGAGATCAAAAGAGTCATTTTCTCTCTTTGTCACATTGTCACCACCTGGAATTACTCCAGGAAAATCTCTAATCAGCTTATATTCATTTCATTTTTAGGTTTCCCCGAATGTAGGTGACAAGATCCCATCTCCTGTACAGCCATGGAAGGTAACAATACATATGGGTAGAATAACTTTTTTTTTCAATCAAATAGAAAGTAAACAAAACAAAAGGATAAATAAGAGCCCATGAAGATATATAGAAACAGAGAGCACTCCAGTGACCCATGAGCTCCCTTCCAAAGGGAAAGAAAGCTGAGGTTGCCACAAGGGAAATAACTCTGACATGCTGCTGGATCCCAAGCCCAACTGCAGTCTTACGCTGTCCCTTCCAGCCTTATAATGTTACACTAAAGTTTGGACTCACTCTAAAACACATTTCGATACTGTTAAAAGATTACTCCTTCCCACTGGAATTGCATTGATTTTCTAAGTAACTTACTGGCTTTGCACTCAAAGTAGAATACCACTCTGGAATGGTGCGGGTTCCTAAAGAACCCACCTTTTCTCTTTAGGACAGCAGTTTTTAAAATGTAAGTTTATAGATAGCTGGGACTCCCTGAGACCTTTACAGGGGGTCTGAGGGGTCGCAGTTATTTCTTACTACTAAGACAGTTTAATTTTTTTCATATTTCACAATACTAAGACAGTTTAATTTCTAAAATGGTAATTATAGCTATAACCCAAATAAGTACAAGTTCTTTGGGGTATTCTCAAAAATGTATAAGGGTACGAAAGGCTTCTGAAGCCAAAACACATGAGAATACCTGCCCTAGAAGTTCCAATAACCAGAACATTCAAATTTGTGACCTCTTGAACTCGAGAACTACCATGAGGCAAGATCTAAGACCTAACTTATCTCTTGGACTGAGCAGACAAGAACACGTCTGTTTCTGCCATTTGTTTCTACAGGACACCTCCCATTTGTTAATCTCTCAAGCTGGGAAAAATCATCTACAGAATTTCTCATGAAGGCCATGTGCAAACTTAGGTAACTCCTATGTGCCTCAGACTTCTATTTCCAGTTCCAGGAAAAGGAGACAGACTTCCCTACCTCTAGGATCTGGCCAGCTCTGCTGTGCCTAGGGTCTGTCTCTAGAATAGAGGATGATGGAAAGGGAAATTAAAGAGTGAAATGCTCTGTCAACTTACTTTCATAGAGTCTGCTCCTTAAACAAGAATTCATCCTCTGGAGTTCTCATCAGATAATCACCAGGAGTTGCCTATGTTCTTGACAAGGTACCAGGAAGAATGCCCACAAACTTAATTCAAGTCTTCTTACAACTTCCTGTCTCTCCTTCTTTCCCACCTCACCCCCATGAAGTTTATGATGCAATGACAATGACCAGGATCCTCATCTCCAGATTCCAGGCATTTTCACTATCTATTCCCCATGCCTAGAATACTCTCCTTCTTCATCTCTGCCTCCTGGTTTATCTGACTTCCTTCAGATTCTAGATAAAATTCCATCTTGCATGAGAAGCCTTTCCTGGTCCCCCTTAATTCATTCCTTCTATTGGTTATCTCCAATTAATCCTTTACACAGTTCCTTGTACATAGTTGTTTTCATGTCGTTTCTACCATTAGACTGTGAGCTACTTGAGGTTAGGGACTTTCTTTTGCTTTTCTTTGTATCCTCAGAAGTTAGCATAGCGCCTGCCACATAGTACACAACTAATAAATGCTCATTAACCCACTGAACAATGGGTTTACATAGAGACCCCTCAAGGTTTAAATAAAAATTAATTAAAACAATAGCTTCAACAAAGTTGAAAAAAACATAAAACCTTTAACCTATATGTAAATCATTAATAAAAACCCATCAAAAAGAGAAACAAAAAGAAATTTCATTTAAAATAACTACAAAATATATAAAATATTTTGGTGTCCACTTACACCAAGGGATTGACACTTGACTGCCTTTTTTGGAAAGAACTTACTCAGGAAAATGACTTTTTCATTTTAATAGTTCACTTCTCCTTAGTCAGCTTCATCTGCCCCATCAATGACTTTTGCTGATCTTCCCATAATGTCCTTTTTTAAAGCTTGTCTATAAGAATCAATGCCTTTCTCCTTAGCATACATGCAATTCATTGGTCATTGGGCAGCAATGGCATACCAAGAGTACCAACAGTTAAATTTTAACTTAGCTAAGAGTGGAGTGAATTTTACTTCCACCCCCCTCCCTAAGCCCTTTTCTACAAGTTTGAAAATTGAAGAACTAAATACTATTTTATATTTTTGTCCATTTCATAGGTAGTTATGATTGAAAACAAATTCATTACCCTCTGTTCAACTTTTTGATTATCTAGAACAGTGCCTTGCATGTAGTAGTCATTTAGGGTGGGAAGGAGGGTAGAGATGGAGAGAAAATTTGTAACTCAAAATCCTGTGGAAATGAATGTTGAAAACTAAAGATAAATAAATTAATTTAAAAAGGTATTTGTTGAATTAAATTGAACTATGAATACTTATTATCAATCTTCAGACAGAAGAAACATTTTAACACCAGACTCATACACCAAAGTCCTTCCATATTGATAGAACTTAGCACAGCCTTTGATTATCCAGTCATCCATATCCTATAATGAGGCATTAGAACAGGACTTTCATATATTCAGTTCAATTTAGAATAATTTTGTATTGTATAATACTCACAAGTTGGTGTGTGCTGAAAGCTAATTGGAAAACATACTAGAGGATCTCTAAGACCGTATGCGGCAAAGGTCTCCTCATAAATGAAATCACCTTATTGTTCAGTCATTTCAGTCTGGTCAACCCTCCCTGATCCCAGCTTCTTTCCCAGTTCATTTTATAGACGAGGAAATTGAGGCAAATAGGGTTAAGTGACTTCCCCAGGGTCACACAGCTAGTAAACGTTTCAGACCGGTTTTGAATTCAGGTCTTCCTGACTCCAGGCCCACACTCTATCCACTGCTTGATAATAGAGACAGTATGATATGATTAGAAATATTAGTGAAAGCTAACATTAATATGGCACTTAAAATTACAAAATCTTTACATACATTAACTCATTTGATTCTCATAATCATGTGAGGTAAGTAATTTAAGGCAGTTGGTGATGCAGCGGACAGAGTAGGAAACCTAAGCACAAAGTTGGCCACAAATTCTTACTAGCTCTGTGAGTCGTCACCTGGCCAAATCACTTAACCTCAGTTTGCCTCAGTCTCCTCAACTGTAAAATGAGGATAATAATAGCACCTACTTCACAAGGTTGCTATAAGGATTAAATGAGAAAAATATTTGTAAATTGCTTAGCCATGCCTGGCACATAGTAGGCTCTTGATATAAATGATTACTCCTTTCCATTTTATTTCCATTTTAGAAATGAGGAAACAGCTTCAGAGAAGTTAGGTGATTTGTCCAATGCTCCATAGCCAGTAAGTGTCTGAGGTAAAATTTGAACCCCACTCATCCAGACTACAGTTCTTTGCCATAGTGGAACAAAAGACAGAATTCAGAATCAGGAAATATTCAATTTAGTCTGAATTCAACTTAGCTTCAGTCCAGTCCCTCCTCCACTCAACTATCGAGGTGATCTTTCTAAAGCTCAGGTCTGACTATGTCATTCCCTTCCTCAATAAACTTCACTGGCTGCCTATTACCTCCAGGATCAAATATGAAATCTTCTGTTTGACTATGAAAGTGGTTCATTACCTGAGTCCTTCCTACATTTCTGGTCTTCTTACAACTTATTGCCCACCACATACTCTACAATTCAGTGACACTGACCTCCTTGCTCTCAAACAAGACACTCTGACTCTCACTCTGACTTCTTACTCTGGTTATCCATATTCATTGACTGTTTCCCACACCCACTCCCCATTCTGGAATTTTTACCTCCTTGTCTCTGCCTCCTGGCTGCTCTGTTTCCTTCAAGTCTCAGCTAAAATCTCACCTTCTGCAAGAAAGCTTTCCTGGTACCCCTTAATGCTAATGCCTTCCCTCAGTGATTATGTCTAAATGATCATGTATATATCTTTCTCATTTGGACATAGCTGTTTGCATGATGTCTCTCCTATTAGGTTGGGAGCTTTTTGAGAGCAAGGACTATTTTTGCCTTTCTTTGTGTCCCTAGCATAATGCCATTACTAAATGCATATTGGCTTGAATGGACTTGTCTTGGAGAATGACTGATGAAGACCATAAGCCCCCTGAGGCAGGGACTGCTCCATTTTTATTTTTATATTCACAGTGCCTGCTGCAACACCTGGAACATAGTAGGAGGTTAACAAATGCTTATTGACCAATCCATTGACAACCTCTGATTTGTTTTAAAGGACTTTTCTTGGCAATGGCAGAAAGTGTGCTTCTTGAAGACACGGACTGTCTAATTTCCATCTTGTATTCTCCATGATTAGTTTGTTACCTGGTTTGTAGCAGGTGTTTAATAAATGTTTGTTGGATGAATGGCCGCTATGTGTTGCTCTCTGGAGCTCACCTGGCCTTGAGAGGAGCTGGTGACTGCTGAAAGCTGTGCAAGAAGAATGCTGAATCCTTGGGGAGCCCTCGGATTTCCAACCATGGCAGTAATTCCTGGAGCAATATATTCAGCTGTGATATTTAATAGAGAAAAGAGATATAGAAGGAGAAACAAGTTACATAATTAGTTAATTACAAAAGCAATCTCTTCATTTACCCCAGAGATCTCTTAATTGAGTGGACTTTCCCCTAAATCTCAGTTTAACAGTGGTTTCAATGGTTACTTCTCCCTTTCTATAAGACTTTTGGCAAAGGCAGAGGGGGTAATTGAAGGCCAGACATTTGCCTTGAAATGAAAACTTTGATGTCCCATCCCTCACTCCCCAAAGAAAGTTCATGTGGAAATATCCTCAAGTATCAAGGGAAGCAGTAACTTCCTCTAATAAAATGATGGGGAGGTGGAGGGTAATTTTCAGAGATTATCCACAAAGCAGGAGAAGGCAGGTCAGACGCTGAGTAATGCTAGAAGAAGTGAGAAGAGGGGAAAATGACAAAGAAATAAAAATAAATTATATTTAAATGTTGTAAAAAATGTATTATTGGATTGAATGTTGGACTTGGAGTCAGAAGCCCTGAATTTGAATCCTGCTTCAGAAACTGTGCAATCTTAGGCATATCACTTAACCTCCATCAATCTGTATAATAGCACCAACCTCAAGGGGTTGTTGTGAGAGGCAAATGAGGTGAGATGTGAAGGGCTTTGCAAACTTTAAGCATGATATAAATGCTGGGATTATTACAAACACAATTCCTTTTAATACTTAAGTCATCATGGCAACCTCATCATATTAGAATTCCCTATAGAGAAGACCTCAGTATAATTCCACTCTGGATGCAGTTCTGGACCATGCCTAATTCAGGCCAGTGTGGTAGTTTGGTTTGGCAATGGAATGCAGAGAGATACTCATGGGCCATGACATATTTAACAATGAGAAATTCACTCAGTTTTAAAAGGATTAATAAGAATGCAACACTGATTCAAATAGATGTGACCTTTCTATGTGCATTTCACCACGTCAATGCACTGAAGCCAGCTCACCCCAGTTCAGCATAAGCATTAACACCTTGGGTATTGGCAAACACTAGAAACTAGGGTTTTATTTTTGTTTTATTGATCATCTAGACTTAAGAAAGCAGTGGAGAAACTGTTAATAACGCAAGTTTACCAGTGCGCCTTTGTCCACATCACACTATCCCTCAACATAAAATGCTACTAGACAAGGAAAATCAGTATCCAAACTGTACAATATTTATTTTATTTGTCCCAGGCTTGCATGCCTATGCATCTGTCAGACATTGAAGCCATTGACCATTCGGCTAAGATTATTCTCTCTTTAGAGTAGAATAGCATTCCTCCCTGTCTGAAATATAGTGGTATTTCAATCACTTCATCTTCAATGACAGCTGCATTAAACTGAGGGGCATTTAGGAGTCATCTACTTAAATCTAGACTGACATCAATAGTGAGACATTAGGGAAGAAAGAGCTGAGGCTACGGAGTTACATTTCTGGACTCTTGTAGAAAACAGGAATCCATGGAAAATCAAAGAATAAAGCATCAGCCAAAGAATTGCCATCAACCAAAGGTGTCATTGTATTCTCCTACACCTCCTTGGATTCAAGGTGTGGGTAGAGACAGTGAATTCCCCAATGTATGGCATAGCCCACTATAAAATGTAAGCAAAGTAGATAAAACACTGGAAAGGAGACACAGAGGTGAGCAAGATAGAAGGAATTTGAAGGCAGGGTTTCACTAGATCATATCATTTAGTCCCCATCAGGACCATGACTCATGGATGGGCCTAAGGGTGATTGTGGCTTTTCACATAATTTAGATGGATTGATTTGGTGCAATTCCACTTTGACTTAAGCACCAAAGGCAAAGGTCTGTTTGTGGTGTTTGTTTCGTCTTTTCTTGGCAGGTACCACCATATTTGACAAAGCCAGATTGAAGACAGCCAGGGTTGGGAGCAAGAATCTATCCTTTCTGGCCAGTGTTTGTTCTGTCTATGTTTTGGTAAACCCCAGTGAACGCAGTTTGCAGAAAGCAAAACTGAATGTTCAGTGCTTTTGTTTATTTGTGGCAACTGACTGCATTAGCATCTTGTCTCCATTAGCAAGTAAACATGAGGATGACAAGGATGGATTTTTCAAGCCTGATTTTGCTTATACTAAGACTGTGAAATGACTTAGACATCTGCATGACCTGGTCTTACTTTTGCCACATTATAGCCATAGTGTACACAGAGTCCACAAACTCTAGGCCACTTAGCTTTACTTCAATTCTTAGAAAAATTCTAGAATGGATGAACATCTAGAGTAGAAACAGTAGTAATAATTACAAAAATTTAGTAGAAATTCATCAAGAACTTGATCATTCTAGACCAACCTAATTTCCTTTTCTGGCAAAGCTCCCTAAGCAGAAAATGAGGAGGATAATGAGGAATAGTTAATGCAGATAGTAATAAAGCATTTAATAAAAATGTCTAATGTTGCTTTTGTAGAAAAAATGGAAAAATATAAACTAGATGATAACACAGTTAGCTGCATGTGAAACTGGTTAAATGGTCAGACTCAAAGAGTGTTTATTAATGGTTCCATGTCAACATGGCAGAGGGTCTTCCGAACAGTGACAAAGGGGTCTTGGCTTGGCCTTCTGCTGTTTAATATTTTTATCAATGATCTGAATGAAGGCATAGATGGCATACTCACCAAATTGGCAGATGACCCTGAACTGGAAGGAATAACTAACCACTGGATAACAGAATCAGGATCCAAAAATATCTTGACAGGCTAAAGTATTAGACTGAATCAAGTAAGTGATGCAGTGGATAGAGTGCCAGGCCTGAAGTCAGGAAGATTCATTTTCCTGACTTCAAAAATGGCCTCCAACACTCTTCCATTTCTTCTTCTGCCCCTCAGAGCCAGAGGGCTCAGCCTCCATGGTGCTTCCCCATCTTTATAGGTGAGGAGGCCTAGGTCCAGAAAAGTGATGCCTACTCAAGCTCCCACCCCAGGGAGCTCAGCCTCTTGTGACCCTGGGCAAGACACTTAACCCTATTTGGTCCAATTACTCATCTATAAAATAAGCTGGATATAAAAAAAATGGCAAACCACTACAGTATCTTTGCCAAGAAAACTCCACATGGAGTCATGAAGAGTCAAACATGATTGGAAGTAATGGAAAGTAAAATTAAATTCATTTGTGATAAGTTCAAAGTCTTCTGTTCAAAATATTAACACAAACTTCCAGGGGGCAAGATGGCAGAACAAGCAGTAAATCACCATAACTCTCCCATATTCATCTACAAACAACCATAAATTAGTGCCCCAAAACAAATTATGACTTATATGACTTAAACATATATGTTTTAAATATATGAGCCTCTGCATAACCAGGGGAATGGGCAGGCCCCAGCTCTGAAAACCACTCCATGCTTTAGCGTAGCCCTGGGCAAACAGGAAGCCTCCAGTGGCCAGACCACTGCATGCTTCAGTGTTACCCCATGGAAATGCACAAACATTACAGAAACAAGTGCTAAGACCCCAGCTCAGCACAAGGTAAGCTGATAACCCCTATTGCATCCAGCAGTGCCAGCCAACCCCCCATGACAACCCCTCAGGAAAGCACCAGACAAGAAGGTCCCAGGGTAACATCAATACAGCAGCAGGTAAACAGCCAGGGCCTACAGCACAAATGAATTCTACCAAACATTTAAAGAACAATTAATTCCAATACTATATAAACTATTTGGAGAAACAGGTGAAGAAGGAATCTTACCAAGTTCCTTTTATGACAAAGATATGGTTCTAATACCTAAACCAGGAAGAGCTAAAACAGAGAAGGAAAATTATAGACCCATTTCCCTAATGAATATCATTGCAAAAATTTTGAACAAATACTAGCAAAGTGATGATAGCAATATATCACAAGGAATTATACAGTATGACCATTTGGGATTTATACCAGGAATGGAGGGCTGGTCCATTATTAGGAAAACTATCAACATATTTGACAATATCAGTAACAAAAGCAACAGAAATCATATGGTTATCTAAATAGATACTCAAAAAGCTTTTGACAAAATACATCTTAAGAATAAAGGTAGTTTCCCTTAAAATGATAAGCAGTATCTGTCTAAAACCATCAGCAAGCTCTATCTATAATAGAGATAAGCTAGAATCCTTCCGAATAATATCAAGGGTGAAGCAAGGATTCCCATTATCACCATTACTATTCAATTTAGAACTAGAAATGTTAGCTATAGCAATAAGAGAAGAAAAAGAAATCAAAGGAATTAGAATAGACAATGAGGAAACAAAACTATCACTCTTTTCAAATAATATAAAGATATACTTAGAGAACCTAGAGAATCAAGTAAAAGAACTACTTGAAATAATTAACAACTTTAGCAAAGTTGTAAAATAACAATTGGAAAATTGTCAAATGCTCATGAGGAGGCCAAGCCAGGACAATAAAAATAACAGTTCTACCTAAATTAATTTACTTATTCAGTGCCATACCAATCAAACTAGCAAAAAACCATTTGACAGAGCTAGAAAAAATTACAAAATTCATTGGGAAGAACAAAAGGTCAAGAATATCAATAGAATTAATGAAAAAAAAAAATACAAAGGAAGGCGGCCTAGCAATAGCAGATCCAAACTACATTATAAAGCAATAATCACCAAAACTATTGTGTTGGTAAGCAAAATGGGCTCCTTAGCACTTAGTTCAACAAGTGCCCTGGAAGAGTTTGGCTTTTGTTTGCTTTGAGTAATTTGGCTATTTCATTGAATCTTACTAAGTGCTAAGCCCCAGGCCCAAATCCCTATTAGGTGTGGAACCTATGTGGGTGTGGATTGGCAACTAAGGTGGGGCCCAAGGTGGGGCTAACTCCAGGAAGGGCCTAGTTTACATGTCTGGGATAGCAGAGGCTTTTAGACCAAGTGGATTTAAGTCTCTCTTTGTGGTGATTCTAGGTCATGTGGGTGAGTCGCATGTGTGACTCACCCCTGACCCTGAAAAAGATATAAAAACCAGGGGTTGGCCTCTTCTTCCTTGGAGCTCTTTGCTGAAGCAGTGGTGGCGCGTGACTCCGGGCCAGCCCTTGTTCTGAGCTCCCAGGGCTGAACCTAGATGTTGATAACTATGAATTGTATTGGGTCTCAGTTTGTAATTTGTTTAAGGGCTCTCGAGATGGTATTGATGACGAGACTCTGGGCAGCTGTAGCTAAGGAGCCCTCCAGCTTGTAAACCTGGATGCTGAGACTTTGTTGAACTCTGGTAACTATGTATTGGTATTTGAATCAGACAAGGTCTATCTGTTGATGTTTGTAATTTGCTTGTATTTTGCTCTGAAGTTCAGGCTGCTGGCTTTTTCCCCTGAACTAAGTGAATGATATTTGTGTGCTGAATTAAAGTAAGCTTGCCAACCCCTTCACCTTGCTCTCCTTATTAAGGCGGATCAAAAGAACCTGTGTTTTTGTGGCATGCTGGCAGCTTTCTGGGTGCTGGCTGTGGGTGGATCTTATACCCCCACAGAAGCTGCTAGCCAGATTGTGGAAACAACTATTTGGAACTGGCTAAGAAATACAGTGGTGGATTAGTGGAATAGATTAGATATACAAGACATAGTAGTCAATGACTATAGTAATCTAGTGTTTGATAAACCCAAAGACCCCAGCCTTTGGGAAAAGAACTTATTATCTGACAAAAAGTGCTGAGAGAACTAGAAAACAATAGGACACAAACCAGGTTATAGACCAACAACTCATATCATATACCAAGATAAGGTCAAAATAGGTGCATGATTTAGGCATAAAGAGTGACATCATAAGCAAATTAGAAGAGCAAGGACTAGTCTACCTGTCAGACCTATGGGGAATGGAAGCATTTGTGACAAAACGAGAGACAGAGAACATTCCAAAAAGTAAGATATATAATTTTGATTATATTAAAATAAATAGTTTTTGTACATGCAAAGTCAATGCAACCAAGATTAGAAGGAAAGTAGAAAGCTGGGAAACAATCTTTATAGCAAGTGTCTCTGATAAAGGCTTCATTTCTCAAATACATGGAGAACTGAGGCAAATTTATACAAATACAAGCCAATGCCCAATTGATAAATGGCCAAAAGATATGAACAGGTAGTTTTCAGATGAAGAAGTGTGAAGACATGCTCTAAGTCACTTTTGATTAGAGAAATGAAAATTAAAACAACTCTGAGGTACCACCTCACACTTATCAAATTAACTAATGTGACAATAAAGGAAAAAAGACAAATGTTGGAGAGGATGTGGGAAAATTGGGACACTAACATACTGATGGTAGAGTTTTGAATTTATCCAACCATTCTGGAGAGCAATTTGGAACCATGTCCAAAAGGCAACCAAACTGTGCACATGCTTTGATACAGCAATACTGCTTCTAGATCTGTATCCCAAAGAGATCATAAAAAAGGTAAAAGGACTTACATGTGCAAAAAATATTCATAGCAGCCATTTTTGTGGTGGCAAAATATTAGAAACTGATGGGATGCCCATCGACTGGGGAGTGGTTGAATAAGTTATGGCATATAAATACAATGGAATACTGTTATGCAATAAGAAGTGATGACCAGGCAGATTTCAGAAAAAACCTGGAAAGACTCATACTAAGTGAATGCAAAGTGAAATAAATAGAACCAGGAAAACACTGTACATAGTATCAGCAACACTGTGTAAAGACCAACTATAAATGACTCGGCTCTTTTTAGCAACACACTGATCCAAGACGAGGACAAAGGATTCATGAAGGAAAATGCTATCCACAACCAGATAAAGAACCGATGGACTCTGAATGCAGATTGAAGCATATTTTCTTCACTTATTTTATTCTTTTTCATGGTTTGTTTTGCTTTTGATCTGTTTCTTCTTTCACAACTATAACTAATTTTGAAATATATTTTATGTGACTGTATGTGTATAACCTATATCAAATTGACTACCATTTTTGGAAGAGGGGAGGGATGGAGGGAGGAAGAAAAATTTGGAATTTAAAATCTTGTAAAAATGAAAGCTCAGAATAGTCTTGCCTTGTAATTGGGGGAAAATAAAGTACTATTAAAAACAAAATATCAACTACAAAACTATATGATGAATAAAACATCATTGGAAAGTGGCCTGTGCAACAAAGATCTAGGGATTTTAATGAAGTACAAGCTTAATATGAGTCAGCAGTGCTGTGGCAACCAAATTTAAAGAAAAAGGCTTATAAGATCTTTAGTTATATTCAAGAGATTGGGAGATGATAATCATCCCCCTTCCCCATATACATTATCATAGTTAAACTACATACGAAGTGCAATATTCATTTCTAAGTGTCATAACTTAAGAAAGACAATAATAATAAGTCAGAGAGCATCCAGAGGAGGGAGATCCAGATGAAAAGTAATATGAAAATTGATTGAAGAAACTAGAGATATTTAGTCTTGAAAGAGAGGATTCATGGGGGTGAGGTGGAAGAGAGAGGGATGGGGTGGAGGGAGAGAGAGAGAAATGAAGTTAATCTGACATAACGTAGTTTTTAAAGTTCAGGACTTGAGAGGTGGTGGACCCCCTATACTGTACCCTTGTCAGACCCCAACTGGAGTATCATGTTCAATTCTAGGAACCACATCTTAAGAAGGATTTTGATAAGCTAGATAGTGACCAGAGGAAAGGAACTAAGATGGTCAAGGGGATTGTGATCCTCCAGATTATTCAACATAAAGATTTTATGAACTAAGGGTGCCGATGTAGAAAGGATATATTTATGTGCCCTCTGGGCATTAGATTTACATAATAATTCTTTGATTTGTTTATGTTTTGAAGTATATGGGGCCAGCAGGGCAGAGTGATCAGAATGATAACATTTTGCTCACCTTTCTTATTCAACTTACCTTTACTGAGATTGTTGGCAGACAATAGCCCCTTCTCAGACTGTGATTTCCTTAGCATAGGGAACTCACAATGAGGAAACTACTACTACCCATCCAAATCAGCACCTGCTATGCTTAAAGAGTCCCTTTGGGGAGATGGAGCCAAGATGGCACAGAGAAGCCTGGAAGTTGCCTGAGCTCCTCCAAGTTTCCCTCAGAAACAAGGGTAATTCAAGCCTCTAAACAGATTCTGAAGCAACAGAACTCACAAAAAGATAGGGTGAAACAAATTTCCAGCTAAAGGTAACTTAAAACGACTTTGGGAAGGGTCTATCACACCCGGGTAAAAGGAGAGCACAGCACAGCTCAGACATTGTCTGGGCAAGCCAGTAGGAGGCTCTTAGCCACAGCACAGATCAGCAACGGAGGCCCCTCAATCCTGGCTTATCAGGCTAGTGACACAGTAGGCCAGTTTTGAGACCTCCGGCCCCAGTGCAGAAGGCAAATTGCCAACCCCAGAACCCTGGCACAACAGGTGTGACTAGGCTGGGCCACCCCAGCACTGTGGACAGGGCACAAGCACCTAAGGTCCCTGCACAGAAAGCCAGGTCCCCAGTTCCAAGCATAAGAAGTGTGGGAGAGTACCCTCTGTGCCCCAGGAGCAGAGCTGTTTTTAAAAATGAAGTGGGATAGGACCCTGACTATAGAAAGCTCCTATGGCAACAGGAAAAGTCAAAACAGAAATTCAGAAGAGGACAACAATGTCAAAATGCCTACATGTGAAGCCTCAAAGGGGAATATCGATTGGTCTCAAGCCCAAAAAAAGTCCTCTTGGAAGAGCTCAAAAAAGATTTTAAAAATCAAGTAACAGAAGTAGAAGAAAAATATGTAGAACAATTATGAAAAAAGTCAATAGCTTGGAAAAGGAAGCACAAAAATTGACTGAATAAAACAACTCCTTAAAAATTGGGCAAGTGGAAGCTAATGACTCTATAAGACATCAAAAATCAGTCAAAATATTTTTTTTAAAAATAGAAAAAAAAAATGTAAAATACCTCATTGGAAAAACAACTGATCTGTAAAATAAATTCAGGAGAGATAATTTAAGAATTATTGGAATACCTGAAAGCCACAATGAAAAAAAAAAGAACCTGGACAGCATCTTTCAAGAAATTATTAAGGAAAACTGCCCTGAGGTCCTAGAACCAGAGGGTAAAAAAGTCATTGAAAGAATCCACCAATCACCTCCTAAAAGAGTTCCCAAAGTGAAAACTCCAAGGAAAGTTTTAGCCAAATTTCAGAATTATCAGGTCAAGGAGAAAATGCTGCAAGCAGCCTGAAAGAAACAATTTAGATATCATGGAACCACGGTCAGGATTACACAGGACTTAAAAGCATTAAAAGATGTGGAATATGATATTTTGGAAGGCAAAGGAGGTTGGATTACAAGCAAGAATCAACTACCCAGAAAAATTGAGCATAATCTTTCAGGGGGAAAGATGGCCATTCAATGAAATAGGGGACTTTCAAACTTTCCTGATGAAAAGACCAGAGCTGAACAAAAAAATCAATCTTCAAATACAAGATTCAAGAAAAGCATAAAAAAATAAAAAGGAAAGAAAAAAGCACATGATTCAATAAGATGAAACTGTTTCTATCCCTACACGGAAAGATGACACTTGTAATTCTTGAGAAATGTATCTCTATTTGTGCAGTTAGAAGGAATATACCTAGACAGAGGGTAGGGGTATAAATTGACTTTGTTGTGATGATATAAAAAAAATTAAGGAGTGAAAAAGGATCATATTAGGAGAATAGAAAAAGGAGAGACAGAATAGCATAAATTATATCTATGAAGAAGTGCAAAAAACCTATTATATAGAGGGATATATAGAGAGGGAAATAAGGGAGGGAGGGAGCATTCCTCTCATCAGATTTGGCTCAAAGAGGGAATAACATACACATTCACCTAGGATAGAAATTTATCTTTCCCTATAGGGAAGTAGAAGAAGAAAGGAAAAAAGAAAAGGGAAGGTGGGGCTGATAAAAAGGAGGGCAGAAGTAGGAGGGGAAAGGGGAAAAAGGGGGGGCTGATAGAAGGGAGGGCAGATCAAGGGAGGAGGTGGTCTGAAGCAAAATACTAGTGAGGTGGGACAGGGTGAAAAGAGAGAGAAAAGAATAAATGGGGGAAAATAGGATGGATGGAAATACATAGTTAGTAATCATAACAGTGAATGTGAATGGGATGAAGCAGATAGCAGAGCGAATTAAAAAACAGAATCCTACAATGTGTTGTTCATAAGAAACACATTTAAACAGAGAGATATACACAGAGTAAAAGTAAAAGGCAGGAGCAGAATATATTACACTTTAGTTGAAGTAAAATAAAAAAGCAAGGGTACTTAATCTCAGATAAAGCAAAAGCAAAAATCAATCTAATTAAAAGAGATAAAGAAGGAAACTATATCTTGTTAAAAAGATACCATAGACAGTGAAGTAATATCAACACTAAACATATATGCACCAAGTAGTATAGCATCCAGATTCTTAGAGAAGTTAAGTGAGTAACAGGAAGAAATAGACAATAAAACTATACTAATGGGGGACCTCAACCTCCCCCTCTCAGAACTAGATAAATCTAACCAAAAAGTAAAGAAGAAAAAAGTTAAAGCGGTGAATAGAATTTTAGAAAAGTTTGATGTGATAGACCTCTGGAGAAAATCGAATGGGTATAGAAAGGAATACACCTTTTTTCTCAGTGGCACATAGCACCTACACAAAAATTGACCATGTATTAGGCCATAAAAACCTCACAATCAAATATGGAAAGGGAGACATATCAAATGCATTCTTTTTAGAACATGATGCAATAAACATTACATGTAATAAAGGGCCATGGAAAGATACACTAAAAATTAATTGGAAATTAAACAATCTAATCCTAAAGTGCAGGCAGATAAATGACAAATCATACAAACAATCAATAATTTCATGAGACAACACACCAAAACTTATAGGATGGTGTCAAAGAAGTTCTCAGGGAAAACATTATAACTCTAAATGCTTATATGAATAAAATAGAGAAAAAGAGATCAATGAATTGGGGATGCAACTAAAAAAGCTTGAAAAAGAACAAATTAAAATCCCCAATTAAATATTAAATTAGAAACTCTTAAAATCAAAAGAGAAATTAATAAAATTGAAAGTAAGAAAACCATTGAACTAATAAATAAAAAGTTGGTTTAATGGGGGGAACAATGAAATAGATAAATGTTTAATTTGATTTAAAAAAAAGAATGAAGAAAACAAAATTACTCGTATCAAAAATGAAAAGGATGAATTCACCACCAATGAAGAAGAAATAAAAGCAATAATTAGGGGCTATTTTGCAAACTGTATGCCATGAAATCTGACAATCTAAGTGAAATGGATGAATATTTACAAAAATATAAATTACCCAGATCAACAGAAGAGGAAACAAAATACTTAAATAGCCCTATTTTAGAAAAAGAAATTGAACAAGCCATGAACTCCCTAAGAAAAAATTTCCAGGGCCAGATGGATTCACAAATGAATTCTACCAAACACTTAAAGAACAATTAATTCCAATATTATGCACACTATTTGGGAAAATAGGCAAAGAAGGAGTCCTACCAAATTCTTTCTATGATGCAAATATTGTGCTCATAACTAAACCTGGAAGAGCCAAAACAGAAAAAGAAAATTATAGACCAATTTCCTTAATGAATATAGATGCAAAAAATTTAAGTAAAATATTAGCAAAGAGATTACAACAACTTATCACAAGGGTCATACACTATGGCCAGGCAGGATTTATACCAGGAAAGCAAGGCTGGTTCAATTTTAGGAAAACCAGCAGCATAATTGACCATATCAATAACAAAATTAACAGAAATCATATGATTATCTTACCAGATGCAGAAAATTTTTTTGACAAAATACAGCACCCAATCCCCTTAAAAACATCAGAGAACATAGGAATAAATGGAATTTTCCTTAAAACGTTAAGCAGTATCTATCCAAAACCACCAGCAAGCGTTATCTGTAATGGAGCTAAGCTAGAAGCAGTCTCAATAAGATCACGGGTGAAAAAAACAGTGCCCATTAGCACCACTATTATTCAATATTCTATTAGAAATTTTAGCATTAGCAATAAGAGAAGAAATAGAAATTGAAGAAATTAGAAAAAGGAATGAAGAAACAAAATTATTATTCTTTGCAGATGATATGGTGGTATACTTAGAGAATCCTAGAAAATTAACCAAAAAGCTACTTGAAATAATTAACTGCCTTAGCAAAGTTGCAGGATATAAAATAAACCCACATAAATTATCGATATTTCTACGTATTACTAACAAAGCCCAGCAGCAGGAGCTAGAAAGAGAAATTCCATTTAAAATGACTGTAGACAACGTAAAATATTTTGGAGTCTATTTACCAAGGCAAAGTCAGGGACAGTATGAACACAATTACAAAACATGTTTTGCACAAATAAAGTCAGATTAAACAATTGGAAAAATATTAATTACTCATGGGTAGGCTGAGCTAATATAATAAAAACTATGATTCTACTTAAATTAATTTACTTATTCAGTGCCACACCAATCAAACTACCAAAAACTATTTTATGCAGCTAGAACAAATAATAACAAAATTCATCAGAAAGAACAAAAGGTCAAGAATACTAAGGGAATTAATGAAAAATGTAAAGGAAGGTGGCATAGTTGTACCAGACCTAAAACTATATTATAAAACAGTAACCATCAAAACTATTTGTACTAGCTAAGAAACAGAGTGGTGGATCAATTGAATAGGTTAAGTACACAAGACACAGTAGTAAATTCCTATAGTAATCTACTCTTTGGTAAACCCAAAGACTAGCTTCTTGGTTAAAAATTCACTACTTGACAAAAACTGCTAGGAAAACTAGGGAAATAGCATGGCAGAAACTAGGTACAGACTAGACATCTTATACACTGTACCAAGATAAAGTCAAAATGGGTACATGATTTAGACATAAAAGATGATACCATAAGCAAATTAAGAAAGAAAGGAATAGTTTACCTGTCAGATCTATGGAGAAGGGAAGAATGTATGACCAAAGAAGAGATAAAGAACATTATATAATACAAAATGGATAATTTTGATTACATTAAATTAAAAAGTTTTTACACAAACTAAACCAATCAAACCAAGATTAGAATCAAAGCAGAAATCTGGGAAATGATTTTTCTAGCCAGTGTCTCTGATAAAGGCCTCATTTATAAAATATACAGAGAACTAAATTAAATTTATAAGAATATAAGTCATTCCCCAATTGATAAACGGTCAAAGGATATGAATAGTAAGTTTTTGGATGAAGAAATTAAAGCTATCTATAGTCATATGAAAAATGCTCTAAATTACTATTAATTAGAGAAATAAAAATTAAGACAACTCTGAGGTACCACCTCACACCTATCAGATTGGCTAATACAACAGAAAAGGAAAATGATAACTGTTGGAGAAGATGTGGGAAAATTGGAACACTAATACATTGTTGGTGGAGTTGTGAACAGATCAAACCATTCTGGAGAGCAAAAGGCTATAAAATTGTGCCTACTCTTTGATCCAGCAATACCACTACTAGGTCTGTATCCCAAAGAGGTCATAAGAAAAGGGAAAGGAACCACATGTACAAAAATATTTATAGCAGCTCTTTTTGTGGTGGCCAAAAATTGGAATTTATGGGTATGCCTATCAATTGGGCAATGGCTGAATAACCTGTGGTATATGAATGTAATGGAAAACAGTTGTTCTGTAAGAAATGATGAGCAGGCAGATTTCAGAAAAACCTGGAAAGTCTTACATGACCTGATGCTGAGTGAAGGAAGCAGACACAGAAGAACATTGTACATAGTAACAGCGACATTGTGTGATGATCAATGATAATAGACTTAGCTCTTCACAGAAACAGAATAATCCTAGACAGAAGTGAACAACTTGGCAATAGGTAGGGCCCAGAATTAAAATAGGTTAAACTTCTTTGGACCACAGATGGGTGTTTAGTGACTTACTTTCCAAGTAAAGACATAATTAATGATTAACTTATTTTGCAAATAAATCATATTTTTAAAAAGGGAAATTTCAATTAATTACACTTATTACCTAAGATTTTTATTCATTGTTAATGTAAAAAAATTACTTTGCTAAGCAGTACAAGTTTTAATACATTTTTTGGGTTTTCTTACTGTTTACATTTAGTTAATGGGATGTATTACACTTCTCGTCAGCAATCAGTTTATTGTACTCTGAAATCATGCTTGAAATCAATGTTTTCAAAACATCTGGCATGTATTCGTTGGTTAGAGTTGATCATTGCTGGTTTTATTCAAGTTCATAATGAAGATTTGTTCACATATGTAGGTACTCCCAAGTATGCTGAAAACCCATAAAACACCATCTCACCGATTCTTAAACTTTCCCTTGTCCAACTCTCATAGAAGTCTTAAAGGTGGGTTTCTCTGTGTCTATTTTAATAAACTCTTGAGCACTGAAGTTCAATAACCTCCAACTGTAAATGGGTGGGGCATTCCTGTAGATCTACAGGGAAAAGATCTTCAATCAACTGAAATTTAACTATGTCTTCTTTGGTTAGTGTCAGTCTTCTGTCAAATTCCTGGATCAAAATGTTTCATACATGCGGTAAAGTGGCACATTTCTCCTTTTGACAGTTGGCTTTTGAATAGCCTCAGTTTCATTTTGAAAGCCTTTACTGCAGTAATAATTCAAAAAATAAGTTGACTTTTCCCTTGAAGCTGTAAATTCAATTCATTTAGATGATCTATGATATCACATAAAAAATACAAGTCATTATTCCAGACTTCATTACGCAACTCTAGGAAATTTTCGAGTCGTTCTTTAAGAATTGAACATTTTCTTCCTTGAGAGCAACAAAACACTGCAATACTCTTCCATGGCTCAACCAACAAACTTCTGTGTGATAAGAGTACATCATAGCAGGTGGCACCAACCTCTTCAAGAAATGTTTGAAATGACCTATGTTTTAGTCCCCTTGAATGAATATAGTTAACAATCTGAAGAACCACTAACATCACATGGTCAAAATTAAATTTTTGCTGCATAATACTTGCCAGCGTACAATGCAGTGATGCTTAGTTATTTTTTTGCCAGCACACTCTTCAACAAGAGTTACTGCACCAAGGTTTTTCCTGAACATAGATGGAGAGCCATCTTTGCAAATGGCCACTACGTTTTCAAACGTTATGCCTAACTTTTCAGTTACACACTTGTTCACTTGATTTGCAATTTGATTTCCAATACTTTGACCCCACATGGTTTACAAACCAAACAATTCCTTGGTTACTTCAAAGTTGTATCAACACCTCGAACAAAAATTAGAAGTTGAGCAGTATCTATCAAATCAGTGCTCTTGTCTATCCCTAAAGAATTGTAGCTGAATTCGTTTGCCTTCTGATTTAACTGATCATTAAGGTTATTGGATATATATCAAGTATTCTGCTGCACAGTCTTATAAGCCTAACTTATATTTTCAAAAACATTTTTTAATCAGGAGATAGTCCAGAAACTGAAATCAGGAAACACTTTATGAATTCTCCTTCAGTAAAATTCTTCCCAGCAGCAGCAATTTCTTTAGAAATTTCTTTGGAAATCTGAAAACTAACCTTAGTAGCCACCTCATTTTCTGAGTTCACTTTCTTGAAAAGCTGTTGCTCCCCCTTGAAATTTTTCAGCAATTTGGATGCTTTAATTTGTTTTTCATTAGTATCCAATTTGCTTAAGTCAGGATGTCTTGATTGAAAATGGCGACGAAGATTGTATTCCTTTGGAAGGCTTACTACTTCTTAGCAAACAAGGCACAATATTTTGTTCCTCATGTAAGCAAACAAATATCTATTTGTTCCACTCTAGATTAAACACTCTATGTTCTGATTCAATCTTCCATTTCTTTTGATCAACCATTTTACAAAGTTGCCCCCCAAAACTTTAATATTAGAACCAAAAATATCTCCATAGCAGCTGCTCACATACGAAGAAATACTGAACTGAGTGCCTGACCTTTGGAGAGAGTACTAAACACTCATGTAACTTAGAGGGTGGCCACACAGCAACGGAGAGGAAGAAGCCCTCACATTGTTGCCACTCATCACATAGTGTGCACCAGCTGCATTGGCATGTGGCTGCACTCACTTTGTCCCTGTTCAACACCAGTAATGACTGAAAACAGTGAAAAGATATGATTCTCACTCCTCTCAGACTAGAGACAGGCTGACAATGATTGGTTGCCATAGGCCACTTGGCAAACAGTAGAAGGCATGCAGTGGTAACCCACCTACCAAGTTACATAACGGGCACAGCAGTGACTAGTGGAAGGAGGGTTCAGGAAGGCACAAAGCACTTGTTACATCTTAACTTTATTTTAAATCCTCTATATTTTTCATGGGATGCCCAAAATTCTTTGGTAGGCTGCAAGTGGCCCATGGGCCATATGTTGTGCAGGCCTGAGCTAAGACAATTTCAAAAGACCAATGACGGAAAATGCTGTCCACATCCAGAGAAAGAATTTGGAGTCTGGATGAAGATCGAAGCATACTATTTTCACTTTTTGTTTGCTTTTTTCCTTTCTCATGGTTTTTCCCTTTTGTTCTGATTCTTCTTTCACAACATGACTATGTTTAACGTGATTGAACACGTGTAACCTATATCAGATTGCTTGCTATCTTGGGGAGGGGAGAAGCAAGGGGGGGGAGAAAAATATAGAATTCAAAATCTTACAAAAATGAATGTTGAAAACTATCTTTACATGTAATTGGAAAATAATAAAATGCTATTAAATGAAAAAAAAGTTCCTTGGGACACTTAGAGATTAAATGACTTACTCAGGTTTACCCTAGCCAGTTGATCAAAGGCAGGACATGAACTCAGGTGTTCTCAATTGCAAGGCTATCTCAATATTCACTAGCCATACAGATGTATTTCAATCTACATATTCCACGTAGATATATATATATACATATATATTTTATATATACATATCCCTTTCCTTCCTCCTCTTCTTGCTCTCATCCTTTCCCTTCTCCCTTCTCTTCTTTCTCCAGATAGATTATAGAGAAAGAGATACAGTTGTAGGTACAAATATGGAAGAGGAAAAACGAAGAAAGGAATGAGGAAGAGTAAGGGAAAGAAGGAAAGGAGAGAGGAGGGAGGGGGGAAATGGAAGATGGAAGAGGAAGAAAGAAGAGGAAAGGTGACAGAGAGAAAGGGACAGAGAAATAGTATTGCCAAGTTTAGTAAGGCATGAAAAAAGAGAATGTAAGAGAACTTACATTCTACTGGGGACTATAAAACAGAGAGAGAGAAGTTTGTATATAGGTGTGTGTGTGTGGTAATTTGAGGAGGGGAAAAGCATTAACACTGAGCATAATAAGAAAAGGCCTCCCATAGGTGATGCAGGCTACATCTGAAAGAAGCTAGAGATTCTAAGAGGTGCCACTGAGGAGAAAGTACATTCCAAATATAAACTATATAGCTTCTGGAAATGTATAGATGTGCAAGATGCAATGTCAAGGTTGGAAAACAGCAACTAAGGCAGTTTTACTGCAACATAGACTGTGTCTGAAGGAATAATATGATAAGCCTAGGAATGGGGAATGGAACTAGATTGTGAAAGACATCAAGCGTCAAACTGAGGCATTAGCATTTTATTCTAGAGGCAATGGAGTCGCTGAAGGTTCTCAAGTGGGGAAAAATATGACAAAAATTGTGCATCGTAGAAGATTATTTTAGTAACTTAGTTGAGGATGGATTATAGACGGGAAAACTAAAAGCCAACAATCCTATTGGGAAGCTATTTGTAATAAATTTGGTTATATGAATCTCGAAGCCATCTGCATGAAAATGCTAATTAAGCCCATAGGACTTAATGAAGTCGCAAAGTAACAAAGTATAGAGAGAGAAGAAAAGAGAGCTAAGATGCTTTGGGAGGAACTCGTGATTTGGATGACATAGACAATGGCCCAGTTGAGGCGTCAGAGAAGGAACAGGCAGACAGATAGGAGGAAAATTTATGTTACTGTTGAATATAGTCAAGCTTGGGTTGAACATATCTAGAGGCCATTTATAGCAATTAAAACGTTTTCTTAATGAATTAAATGTGTTCCCACAGCTGTCTTCAGAAGGATAATAGAAAGAGCATTAGGCTTAAGAGTCAAAAGACCTGGGTTTGGATCCTGCATGACTTTTCCACTTATAAGTTATGTGATCTTGAGCAGGTCGTGTAGCATTACTGAGGTGCAGTTTCCTCTGTTATAATATGGGGACGATGAATCTTGTACTGCTTACCTCACAGGGTAGCTGTGGACCAAATGAAAAAATGTTCCTGAAAACCCTTCTTAAATGATAGAATGCTACACACATGGCAATTGTTATTACCATCATATTTTTCTTTGCCATTTGAGGCCACCATCAACCGTCATAGTCTGTGCATTTCAGCCATTTCAACTATGTTTGTATTTATGTTTATATTATGCTTTCTATTATGCTGGAAGTTCCTAGAGGATAGAGCTTTGCTGCATCCACTGGGGGTGGTCTGCTTTGAGCTACGTTGACCAAAAGTTCCCCTCAAAGAAAATAGAAAGGTACACACATTCCTTTTCTCTATCATGCATAGTGGGGAGTTCAAAAAAGCCTTTCTACCTCACTAACATCTTGGTACCCCAATCTAGTACATTCTGTTATAGCAAAGGCTTTAAACAGAAAATTCAAATAGAGGAAATTCCACAGACTGACATTTCAGCCAATGCCTTCCTCAATAGGCACTTTGCCTAATGTTCAACTGTAGAATTTCCTTCCTTTGGCTTGATCCAGATTTACCCTGGGGTGTTTCAAACAATGGATATGGTTTTTAGTGGGATGCATTTAACTCAAGAAAGTCTCCAAGGCAAAACCAACCAACACAAATTCCATCTCTGCCCTCTTTAGTCATTCATCTTCCATGTTCGAATTCTTCCACGGAATTATCGTTTTCTTCAGTAAAATCTCCTCCTCTGTTTCAATGGAGAAATCATCTCTAGCCATAGCAGGAGTGGAAATCAGGCTCTGTTTCATAAGGAACTTCAGTGATGATCTCTCAACCACTCCAAGGTCAGAAAAAAATTATCTAAGTTTAGGCCACCTTTCATCACCCTCGTTGTTTTTTTTTTTCTTTTCCTTTGAAGAATTCTATCAACAAGAAGAGCTCAGTGCAGACAGCCATGAAGCTAGAACGAATTCAGTTTTTTAAGGGACTAAGAAGAGAAATACATAAAAGCATGAAAAGTGTCTGAGATCTTCAGGCTAAGCATTTGCCATAAAGGCATTATTTAGGGAGAAACATCTAATATAGGTGTAAGGTGCATATTGTGCATTCATGTGCTCGTGTGCCCACCCACATAGATTATGTGTATGTCCACGTGAATTTATCTAAATTTGACTTATGGGGGAAATGAATAGATGTATCTCTGGAATTTCACCCATGCCTCACTAAGGGAGACCTTGATTCTTGCTAGAAGAAGAGATGATTGGAACTATGTATCTGATTGCTCTACTTTCCTCAGAAAATGGTTGCCAGATTAACATTATATCTATCTCAAGGCTTGATTGTCTTCTCACCAAATGCTGAGTAAACCCCCATTTCTCCAAGCCAATAACAAACAGAAATCAGATAAGTTAGGCAGATTAGCCAGACAAAACAAAGAGTGAATATGCACTGCCACTGGAAGAGATATCTCACCTCAAGATGAGTCTCTGTCTCACCCAAATTGAAGTTTCCTGAAGTCCCTATGTGCTAAGATGGAAGCAATGAATATGCTCCAGGCACTGGTTCCAGTACATGTCAACTTCTTCCTGAAGTCTTTCTCTCACTCTAAGGACCTCTGCCTAAAGTGATCCTGGAATGTCTTTTAAATATCTTCTCTCAAACTTGGAAGCCAAAAAAGAATCTTTCCACCCTCGAGCTCTTACCAACACGGTTCCTCACATAGGCATGAAGAACTGAGTAATCCTTCTTTCTACCAATGAGAAGAGAGTAGCTAGGTGCCCACAGTGGATAGAGTGCTGGGCCTGGAACCAGGAAGACTCATCTTCCTAAGTTTAAATCTGACCTCAGACACTAACTAGCTGCATGACCCTGCGCAAGTGACTTAACCCTTTTTGCCTCAGTTTCTTGTTATCTGCTCAGGTGCAAGTGAATACCTAGACCAATGAAATTACAGATTCTTGAAGATTCCCTTGACAAGTCAAAGGAATAGACTTCCTCTGTCTTGCCCAACAATTAAAAAACATTTACTATACGTCGTGTACTTTGCTAAATATTGGGGACACAAAGACAAAAGGAAAACAATTCCTGGCATCAAGGAGCCTATAATCTATCTCAAGGAAACAACAAGTACATAAATAAGTAGATATAAAACATATTCAAGAGCAATAGGGTGTTGAGAGGAGAAGTCACTAGCAACTGAGGGAGTCACAAAAGGTATGGAAAAGTAAGAAGGCTAATTAGGCTATGCCATTCTATGTTCTAAGGGGAATATACATATATATGTATATATATATGTGTGTGTGTATGTGTGTATGTATATACACATATATACATACACACATACACACACACACATATATATACATATATATACACAGAGAGAAGGTGGAGAGGGAGAGAGAGCGGGGAGAGGGAAAGGGGGCAGGAGGGGAGGGGGAAAGAGAGGGGAAGAGGAAAAAGAAAGGGGAGAGAGAGAGAGAGAAAGAGAGAGAGAGAGAGAGAGAGAGAGAGAGAGAGAGAATATTAGAAAGGTAGTTTGGGACTTTGGCTTTCCGGCTAGTGAAGTTTTCAATGCTAGATGGATCAGTGAATAGAAAACTAGGTCTGAAGTGAGGAAGCCTAAGTTCAATTCCAGTCTCAGACACTTAGGAGTTGTGTCACTCTCAGCAAGTCACTTAATCTCTATCTGCCTAAGTTTCCTTAACTGGAAAATATATTTTATATATATATATATATATATGTATATATATATATATTCATGTATAATGTACATAATATTTATGTGTGTATAGTTGTTTGGTTGTTGTCCATTCTCGGAGAGGACAAAAATGACATCTCTATGCTAGAGTCAAGATTTAATGTGCCCAACTGCAGCTGATCAGGCCAATACAAGCTCAGAATGCTCTACCACAGGTCAGGCAAAAATAGTCCCTGTGAACATTTGGGGTGGATACTCCAAACTTGTGCATCCTGCCTTTGAGCTGTTTCAGTACTGCTTTGTTCATAGAGCACAGCACCTCCTCTGATGTGGACATGCCATACTGAGTGGTCCTGTGCCAATGTCTCCCACGTCACACAATCAATTCCAAAGGTCTCTCTCAAGAATGTATATGTATAAATATGTACATATATATGTACATATATATGTATGTATATGTGGGTGTATGTATGTGTGTATGTACATGTGTGTGTATTTTTTGTATAATAGCATCTACCTTCCAGGACTGTCATAAAGATCAAATGAGAATTGTAAAGTATTTAACGCAATGACTTACACAAAGTAGGTGCTTAATAAATGTTTGTTCCCTTCCCCTTTCCCAAACAGAGAAGCTTATATAAGCATATACTTTCTCTTAAAGGTAATAGGGAATCACTGGAGTTTATTGACTAGAGGAGTAACTAAGATTTACGAAAACTTTAGCAGCAGAAAAAATGGAGTAGGAAAACCAATGAGGAAGCTATTGCAAAAGTCCCTGGGAGAGACCCCAATTAGAGTGGTAGCTGAGTCAAGCTAAAAAGGACAGATGCAAGAGATGCTGTGGAGGTAGGAATAGCACATTTAGGAACTAGCTGGATTTGTGGAGCAAATAAAAGTGATAAATGAAAGAAGATACCAAAGTTGCAAGCCTGTAAGTTCCATTTTAGACACATTCAGTTTGAGATTCCTAAGGAATATCCAATTCAAAATGCCCAATAGGCACTTGAAGGACTGGAGCTCAAGAGAGAGACTGGCTTTTACCTTTCCGTTCATATATCATCTTCAAATTCACTCTCCCACAAAGTCAGAGGGAAAGCTTCTATTAGGGCTAGCAGTCAATAAGGCCATTCTTATTCCTGGACATTCTTAATTTTGCAAAGGGATAGGAACTGAACCTGTGATGTCAGATGAGGAAATTCCATCTGCCAATGCCAGTCAGAGCCCTCTCTGAAACTTACAGTCTTAGAGAGCTGCTTAGAAAATTGTTGTTGTTCATCCTTCATTTCTGAAGAGGACCAATGATATCATGATACGGATGATGTCTTGACTTGTACATGAGTTGGATTTAAGTGAGGCAGAGTTGCACAAAGTTGTCAAGATCACTCTCTCTCTTCAAGAGTCATCGAAATCCCATGGCAAGATAAAAATCAAAAGGACTGGGAACAGCCCAGGATGCAGTGGGTGACCTTGACATCTTCAGTGTCTGACCGAGCTCTAAGCACATAGACAGCACCTGTTTAAGCTATCATCATGGCCATTGGAACAAGTTGTTCTCATCCATCCATTCTACCACAGGAAGTCATCACGTGGTTAGGGTAGACATGCCTCTAACTTACCAACAGTTTTGAGGCCTGTTAATTACCCTCAACCTGGTTTAGCCCATCTGCTGAGATGGTTTTACTGGGGTGTAGTCACTGCACATGCTACAGCTTCTTGGAGCCACGGGTGAGAGTTGGATGAAAGTGGACACCAAAAGTGATGAGCAGTGCTGAGAAGAGCTTGTCAAGCCCTCACATAAGAAGTGCTAGGCCTCCCTGAACACCCCATACACCCCTGCTTAGAGAATAACACGAGATAGTGATTTATCCAGGGTCATACAGTCAGCATGTGTCTGAGGTGGGACTGAGCTCCCAAGTGTTCCTGGATCACGAAGTGGCTCTCTGTCTATGAAGCTATACCACTTAATTTTATGAAGACAGAACTTAAAAGAGTTGTTGATTTGGGAGTGTTTTCTAAGGAATCTTTAAGTAGGTTAGCCAGATTCTGCCTTATTATCATACAGCAGTCTTTTATTATTACAAATTATTATCTATAATGTTGCATGTCCATTTAGTTTCTTGTGTAAGTAACTATCTTTTAAAGATGACTGTACGTCCTTACTCAACCCAGTTTTGCTGTTACACAGTCCATGGCTCAATGTATCTCAAAACAACATCCCTGTCTCTCCTAAAATCTTCTAAAGAACAATCCTCAATTAACATAAAGAGAAACGGTTTTGACATTTTCCTTTCCTACCCTCACTCTCAATAAAATTTCTACAGTAGACCAGAAAAGTGTAGAGTTGAAGCATTTGGCTGTGCTAAAATAATCATCAGACTCTTCCTCCCGCAGCCAAACCCCTTTCACCAGAGTAACTTAGACCTTCTGTCACATGTGTGTTTCAACTCATAAAGAAAATTTCTGCCTTTATCATTTCTATTGCAACTGAAAGACCAGAGTAAAACTTCTCTCTTTGTTTATGCCCAATATCAAAATGAAAAAAGTATAGAACATCAAATGAATAAATACATAAATACCAATAAATCCCCCCCAAAATGAACCAAATCCAATCCTCATTAGTTTTCAGAAATGTATCAAAAATCCTATCTGTATCCAGTGATAATGCAGCTGTAGGGAAAAGGTTCTTAGACAGGTGTATCATAGACAAACAATTTTCTGGCCCTAGCTGAATTCAAACTACATTTTCAGAAACCATCTTGTGTTCAATGTATTACTTCCTGAGTAACAGCTTCTAAGCTCTTTGCCAATATATCTTTGCACAGCTTTTTGCAATGGTAATTGATGAGTGAAATATGAGCAGTTAGCTGCTAGAGCTAGTTGGCTTCTTTCCAAGACTTTCTATTCTGATACTCTGAGCTCACATAGAAAGAACCCTAAGGAAATATTGTGGTGGTAATCTTGCAATTCAGCTTGGAAGTTTGGGGAATGGGCCCATTCTCTGAGATGGCCAGTGCTTAAGGAATTGGTATTTCAACTACTTTCTTTCCAGTTCAATTTCCTCTTGTCTCTTAGAGAAACTGGTGGATCTAAAATGTTAAATCTTTTGTGGGTGAGCCTTTTGGGCATTTTAAATCCTACATGTTAAGAGAACCCCAGAATAAGCCTTATAATCAGTGAGGACTTAGCTATGATCTGAGTTTTCACTATCTCTTTGTCATGCAGAAAAGCGTATTATATAACAGAAAGAAACTAAAAAATATGGTGATAAAGGTTAAAACTAGTAATGATGACTAGAGGTATTGTCTGGCATAGTTCTGTGCCTTTTTACTTGAAAAATATACAGTATTCAGGTGCCAAACAGAATCCACATCCAAAAGCATGGAAAAGCCATGCGTTGACAACAGTGGGGAGTATCTTGACAATGAACAAAAATCAATCAAAGCAATTCTGCAAGTTCACTTGGCCCAAATCACCTTTGTTTCATCCATGATGCCTCTCACTAATTAAAATATGAAGGTTCTCAGAGTGGTGCTACCTTAAGACAGGAAGAAGGGTAATGAAACATAAACTCTGGAGTCAGAGGAGCTGGGTTCAAATCCTGTTTCTCATGCTTGCTCTGTGATTTGGGGCAGCCCACTTGAGTTGATCTCACTTTCCTCGGTCTCCCCAACTATAAAATGAGGCTGAACTATATGATTTCTAAAGGTACTTCAAGTTTTAGACCTATGGTCCTATGAGATCTTACCTAATTGTGTATTGACACATGATAGAAAGGGTAGAGACCAAAAAAAATTGAGGACATTCAAATTAATCTTCTGTCTTGAGCAGAATAATTTCTTCACAAAGTGGACTGAGAAATCATATGCCAAATGGAAGGAGCAGTCTAATTGGGAAGAGGGTATTTTTATGCATTTCTTAATCAAACTGTGACATCTGAGCTCACAAGGTTATACAAATAGATCATAGGATTTGACTTTCTTGGAAAAACACAGCACGGAGGGGACCAAGAAGAAAGATGTTCCTAACTTTAAAAGCTATTCCAAATTGAAACCATAATTAAAATAAAGTCTCTTCTCTCTTCTCTTCTCCTCTCCTCTCTTGTCCTCTCCTCTCCCCCTCCTCCCCTCCCCTCCCCTTCTCTCCTCTCCTCTCTTCTCTTCTCCTCTTCTCTCTCTCTCTCTCTCTCTCTCTCTCTCTCTCTCTCTCTCTCTCTCTCTCTCTCTCTCCTTCTTTCTCTCTCTCTCTCTCCTTCTCTCTATCTTTCTGGAAGGTAAGGAAGGAATGGAGAAAGAGATAGCTAAAAACAAAGATGGACAAAAGATAGAGGAACACAGAGAGAGGCATCACCATTCCTGGAAACAAGAATAAAAAAAGAATCATATAATTTTAGATCCTTAAAGGGTATTAGGCTCCAAACACTTTAATTTACAGATGAGAAAACTGAGACCCAAAAAAGATGTGACTGGCTTCAGTTTTCACAGTTAGTGAGCCAGAGTCATTAGTAATTTACTAGTACCATACTGCATTATAAAGGAAAAAAATGTCCCATATCTATCCAAATATGATTGTACTGAATTGTATTCCTTCTCCCCTCCCCTTAAGATAAAAATATGCACTTTTGACTGCATTGTTTTGGAAAGGATGAACCAAAACATCACTGCAAGTGTATGACAACTCATCCACATTTACTTAACCCAGTAAACAATGTTCTCTATGCCTACAGCCAGTTATAGGCACCATAATCTTAGAAGGAACATGCTCTCTTCCCTTTTTGCCTTTACAAGGTTGCTCTCAAGAAGGTGTTACGGGGGAGGGTTGTCTCTTTCCGGAAACACAAGAACCCTTTTTTGTTCCATCTGCAGGCCACATGTGGCCATCCCTCCTTTTCTTTCTTTCAGAGAGAGACAGCATGTGTCTATATTCTAAAAAAATGGAATGGGAAGGCTGGAGGGAGTGGGAGGTAGGAGGGAAGTCATCCAAAATGAGTAACTTCCATTTACTTGCTTCCTCTTCAATAGCAGTTAGGTAGCCAAGACCCAGAAAGCTTTGGCATCCCTTCTCTTTACCATCACTTCCTCTGAAGTCAGAATTTTGATCCCCAAGCTTTGTTTGCAGAATCATTCATCACTATAGAGTTGAAGTCTCTTTAACAAGCTTCCTTTCCATTATCTCCTAGTAGATATTATGAAAAAAAATTAAGTGTCATATGGATCATGATCAGATTTCCCCATTGTCTTCCCCTATACCATTTGCCTATGGGTAGAAAAACTCACTATATGGCATATACCCCTTAGACATTACTGCATACATTTTTCTAAGGTCATCATATTGGAGCTAGAGAGGTGGAGGTAAATATGGTACATTAACCATACATACACAATGCATGACATTAGAACCAGGTATAATTCTTGATTTTTTAAATCAAATTATGTTCATTTAACATTTCAGTAATGTTGTTACCCCATTTGGGGTTTTGTTGCCATTTCCTACTCCAGCTCGTTTTACAGTTGAGGAACTGAGGCAAACAGGGTTAAGTGACTTGTCCAGGGTCACACAGCTAGTAAGTGTCTGAGGCTGGATTGGAACTCATGAAAATGAGTCTTCCTGATTTCAAGCCCAGTACTCTACCCGTTGTACCCCTAGCTGCCCCCAACACATTTTAATACTTCCTCCATATTTGGAAGAAAGGGTGAAGCTTTTAGGAGTATCCATTTTGAACCAGAACCCATCTGAAACCAGAGGGAAAAAGCCTCAGAATGACCTTGGAAGGCACCAGTTCAAGAGCACACAGAAAATGAGGCTATAAACCACCAGGAGGTAACTTCACCTTCCTTCAAAGAGCCGGCGTGATAGAGGAGAAACAACAGTCTCTCTTGTGAGATTTGGAGGGCCGATATTTAGCTCCTTCCTTTGATGCTCATTATCAGGGTGAGCTTTTCTGGGCTTCATTTCTTCATTCATTTTTCCGTTCTTTGTGAAATAAGAGGAATGGCCTTGACAGCCTCTGAGGTCTCTTCCAGATCTAGAACAAGTACCACAATGACCTCCCTCAGACACTCTTCTAATTAATACTTTGTTTTGCAGGTCCCTAATGTACCAGTAGTGTAATGTAATTTGTTATGACTATCTATATTTTTGTTTTGACCCTCACAGACAGTGATCTCTATAAGGATGAGGTACCATGTCTTAATCTAAACTGTGTATTTTCCCCATTGTTGCATAATGTGCACATAGCAGACACTTAATAAAACTTTCAGTGAATGACTAAATGAATTTGTAGTCAGATACTTTTCTCATTAAATCTATTTTGTGCCCTTAGGCCCATATTGTGTTCATAATGTCATGAAATATTAGAGCTGGAAGAGATTTCAGAGAGAGATGACCTGATCAAACTCCCTCATTTTGCTGAGAAGGAAGTTGAGGCTCAAAGTGATTTTCCTAGGGTCATATAGAAAGTAAATTACTCAGGTAAGTAGCCTATTTGTTAAGGTCGCTTCTCTTTTTCTTGTAATATTAGTCCTTGATTTAAGTAAGAAAATAATAATAAAAAAGTATTTCCAAGTGAGTACCTCATTCATATAGCCAGTGAGCTGTGAAACCAGCAGTGATATCCTAGATACGTAATTCCCAGTCCTATCTACTAAGTCATGAAGGTGATACTTCTGTCAGTAGGGCTAATGGTTTGATCACTTTATCCAAGGGCGGTGATAGATTCACTGAGACATCAGAATTCTTTCACCTGGTCTCTTTTTAGGTCCCAGGGCAAAGCTCAGTGAGCCAGCTAGCCAAGATTCAGGGTGTGGTTTGTGGCTATGGAACAGAATTTTCCTCTGGGCCAAACTGTCTTGAAACGTGAGCTTCTTTCATCAGGAGCCAACCAACTGGGCTAACTTTTCACTTTCCACTCCTGCCTTTATCGTACCTCTTCTTACCCCAACCCACCACCTCCTCCTGAGAGTTTCCTGGTTTCTTTCTCTGGGATTCTCTTCCCCCCAAATCCTTTGATTTACCTCTTAGAAGGAGTTCTACAGAGCAACAAGCCTAAAGGAAAAACTAATGGAGAACAAATGTATTTTTTTTTCAAACTAAAGCCCTGTCTTTGCCTAAAAAGAACAGTAAAATCGAATACAGATTTGCTTTGCATTTCTCTGCTCACAACACACTTTGAATTTTTGGTCAACTTTTTAATGAATTCTCTATTTTCCATAAAGTTCTTTGCCATAGTATTCTTTTCTCCTAAATTATTAAAAGGGGTGAACTTTACAACTGTCAACATTCTCATTTTCAATCTGGCTCATTCTGTTAGCGGCAATTATTCTGTTCTTGTCAGCCTGACTTTAATGGAGAACTTAGTGCTGGGTGATTATAAAATATTTAAATAGTAGTCCATGTCTTTCAAGGCCCTTAACTTCCCTTAGTCATGCCTCACACCATCTGTGAGAGGTGAAGCTAAGCAGCATAGAGACAGCATGAGACAGTGGATGAAATGCTAGACCTAGAATCAGACAAAAGTGAGTTCAAATCCTGCATCAGATACTTACATATCTGTCTAACTCTGGGCAGGCTACTTAATCTCTTAGCCTCAATTTCCTCACTTGTCAATGCTATCTGTTTCTCTAGCAACCCTGAGGGTCTTCCCCTCCCAGTTGGATTTTTTTTCCTTTTTTTCTAATTAAAGGGGCCATCCCTTGATTCATTTCTTAAAGGAGCCTATTCACTGAATGGAAGTTACCTCACTCAAAGCGAGACTCTGAAAAGGCCTTAGCCCAACAGGGCCAGGGTCTCCCATTGCTTCCTGGGCCATCTCCAGTCATCCTGATGAATAGCTGGTCACTGGACCCAAATGGCTCTGAAGGAGAAAGTGAAGCCAGTGACCTTGCACAGCACTCCTTCACTCAAATCAAAGTCAGCTGCAAGTCTTGTCATCATTTCCCTTACGTCATGGTCCTCTTCGAAAATGAAGGACAAACACAACAACAACCTGTGAGGATAATGATACCTATCTACTTCACAGGACTACTGTGTGATGAAACGAAAAGGAAAGGGAAAAGGCATTTATCATTTACCTACTGGCAGCTAGGTGGTACAGTGGATAGTGAAATGAGCTTGGAATGAGACTCATCTTCGTGAGTTCAAATCCAGCCTCAGACACTCACTAGCTGTGTGACCCTGGACAAGTCATTTAACCCTATGTGCCTCAGTTCCTCACCTGTAAAATGAGTTGGAGAAGGAAATGGCAAACCACTCCCCAAGAAACCCCAAATGGGGTCATGAAGAGTTGGACATGACTGAACAACAACACGCCTAGTATAATACTCACTTTGTGAATATTATCTCACTTGATCCATTGTATAACAGCTCTGTGAGGAAGGTGTTATTACGATCCCCATTTTACAGTTGAGGAAACTAAAGTCAACAGGGTTGTGTCTGGCCCAGGGTCACACAGCTAGGAAGTGTCTGAGGCCAGATTTGAACTCAGGTCATCATAACTCCAGGGCAACTCTGCCACTTAGATGTTTGTATGTAAACTGTGGGCAAACTTCAGAGTGGCATATCAGTGTGTGTGTGTATACATCTATGTGTGTGTATGTATGTGTGTATATACATATATGTATATGTATGCATATAGTATATATACATATATCACATGCATATGTGTATATAATGAAATTATACATAAAGTGCTTTGCAAACTCTAAAGCAGGATATGTCTGCTATTACTAAATAAAGGCCAGTTATTATATATTAGTATTTCCCAATTTTCTATAGGAAGAGTCACAAAGTTAAGCATGAAGGAGATTGTGTCAGAATCAAACACTCCACTTGTGAGATTTAATTCATGTCACTCATTCATCCATTAATCATTCATTCCACAAATCTTTCTAAAGTAACTTCTTCACACCAGGCCCTAGAGAAACAATAACAAACAAACCATGGCTGGCTTGTAGAAATTTAAAGGCAACCTCACTAACAGGGAGGAACCAACAATGGGAAATGGAGCTACAGTCAGCCAAGCTGACTTCTGATTGTGTACGTGAAGTGACTCTTGTGGCTAGCACCTTCAATCAACGAATTCCTGCCCTTTCACTCAGATGAAGCTTCCGATGTGTCACAGCCCAGGGAGGAGAGATCCAGAGAGTTATCAAGGGGAGAGGCAAAGCTTCGCTGGGTTCTAGGTAGATAGAGACCAGCGACATTTGTAACCCTAAATCAGGAAATTCAACCCATTCCTTTCCAAAAGAACTCCTCTATTAAGATGGAACATTATTGTGCCATAAGAAATGACGGAAGGGATGATAGTTTCAGAGAAATCTCAGGAGATTTGTGTGAACCGGTGCAGAATGAAGTGGGCAAACAATTTATACAATAACAACGACATTTTAAAAAACCAAAAAACAACCCTGAAAGACTTAAAACCTCTGATCAATACAGTGGCAAACCACAAGTCTGTGGAACTGGTGATAAAGAAGACCTCCTGAAACAGAAGCAATGGAGTCAAGGTGCAGGATGCAGCACACATTTTTGGACATGGCCAAAGTAGGAATTTGCTTTGCTCGATTATGCATACTTGTTCAAAAATTTTGCCTGTATTAATTCTTCTCAAAGTGGGGCAGGGAGAAGGGATAGGAGATGGAAGGGGAGAAAATAAACATTTGTTAATTGAAAAAAATAAGATATTTAAGATGGTATGAGAGGGAACAGCTTCAAGGCTAACCTACCATTTCCCCAAATTAAAAGAAACAGCTTGATAATGCTACGTGAATGGAACACTTTTGCCTGAAGATCTGTAATGCTTTTTATGAAATTATTTTATTGCAAGTGACAAGAGAAGCCTTAAAAGCATTCCTGCTGGTTAACAGGATGCAACTTGAGGCCAAGCTTTGCCTTAAGACCACAGCATTTGTCAGTAAACTTAGCTGCCTTTTTGGGTTTTTTTGCTGCAAGTTTTCCAGCAATGTACTTAGCATGTGACCTTTATGTGGCTGCACAGTTTCCCCCAACTGTTTTCATAGCTCATAAAACGTTTAGGAAGTGTTTATAAAAATTGCTCAAGGAAACTGTGCCACAAAGAACTTGAGCTTCATGGGTCTCAACGGTCTAGCTTCAATTTAGTTCTCTAGGAAGGGATTTTGCATTGTAAATGCCCTAGGAACATCTGTATTCAGGCTCTTCTGGGATAGCAAGTGAGATGCAGCCCTGTTTAATATGTGTTATTTGGCTGTGGCTCTGCAACATGTGATGCTCTGTTTGCTGCTCTCATGAAATCACACAGGCAAGGCGAGCCCTCTCTCTCTTCAAACACTACCCTGGTATCTATCGGTGGTCACTTTTAGTTATCTGACTATGGTAGGAAGACATTATGTCATAAACAGCTTTGCAACATCTGCACAGAATCCTCCTGGCACACTGCACCCAAACTGTCAAAAAGCCAGAGGACTCTTGGATCCAAAGTCCAGTCCTTGGGATTGCTGACTTGTAGCCCTGTAAACATCTCAATGTTTTCCCTTGTAGGTTGCTTGGGGAGGCAGAGGCAGAGGACTGTCCTAAACAAGGATCCATCATATGGGTGCCTAGAGAACCATTGTATACAGCAACAGTAAACCATGATAAGCAATTAAGTCACATTTTCTCTTTGGCGTAACACTGTTAGGGGTGGAGGGTGCTGTGGACAATTTGAACTTAATTGGATATGTAGTCTTTTCCTTCTATGTGCTGGTTTCAAGCTATGGACTTATGCTGTATGCCTAGCTGTATTTATATCATATAACTGTCAGAAGTGAAGACTAACATATTGTTTCAATGTTATCGGGCAGGTGTGTGTGTGTGTGTGTGTGTGTGTGTGTGTGTGTGTGTGTGTGTGTGTGTGTGAAACAATGCGTATGCCACGGAAGGAGATTGTCGAATGAAAGCCAGTGTTTCCTTCACCTTCAAATGTAAGGGTCTCCATGGTAGCCTAGAAAAAAGTGTTTGTTTGAATAAGTGTTTTGTTAAGTTTTTTTTAAATCCCTATTACTTCCCAATGACCCTCTACATACACACACACACACACACACACACACACACACACACACACATACACACACACCATTAAAAAGCCATTAAAACCCTCCTTTGCATCAAAGAAGTGTATTTAAACAAAAGAAACTAACATATTGGTCTTCTCTGGCTATGTGTACCCCATTCTGTCCCTGTAGTCTATCACTTACTGCAGAGAGGAGGGAAGTGCAATTCACTGCTTTGAAAAAACTTCCAAGAAACATTGAAATCGTCTCTTTTATTTGACTCTACACCTGGGATTCTTAACTTTTTTGTATTGTTGGCTCCTGTAGCAGTCTGGTGAAGTCTGTGACTGCCTTCTCAGAATAACAATTTTAAATTATTAAAGTAGGGGGGCAGAGCCAAGATGGTGGCTGGAAAGCAGGGACTTGCCTAGGGCTCTCCCCCAGGACCCTCCAAACACGGATAAAAAATGGCTCTGAATGAATTCTAGAACTGCAGAACCCAAAAAAATAGCAGAGAGAAGCAGGGCTCCAGCTCAGGACAGCCTGGATGGTCTCTGGGTAAGGTCTATTGTGCACGGACCTGGGAGTGGAGTGGAGCAGAACTCAGCATGGGCTGCACCCAAACCAACCATACCGGGACCCTGGTGGAACAAGCCCTAGCACCCTGAATCAGTGAGCTGTGGCAGTTACCAGACTTCTCAACCCACAAACACCAAAGACAAGAGAGAAGGTTAGGGGGAAAAGCTGCATGGGACAGAGTGAAAGGAGTTCATAGTCAGCCACCACACCACTGGCAGTGGGGGTGGTGCAGCTACAGAACTACAGCTGCAGTTGCTTCTGGCCCTAGGCCCACCTGGTGGGAGGAATTAAGTGGAGGATCAGAGCTGGAGTGCAGACCCTGCTTAAGATCTGAGTCAGGGACTGGGTTGGCCATTCTTGGGGGAGGAGGAGCGCTGGTGTGGCAGAGCTTGCTGTATAGAAATAGCTTTGAAAACAATGGTGCAGCCCCTCAAGCTTGGATAAAAAGTACGCTCTGTTCTTTTTTTTTTCTTTTTTTTTAATTTATTTTTGACATGTTTGGTTGTCAGCATTGATTTTCACAGGCGTTTGAATTACAAATTTTCTCCCCATTTCCTCCCCCCCCCACTCCAAGATGGCGTACACTCTGGTTGCCCTGTTCCCCAGTCTGCCCTCCCCTCCGTCACCCCATTCCCCTCTCATGTCCCTTTCCCTTCCTTTCTTGTAGGTCAAGATAAATCTCTATGCCGCATTGCCTATGCATCTTATTTTCTAGTTGCATGGAAAAAAAAAAACTTTTTTACTTTTGAACATCTATTTTTTTAAAACCTTGAGTTCCAAATTCTCTCCCTTCTTCCCTTCCCATCCACCCTCCCGAAGAAGTCAAGCAATTCAACAGGGGCCACATGCATAACATTATGTATAACTCTTCCACAA
>CM053623.1:284012305-284028660 GCA_028646595.1 Phalanger gymnotis
ACCTTTGAATTTTTCAATGGGGTGTGGCTGCTTATAGACTAAAGAGTTCTATGTTCCACACTTGGGTGGATGTGCTGCCTCAGCAGCACTCCTTCTTCCCCAAGAACCCCCTACCTGGACTGGGCTTAAATCTTCAGCAGGCTCTTCACTCCTGCTCTGATCAGCCACTTAATTCCTCCCACCAGGTGGGCCTGGGGCCAGAAGCAACTGCAGCCGTAGTTCTAAAGCTGCCCCACCTCCGCTGCCCCAGGGGCAGTGGCTGAACCGCAAACTCAGTCCTGCAGCTTTTCCCACTAACCTTCTCTGATGTCTTTGCTCTTTGTGGGTTGAGAGGTCTGGTGGCTGCCACAGCTCGGTAATTCAGGATGCCGGGGCACTCTCCACTCATCTCCTGGTCTAACAGGTCCGTGTCTGGTCTGTTCGCCCATGCACGCTGGGCTCAGCTCCGCTCCCCTCAGCTGGGGGCTGGGAGCTCCATGTGGGACAGACCTTACCCAGAGACCATCCAGACTGTCCTGGGCTGGAGCCCTGCTTCCCTCTGCCACTTTGTGGGTTCTGCAGCTCTAGAATTGGTTCAGAGCCATTGTTTTATAGGTTTTTGGAGGGACTTGGTGGGGAGCTCACGCCAGTTACTGCTTTCCAGTTGCCATCTTGGCTCTGCCTCCCCTGCACACTCACTTTTAATTTTAATCCTACTCTCTGTTCTACAAGCAGTCATACCCTTAGGAAAAACTCAAGGGTCAAGTAGTTGGCTGGGAACATGGCCAGGCAGCGAAAACACATTCAGATTCAGACTCAGATTTTGGAATCTTTCTTTGGTGACAAAGAAGACTAAAACATACGACCTGAAGAAGTCAACAAAGTCCAAAAGCCTACATCAAAATCCTCCAAGAAAAACATGAACTGGTCTCAGGCCATGGAAGAGCTCAAAAAGGATTTGGAAAAGCAAGTTAAAGAAGTAGAGGAAAAGTTGGGAAGAGAAATGAGAGTGTTGTGAGAAAATTATGAAAAACAAGTCAATGACTTGCTAAAGGAGACCCAAAATAATACTGAAGAAAATGACACCTTCAAAAATAGACTAACTCAAATGGCAAAAGAGTTCCAAAAAGCCAATGAGGAGAAGAATGCCTTGAAAGGCGGAATTATCCAAGTGGAAAAGGACATCCAAAAGACCACTGAAGAAAATACTACCTTAAAAATGAGATTGGAGCAAGTGGAAACTAGTGACTTGATGAGAAATCAAGACATTGTAAAACAGAACCAAAGGAATGAAAAAATGGAAGACAATGTGAAATATCTCATTGGAAAACTGACCTGGAAAATAGATCCAGGAGAAAGAATTTAAAAATTATTGGACTACCTGAAAGCCATGATCAAAAAAGAGCCTAGATATCCTCTTTCAAGAAATTATCAAGGAGAACTGCTCTGATGTTCTAGAGCAAGACAGTAAAATAGAAATTGAAAGAATCCACCGATCACCTCCTGAAAAAGATCCGAAAAGGAAAACTCCTAGGAATATTGTCGCCAAATTCCAGAGCTCCCAGATCAAGGAGAAAATACTGCAGGAAGCCAGAAAGAAACAATTTAAGTATTGTGGAAACACAATCAGAATAACACAAGATCTAGCAGCTTCTATATTAAGGGATCGGAGAACTTCTAATATGATATTCCAGAGGTCAATGGAGCTAGGATTAAAACCAAGAATTACTTACCCAGCAAAACTGAGTATCATGCTCCAAGGCAAAATATGGATTTTCAATAAAATATAGGACATTCAAGCTTTCTCAGTGAAAAGACCAGAACTGAATAGAAAATTTGACTTTCAAACACAAGAATCAAGAGAAGCATGAAAATGTAAACATGAAAGAGAAATTACAAGGGACTTACTGAACTTGAACTCTTTTGTTTACATTCCTACATGGAAAGATGATGTATATAATTCATGAGACCACAGTATTAGGGTGGCTGAAGGGAACATACATATATACATACATATATATATGCAGAGGGCACAGGGTGAGTTGAATATGAAGGGATGATATCTAAAAAATCAAATTAAGGGATGAGAGAGGAATATATTGAGAGAGGGAGAAAGGGAGAGATAGAATGGAGTAAATTATCTCTCATAATGGTGGAAAGAAAAATCAGTTCTGTTGGGAGGCAGGAGGGGGCAGGTGAGAGGGAATGAGTGAATCTTGCTCTCATCAGATTTGACCTGAGGAGGGAATAACTCAGTTGGGTATCTTACTCCACAGGAAAGAAGGAAGAAGGAGATAAAACAGGGGGGATGATAGAAAGGAGGGCAAATTGGGGGAGGAGATAATCAAAAGCAAACACTTTTGAAAAGAGACAGAGTCAAGGGAGAAAATTGGATAAAGGGGGATAGGATAGGAAGGAACAAAATATAGTTAGCCTTTCACAACATGAGTATTGTGGAAAGGTGTTGCATAATGATACACATGTGGCCTATGCTGAATTGCTTGCCTTCTTAGGGTGGGTGGGTGGGGAGGGAAGAGGGGAGAGAATTTGGAACTCAAAGTTTTAAAAGCAGATGTTCAAAAAACAAGTTTTTGCATGCAACTAGGAAATAAGATATACAAGCAATGGAGCATAGAAATCTATCTTGCCCTACAAGAAAGTAAGGATAAAGGGGATGGGGGAGAGTGGGGTGACAGAAGAGAGGGCTGACTGGGGAATGGGGAGATCACGATATATGCCATTTTGGAGTGGGGAGGAGGGTAGAAATGGGGAGAAAATTTGTAATTCAAACCTGTGAAAATTAATGCTGAAAACGAAAAATATTAAATAAATAAATGATGATTTATAAAAAATTATTAAAGGAAATGCTAAATTTCAATTAGAGGTTAGTGAAAATGAAAATGTACTTTTTTCCCCAACTAACTTTTCAAAGCCACTGAGATCTGTGAATATCAGTTTAAGAAACCCTGCTCTCTATACTTGACCACTCTGTCTAGGTGGGATAATATTGAGGGAGAAAGAGAAAAGATGGTGTCTCCTCCCCCACCCCAGTGTATTTCGGGCAGCAGCAAATGCTATCTTCTTTACTTGGTGCTGTGAAAGATTCACCTTTCTCTCTATTGATTATCTTCAGCTGTTTTTGTATCTATTGTCTTTGTACATAGTTGTTTGCATATTCTCTCCCTCATTAGACCCTGGAGCTCTCCAACAGCAAGGATTATCTTTGGCCTTTTTGTGTACCCCTCACCCCAGTGTTTAGTGCAGTACCTGGCATATAGTTGGCACCCGATAAAAATCTTTTAGACTGATTGACTAATGAGGAAGATGAACAAAAAACAACAACTTTCAGGAGAGAAATATTATGACTTTTATCTGCAAATTTGCAGATTGTCTTCTAATACCAAATTTTATGCAAATGTACCTGTTTCTGTTTACCTGTCCGTTGTGAAAGTCCTAATAAAGACAGATGGCTTCCCTGGTGATTTACTATGGAAAGGGGTATAAACCCTGTCAGCATGTCTCAGACTCTCACCTTTAAGCTGGTGTGGTATAAAGATCTAAACAGCCAGGGGAGCTGAGATGGGTTTGGAGCCAAAGGTCCTACTTCTTGCTGGAAACCTGTGGTTAGCTGCTGACTGTGATGTCTGTATGTGGTCCTGAAATGTCAGTGTTTCTTTAGGAACACCCCCTATAAAAAGAATTTAACAAAAAAGGCAAACGCCTTCAAAACTTCAGTCTAGCAGGTGCTGTTTCCTGGTTTCTAAGGTGAAGCCAGTACAAACCCCTCCAGATCTGACAGTTAGCTGCAGGACTACAGACCATCCTTTGGAAATTAACAAAATTCAGGAGTGGTTGGTTAGGCATGAAACACAGAGCTAAGAACACCTATTCAAGTGGGGTGGGGTGCAGGTTCAGAATCGTGAAAAGTGAGGAAGCTGGGCCTACAGTATGGAGACTTGTGGAGTATGCTCTTGGTTAATTGTTCCAACGCTCAGCTTTATCATAACTTATGTAATACAAGATTTCATGCAACCTCTTAAGCAGTAAACGACACAGGCCAAGAGTCAGCTTTTTTTTCCAATTTCCTCCTTCTGAAATGAAGGCAGTTTGGAAAAAACGCAATGTAAATCCAAACTGACCCCCTAAAGGGTTTGTCCCAATCTGGGACTTGATTATCATTGCTTGAATCAAGTGAAGCTAACCCAGCCAAATGGAGTCCTAGCCCAGAGTCCTTAACAGGGGTCAGTCTCAGATCATAGGTTCTGGTCACCACTCTGACTTATAGAATCTTGGTGTGGCAGTGTTGATCTGTCCCTGAATGAAGAAGTCCTGGGAGTGGTCTATTTTCAAAGCCAAGGAACAGGACACTTTCCCTGAATGGTAAAAGGCACAAGACTCCTCTTGACCCTCCATAGGGATTGTCAGCCTATTAGGTGATACATCATTTTCACAGGAATGTCCATGGGAAAGAACGGGAAGATCTGAGCATCACAGATTGGTTAGCTTTGCCCACAGCTGTGAAGAAGGACTAAAAGTGATGTTGAACTCTTAAAAACTCAGTCATCATGGTCATTCACCAGCCTGCCTTGTGAAGCTGGTCAAACTTTGGAACAGAGACTGAAAAAGGAAAGGAAGAAGAATCAGAGGAAGAAAGAAAGTGGAAAACATGACAAGCACAAAGAGGCTCTTTAACCCACAACCAGCAATCACAATGAACACAATAGTGAAATGCTCACTTTTGCCTCTAGGTTAATATTCTCCAAGGTGTGTGTTGGAGGCCTTTAATTGCTCTATCTGAAGAACTGCTGTTCCCCTTCTCTCTTTACATGGCTCTACTTGTCCCTTCATTACTTTGTATCCTAGTATTAGGAATCTCTATTAATAAAATTGGAGAGGAAATAGGAATCAGCGTGTCCTAGGGTATATTAGAGAGAAGCCTTGAAGCCAGAATGCCTAAGTCCTGCTTTCTGACTCATAATGTCTGTGAAGCCCTAGTCATTTTATCTCTGAGCGCTGTAGAAAAGGACTCTAGGACTCTAAATTAACAGAAAGGTGCTGACTTGCATTGGAAGAGGGAATTTCCTCATCTGAGAATTCCTTACAATAATAAGATCATAGGTCAAGCCTCTAGGAGAGATGGGGAATACAGAATTATAAAAATAGTGTGAATTATCTGCTCTCTCCTCTTATTCTTGGCTGAGTAAAAGAAAAATCCAGGAAAATGAAAACAAGTGATTGTTATCTGTGTCCGGATACAGTCTGGTCTCCCTAGTATAAGGGAGGGCAATCGATGTACAGAGTTGTTCTTCATTCACTAGGTTATCAGGGAAAATTAAATGTTTCTTTAAAAGTTAAGGAAGGTGAAAACAAGAAAAAAGATCTGACAAGACTTAGGGGCAGCCTGACTTGTATCAAGAAGTTAGAAAGCAGAAAAACACTAAACAGAGGGGAGAAAAAAAGGAAGAGAGAAGACTGCTGAATACTTGAAGCAGAGAAATAGATTTTAGGCTCTGCCCAAAACAGGAGGAAGCTCAGTGAGGGGGAAGTAGCTGCTTGTCCTCTGAAGATGGAGGGGGCTGATTAACAAGTGATGTCAGGTGAGATCCAGAGGAAGAGGACACAAGTAGTGGCAGTTGTAAGTAATTCCATGAGACTCCATGAGACCTGATAAATTGTTGGGTTTTTGTCCTTTGTTCTCAAAGAAGACCAATGATATCAGTAGCATGATGTCTCGACTTGTGTGTGAATCGGATCTGAGTGAGGCAGAGCTGTGCATGAGCCTCACTCTCTCCTCCAAAATCATCTGAATTGAGTGACAAGATGAAAGTCAAGATGACTGGCTGCAATAGGTGATGCAATAGGTGACTTTGGCCTTTCTAAATTAAGGTCTTTCCTGGGTCCCCATTTGTCTGAGGCGATGCCCATTCGATGACTAAGGGCTAGTTTGTGTTCGTCCTTCATTCTCGAAAAGGACTGTGACAACGGGGAAATGATGACATGACTTGAAGTTCACTTTGATTTGAGTGAGGGAGGGCTGTGCAAGGTAAGAATTGAGACAAAAGATGGCCCAATTTACCATCACAAAAATATCATTCTGGGAGGGGAAAGCCCTCAGAGTTTATGGCCGGGACAGAAAACCATTGCTATTTACACTCATTCTAAACCATCAAAGTCAGAGCAACACAGCCCTCCACTATACCCGAGGTAAGTATTCAGGACATGACAAGGAACTTCCCAAGACTTGTCAAACCAGATGACCTTTACCTGTTTCTGATAAATTACACGGCCGTAGATGACGTTGCCAAAAGAAATCTAGAAAGTGCTTCCCAAGATTGCGAAGTGTTGGCCAAGAGACCAAATTACTTAAGGGCACAGGTGATCCTTATGGACTTAACCTAATAAGAAGAAACTCAGTAAGGTTAAATATAAAGCATTACACTTGGGTTCAAGAAACTTGCCTCACAAATGCAATTTGAGCCAAGCATGGCTAGACAGCAGATCATCTGAACAGGATGGGGTGGGGGAGGCTTAACATACTGCACGCTCAACATGAGTCAACTAGGATGCAGCAGTCAAAAAAGCTAATGTCTTCTTAAGGTTCTTTGAGGAGAAACAGTATCCAGGACTAGGGAAGGGATTGTCCCTCTATGTTCTGTGCTCTGTCCTAATCAGAAGGTGAAATACGATGTTCAGTCTGGAGGTCCACAATTTATGAAGTTATTGAAAAGCTTTTCACAGTTATTGATGAAGTGCAACATCCAAAAGAGGGAAAGAAGTCCTAGAGACTATGTAATGTGAGGATCCACTGAAGAAAATGGCAATAGTTAACCTAGAGGCAGCTATGTGGCTCAGCGAATAGAGTGCTGGGCCTCGAATCAGGAAGATCTGAGTTCAAATCCAGCTACATATATATAATAGCTGTATGACCCTGGACAAGTCACTTAACACTTCTCTGCCTTAATTTCCTCATAAAATGGGGATAATAATAACAGTGCCTGCCTTATAGCCTTGTTGTAAGGGTCAAATGAGATAATATTTTCGAAAATCACTCAGTCTGTCACATAGTAGGTACTATACAAATTCTCATTCCTTCGCTTCTGTGTGGGTATGTATATGTGTATATAATGCATAGGGATAAATCTAATAGCTTTCAATTATAACACTTTTAGGTTTGTAATTTTTACATAAAATTATAGAATCTATATAGCGTTTTAAAGTCTACAAAATATTATCTAATTTGATTACATATATAATATTATTTGATCCTCACCCCAACCCTGTGAGGTAAGCGGTATTATTATCACCATTTTATAGATGAGAAAACTGGCATCTAGGAAGGTTATGGTCAATAAGTATGTGAAACAGAATTTGAACTCAGATCTTCTTCCTAAAGCCAAATACAGACCTCGATCCATTCCCCATCCTTGTTGCTACTTACATACACTGTTACAAATAAGAATTCACGGATATATTAACATATCAACATATTCTTATCCCTGCCACCTCCCTAATAATCAAGCAAATAAGGACTAATTAATATGAAATAAGCATGCAAAGATAGATAGGTGGAAGCCAGGTCATTTCAATTCATAGCCATGTGCTTCTTGAGGGCTGAGAAAAATTCCAAAGCCTTAAATGAGTTCTTGTAAAGATGGTCATGAATATGGGTGCAGCTTTTATTTCTCAAGCTCAAAGTCATGACACTTCCCATTTTGAACAAAACCAACCCAATCTCAAAACCTGATTCCATCAACCCTCCTTAAGTCATACCCCCTCCTTGAATCTGCCCCAGATTTCTCTCATTTTTATATTTCAGAAAGAATGTCTACAAGGACTAAAGTATTTCAAAGATATCTTTTCAGCCAAACAGCTACTTAGAGATCCAATTTCTTGCAATTATTTTGATGGTTCTCTGAGGTAGTGACATATTTCAACCTATACCCAAACATGAACTCTACACCCATCGGGTTGGGGTCAATGATTGTAAATGAGTCCATTAAACTATTTGTTCAGACCCAAAAATAGGGCAAGAAGAATTCTTCTTGCTACATTAAAAAAAAAAAAAGTCAGACTCAACCACCAAACAAAAAATGAGACAGTGGTAGCAAAACAGAAGGAGAGCTGGCACTGGAGAACTAGTCACAAAGGAAGTGTCTGGGAAAGAACTTTGATCTCTGCAGGATGTGCCCTTTATGGTTGGAAAGAGATGCTTCTCCCACTGTATTCAGTACGGACAGCGGAAATGCTTCTCATACGGCTAGCTGGAGCAGAAAACTGGAATGTTTACTGGGAAATTAGGATGAAGTTCCCTGTATTTTTCTCAGCTACACCATGACATTGTGTACTTTCCAACAGCTTTGATGTACTGCTCTTCTTCACAGAAAGTTCTGAGCTCCTTTCAATTCAATTCTTGAATTATGGTTGCATTTTGACACTTCTGTGGATACATAAAGATAGCAAAGTAACCCTGTAACATGCTATCTCAGAATGGTCTTATCTTAAGAGGCCAGACAGATGTCAAACGAGAAGGATCAGCAATTTAAAGCCTTATACTCAGGAGAAAATTGAAATTAAAACCTCAAAACAAATCATTCACCAGGCAGTCTGAGGATGACAAAGAATGACAAAACTGGGAGAGGCCCTGGGTAGGAGGCTTGGGGGAGGACCAAAGATCTCATTCCAGAAAGAGAAGAGATCCAATGCATCTGCAGCACCTCCTTTTAAGTAGTAGCATCTGTTGGCCCACAAAAGCTTCCAAGGAGACAGAGACTCCTGTGAAATTAGGATCACAAAATTTGAGAGTTAGAATGGACTTCAGTGGCCAGCTAGTCCCACCAAGTTGTCATCCAGCCACTGCTTGAAAGCTTCCATCTGAGAAGGGGGATTCTATCACTTCTCAAGGCAGCCAAGTCTATTAGCTGGTTGTTGTGGCTTTTTTAATGCCATGTATAGACATTCATTACGACTTTGCAATCAATCACTATATCATCTGAAGCATTATCAAATTAACCTCACTCCTCCCTCTCCCCATGTTCTGACCTTCTGTAACAATCTCTTTTTTAAAAAAACAATTATTTTATTTTTGATTCATGGAACAAAACAAGTACTTCCATAAAACAGTAAAATAAAAAAATATGCTTGCACATGAAAATGAAAATCTACCATGTATAACTTTCTATTCCCTCTAAATATACAACAAAGTCATCTTGCAAATTTCTTTTTTTCTTTTTTTCCCTCCCTTCGCCTCCATCCCACTCTAGAGAAGGTTACCATTAAATACAAATAGGTATATATACATATATGTGTATGTTTGTGTGTAAAATTTTCTACACATACTTCTGTTAATCAGTTCTTTCTCTCAATGCAGATAGCATCTTTCTTCATATTTCCTTTATTTTTAATGTGTGTATTTATGATAGTCAAAATAACCAAAACAGTCTTTAGCCTCTGTCATGTGCTATTGGATTTATAGGACTTTTATTACATATCTCTGTTGCTTATTCATTATTAATTTAATTATTTCTCTCCCACTAGAATGTAAGTCCCTTGAAGTCTGGGGACGTGTTTTGCCGTTTCTGTGTACTCCTAGGTCTTAGAACAATGCCTGGCATAGAGAGTTTAGTTCATACTTGCTGATTGACTAATGGATTGAAAGCCAAAGTCACAGACTTCCCTCCCCCCTTTTTTTGCTATATTCCCCCCAAAGGCTTAATCATTGCTATGCACCTGCTAAAAACTGTTGTTGTTGGGTTTGTTCATTTTTTTAAATACTTCAGTCAAGACTATAAGACAATTCTGCCCCTTAGGTCACCTGTAACTGATTCTTTGGAGATCATGATGTTCTAAGGTTAACAACCATATAATATCAGCAGAAGAGTTCTACATATGTTATTTGTAAATTATAGATAATTGAATTATGGGTAGCACTTAATTCAGTTAAAGATACCAAGGATCTGTGTCACAAAGAATTCATGTGGCCTCAACGGTCTGCATGAGAGTTGTATTACTGTGGAGTCAGTGTCAGAACTTCTATGCTTGATCTGTCTGGCTCTCTAAAAATTGAGTGAGAGGGAGGGAGGAAGGAAGGATGCAAGGAAGGAAGGAAGAGCATTTATTAAGTGCTTACTATGGGTAAAGTACTGTCCTAAGCCCTGGAGATATTAACAGAAAAAGATAACTAAAGAAGGTGATATGTATCAATTCGATTGCATTTAGTCAAAAAAAAGTTTAAGTCTTCTTTATCAGGTTATCTCTGGTTTTACACACAGTTTTACAAAGCTAGAAAGACTTTAACTCCATGCTTGGGAACAGATTCTTTAACATCCATAGATCAGTTGTGAAGTGCAAAGAGATTAATAACTGAGGATTTCCAGAAAATGACAAATTAATGGATTTTTTAGCCATAGAAACTCATGAAACCATCTACTAAGTCATGGCAGGGCTACAATAAGATCTGTGCCCATTGAAATTGGTTCGCACTAAGGGATAGATAGATCATAGAATCTCAGATGTGTCAAAAGACATTGTGTCCCACGTGTATGAATAAGAATTCCCTCTACAACAGCCCAGGTAAATGGTCACCCAGCTTCCATTCAAAGACCTCCAGTAATAAGAAATCCATTACTGAAGCAGCCATTCCACTGTGTGATAGTGCTAATCATTAGGAAGTTATTCCTTACATAGAGGCACTGTGTCATAGTGGAGAGAATCCTAGATAGGGAGAAGAGGAGCTAGGTTACAGCCTTGCATCTGTCACCTATGTGACCTTAGCAAAGTCCTTTAAGCAATAAGATTGCATGCATGTGCTAAATAAGGAAGTTTGGACTAAACTTAAAATCTTCTAGGTATACATCTTTGATTCCATCATTCTAAGACCACTGAGAAGCAGTATGGCAGTGGATAAGCCAAGTCAGTCAAGTCAACAATCATTTATTATGTTTCTACTATGTGCCAGGCACTTTACTAAGTATTGGGAATTCAAAGAAAGACAAAAGGAGTTCATAGTCTAACAAGCGAGACAATTTGCAAATGACTACTTGCAAATAAGACACACGTGTGTATATGTATACACATATATACACACATACATATTTGAATGCATATGTGTGTATATGTGTATATATACATGTGGATGGATAGATAGAAAGATGGATGGATAGCTAGATAGATGGATAAATAGAAAGATAGATAGATAGATAGATAGATAGATAGATAGATAGATAGATAGATAGATAGATAGATAGGTAGATAGATAGATAGATCATCTCCGAGGGAAAGCATTGACTTTGAAAGCTCACCTCAGACACTAATTGTGTGACCCTGTACTTCTTAACTAAGACTCACTTTCATCAAGTACAAAATGAAAGGTGGAATGGAAGGCAGGAAAGGGTTGGACTTGATGACCTCGTAAATCTGTTCCAGCTCTCAGTCTATGACCCTATAACATCCACCTTTCTGTATCTTCTTCTCATGTTCCTAGCACTGCTTGCTAGGCTCAAGCAGAATCAGCTGAAACTTCATTACTCATGACAGAGGACTTGGGCTCAAATCCTGCCTTTGATTTTTGCTACCTGCATCACCTTGGACAAGTTACCTAAATCCCGTGGGCCTCAGCTTCCTCATCTGCAAAATGAAGGTTTGGGGAAAGACAGCCTTCCCTCTCAGCCCTAGATCTGTGATCCTCTGATTCACCACACTTCCTCTGTTTCCTAATCTGGAAAGTCATCATCTCTCATTTGGCTTATTAAAAATTCCTGTTCAAGGGATGAGTACATTCAGAACCCACACTGATCCAGCTGAACCCACAGCCAATAGCCAAATCATCCTCTATTTTCATGTCCCTGCTGAGGATACCTCTGCATAAATCCCTGGCTCATGACTCAAAGGATCAAGTCCAAGATCTCCACCCTGTGGGCACCGTTGTGTCCTCATTTCTCTCATCCTCTCATATGTGGCCAGCTGTTTTCTCTCTATGTCTTGCATTGTTACTCCAAACCACCTCCGCTTTATTCTTCCTTCTCCTGAATATTCTAGAAAATGTAGTTAACAACCTCCCCTAGGGGACCTTTTTCATGTATTTGTAGTGTTCCAAAAGTCTTTTTTTTTTCTTTTAAAGTTTAAAATTGCACCAAGATTTTTGGGACACTCGCTATTTTATTAAAACTCTCTGTTTATACTGTCCCCCATATGATGGCAGCTATCATGTCTTATCTAAATGTTACATTAGTACCTACAATACTCAGTAAACTAATACTATTATACTTGATAAGTCACTTAAACTCTATCTGCCTCATTTTCCCCATTTGTAAAGTGAAGATAATAGTGGCACCTATTTCTCAGGGTTTTGAAAAGGATCAAACAAGAAAACATTTGTAAAGCTCTTTGCAAACCTTAAAGCACAATGCAAATGCTTGACACTGAATTTTAAATGAGAGCCAACTTGGTATAATGAATGTCTCATGTTGGGAAAACCTAGGTTCAAGCCCTACCTCAAGTACCATGTGACTTTGGGTTGGTCACTTAACTTCTCATTGCCCTCAGGCAACTCCCTAAACTAGAAGTTGTGGAGTAGGTGATGACTTTCATTAGAAGAGGGAATTCCCTTACCAGGCACTCCATGTTCTGATGAAATTCCTAGGTCCAGTCCAAAAAGAAATTGAATGAAAGAATTAATGAATGGTAACTATGACATCTGCTGGTTCTCTCTCTCAGACCAAATCACAACTCCTCTTAACTTGTGGACCTTGAAGAGGAATTCAAGAAGCTACTGAATTCCTTACTGGGTTATCAGGAAAACCTCTGTTTGACCCAACCACCATTATGCAGGTTGCCTATCCTGTGTCAATTTCTCTTCATACCACCACTACCCCTGCTCCCATCACTCTAACTCCATTCTCCTCCAGCAAAACACCTCATGCCCACCACCCAAATAACAGCACATTCCAACATCTCAAGCCCTTTCAGCCAAGTTTTTTTAATATCTGATACACTTCCTACTAAAATTTAAAATGAGCTTTCTTTAATGCACAATAGAAATGAAAAATAGCTTTTCTCCATTAGTGCTTAGTCTACTCCTAAAGCCAAAAGTATGCTGATACCCACATATGTGGATATTTCAGATATGAATAAAGGAAAATCTAAAGGTTACCCACCTGAACAATTAAAAGTGATACAATGAAAGAATTGGTGAATAATTCTGATATAAAAGTTACAGAAAGATAACAACATTTTATAGCTGTACTATATGTGAAACTTCTAGGATCAAATGCAAAGCCTCTGTTAAGCATTCAAAGCCCTTGATAATTTGCTCCCCTCACCTTTCTAGTCTTCTTACATCTTACACTCCTACCCTGTGATCCAATGACACCAGCTTGCTTTGCTGTTCCTCAAATTAGACACTCCATCTTTCATCTCTGGACAATTTCTAGCTACCCCTCCCACTCACCCCCATTCCCAATGCCTGGAACACTCTATCTCCTTATCTCTGCCTTGGGGCTTCCTTCAAGTTGCAGTTAAAGTCTCACCTTCTACAGGAAGCCTTTCCTCATCTCCCTTCATTGTAGTTCCTTCTTTCTGTCAATTATCTCCAAATTATATCGGTCGTTTGTACATAGTTGTTCCCATGTTGTCTCCCCGATTAGACTGTGAGCTCCTTTCAATCAGGGACCATCTATTACTTTCTTTGTGTCCCTAGAATTTAGCACAATACCAGGCAAATAATAAATGTTTATTGATTGACTGATTGAATGTATGTACATATACATCTCTCTCTCTCTCTCTCTCTCTCGCCATATATGTGTGTATGTATGCATGAATGTATATACATACACATCTACATATATATGATAGCAAGTATTTATATAGTACTTTAAGGTTTGCAAAACATTCTACAAATCTTATCTCATTTGATCCTCACAGAAGCCTTGGGAGTTAGATGTTATTATTATCCCCATTTTACAGATGAAGAAACTGAAGCAAACCGTTTAAGTGACTTGCCCAGGTGCACACAGCTAGTAAATCTCTGAGGCAAAGCTCTAAGTTACAGTAAGAGTTTTAGTGACATCCTATATTTATAAGAATAAACATATAAGAATAAATATAATCCTACAGTTATAAGAATAAGCATAGGAATAGGCATAGTCACAGACAGGTATATGTGCATGCATGTGCATATATGTACATATGCTCACATATTTATGTACATATGCACTGCATATGCATATGCCTTTATTGCATCAAGTGTGTGTACATATATGTATATACTGTGTTCTTGATTTAAATATTGATACATGCTCTCCAGAATTAATAGAGATGTCTTTTCTGGATGGCCGTTGGAATTGAAACCCAATCAAACTATCATAGAGGCACTGGGCTATTTATTTTGGTGCCTCCAAATGAGATTACTTCATCTCCAAAGCCTATTAAAAGGCCAATAAAATCTCTCTATTGCATTAACCCTCACTTCTGGGTCTCTAGATGGTGGCTATAAAACATGTCAGCCTTTGGATGAACAAACAGTTCACAAGGTTTTATGGGAAGTGCTTTTCACATGGGAAATTGTGTATCGCATGCAGCTTTTTACAAGAGGGCTCTCCTGGTAAAGAAGCGAAAGGGGCTGTTACCTATGGTAAAGGAGTGTCGGACACCGTACCAAAAGAAGAAGAGCAGCGTGAGACACCACACGTTTCTGTAGAATACATCAGCTGTCTGTTTCTGCTCTTTGGGGAAAAAAAATGGTCGAGGGGATGAATGTCAAAAGGAGAGAAGGGGAGAAAGATGTTCTGTGCCTTAGCAATCATAAGAACAAAAGCAGTGCCTAGGAAAATTTACCAAATGTCATTAACTTAACTTTCAAAAAAAACCCACCCCCTCTGATGAGACTGATGCGTTTTGTATGGAACTGAATGGCATCAAAAATTTCATCCAAATATTTGAACTAGATATATAAAATATTTCAAAACACTATATGTATTTATGTAATGTACGCCTCTTGAACCTGAGCTCCATTCCCAAATCCATGCAAGGAGTCAAAACCTTATTTATCCATGTACTAAGCAACATCTCAATATGTAAGGATTTTTCAACATACAGTGGCTAACAGATCAGATTTTCCTATTCGATTTGATTCAATACACCAGAAACTTGTCAAGTGCCTACTATGCACCAAGCACTGACAGGAGATGGGAATACAAAGACAAAAACAATATAGTCCCTCCCTTCAAGGAATTTATAAAGTATGAAATTATGATAACTTAGAAGAATATTCAAGATGTATAATGGTTATAAAAGTTATAGAAGTAGTTAATTGGTACAACTAAATAATTATGCTTTTTCACTTAACTCATTAGGCAATTTACCCTAAGTCCCTTTATACATTTTCAATATCTTATCTTCTGAATAAGTTCTCCTGAATGCTACTATTACTGACTGTCTTAAGGAGTTTTGAAGAAATCATCAACATTTTTTTTAATTTTAATACAATATTTTCCCTAATTGCACATTAAAACAATTTTAAAGATTTTTTAAAAGTTTTGAGTTCCAAATTTTATCCCTCTCTCTCTCTTCCCTCCTCCCTGAGACAGTAAGCAATCTGATATAGTTTATACATGTGCAATAATGTAAAACAAGGAAATAATTAACATTTTTAGAAATAACACAAATGTATAAATATGAAAACCAAAAGTCTTTTAAAATTAGAAATTTTGTCAAATAAGTAAATTCATTACAATTCAATTAACACTTTTTTAAGCACCTAGTATGTGCCAGGCACTGGAACAGGAGTTCTTAACCTTATTTTGTGCCAAGGATTGCTTTGGCAGCCCAGCAAAGCCTATGGATCCCTTCTCATAATAATGCTTTTAAGTTCATAAAATACATAAGATCACAAAGAAAACTAATTGCCAAAATAGACTTATCAAATATTTTTAAAAACAAGTTCATAAAAAAATCATAAATCCCAGTTTAAGAGCCTCTACCTACAGATACAAAGACAGAAGACAAAATTACTCCCATCCTCAAGGAGTTTACATTCTACTGGGTAGATATAAACAAAGACAAATACATCAAAAGTAATTTGAGATGGGAGAAATGGCATTAACAACTCAAAGGAAAAGCTTCATGATAGTGGTAAGCTGGGTTCCTAAATGCTTGAGCACTGAGAGGTTCTCTCTCCTTGCAAGAGAGAGTGAAGAGTCTAGAGAGATTATGCAATGTGCACAGACATTGTGTAGCTGGTTCAGGTCCACTAGCCAGTGAAGAGGAGATTCTTGGTAGTTGGTCATTTTTTTTTTAATTTATTTTTGACATGTTTGGTTTTCAGCATTGATTTTCACAGGCGTTTGAATTACAAATTTTCTCCCCATTTCCTCCCCCCCCCC
>CM053623.1:284035235-284048421 GCA_028646595.1 Phalanger gymnotis
ACAGTATACTTATATATCATATTTATATACAGTATTCTGAAGGGAAGGGAAGGAAAGGGAAGGGAAGGGAAGGGAAGGGAAGGGAAGGGAAGGGAAGGGAAGGGAAGGGAAGGGAAGGGAAGGGAAGGGAAGGGAAGGGAAGGGAAGGGAAGGGAAGGGAAGGGAAGGGAAGGGAAGGGAAGGGAAGGGAAGGGAAGGGAAAAAGTGGAAATTAAGGAATCAGAAGCTAATGAGAATAATGAAGTTTAGTTAACTTCAGAAGATGGGAAAAATTCTAAGGCTGAATCAGAGAAGCAGCTTATTCCAGTACACAGCTTTCCCTCTCCTTACATTTCCTGATGGGAGCTCATCCTCTACTATTTAAAATGGGGGCCCAACTTCGAAAGCTGTGTCTTCTTTAGGCAAATCCCTAGAGGTTGATGAGCCTCTGGATTGTAGCCTGGACCCAAAACCAACCCAAAATAAGCTTGTTAGACTGGAATCCTGACTGAAGCCAAAACTAGTGAAGCCACATGGTTCTATTTGTATGAACTTGCCCCTGCACACTGGACAGTATTATGCTACTCTCAGATAATTGAATCCCCAACAAGGTGGAGTATGTCTATATATTCATCAAAACGATGAACTATTTATTTGAAGTATCATTTGGTGCTCTTTTGTTTGTAAATGGCTTTCTTTTGTGCATTCAGATACTGTGGAATCTGAAGCCTGTTCCCTGTCCCCACCCCAAGTCTATAACAACACACTGATCACTCTTGGAAAGCTTTCAGCTGTATAGTTCTATAAGACTTCCTGAATACTATCCTCAGAGCTTTAATTTGGATTCAAATTGTCATTCTTCCCCCAACTGAAGTGAAATTCATTGATTTTCATTTTTATGCATATGCTCATTACCCTGATTTAATTAAACCTTCATTTGCTCTTTTGTTTTAATTTGTTTTACTTGTTTGTTGCAACTTGATTGCGTGGTGTGTCAGACACTAGTGCCAAAGACAGTATTCTGAATGCTTTCCCTGTGGCAGTTAACTTTTATTAAAATTTTTACACTTGGCATTTCAAAACAGGCAACATAAAGCGACTGGATCTAGTCAAATTTCACTGGTCTCTTTTGGTTCTGAGATGTATTCCTCTGCCCCACGTAGGGATAGTGAAGTGGGCATGATTTTCTCCTGTCCCTAAAATCTCCACCATCTAGTTTACATAGTGGAGATCATCTCTGCCCATGGAGTTGGACTGAAATGTCAATTAAAAAGGTTTTTCAGTTTGAAAAAAAAAGAGCCACTAAAGATTCTTGAGTATGTGGCAATGAGTGGCATAGTCAGATCATGTGATACTAGCAATGTATTAGACTATCAGCATCAACTTGACCAATCACCAAACATAAACGCTTTCTCTGCACCAGGCCCTGTCTTGAGTACTAAGAATCTAAATACAAATATGACCAAGTCCTTGCCCTCTTAAGAACTTGCATTCCACTGGGGGAGTCAACACCTTTAGAGATTAATAAAGAAGTTTTCCAGTTTCCCCCAAACACCTTAGTGCCATTTTAAGCTTTGATAGCACAGAGTAGATACTCAACAAATGCCTGTTGACTAACTCACTGAGTGACTGAAGTGAGAGGATCATTTAAAACTATCCAGAGATGAGTTAGCTTTGGGTTTTTTTTATTAATTAATTAATTTATTTATTCTTAGTTTTAGTTTATGACACTCAGTTCCTTAAGTTTTTGAGTTTCAAATTTTCTCCCGCTCCTTCTCCTCCCCCTCCCCAACCAAGACAGCATGGAATCCAATATAGGCTCTACATATACCTTCACGCTAAGCATATTTTCACAACAGTTAAGTTGCAAAGAACTACAACCAATGGAATGAACCACAAGAAAGAAGAAACAAACAGAAACAAAAAGAGAGAGAGAAAGAAAGCAAACAGTTTGCTTCAATCTGCATTCAGACTCTGTAATTCTTTCTCTGTATGGGAATGGTTTTTCCTGTCATGAGTCTTTTGGAGCTGTCTTAGAACCTTGCATTGCTGAGAAGAGCCAAATCTATCAAAGTTAGTCATCACAGATACCATGTTTCTGTAATCGTGTATAATGTTCTCCTGGTTCTGCTCTTCTCATTCAGCATCAGATCATATAAGTTTTTCCAGGTTATTATGAAGTCTGTCTGCTCCTCATTTCTTATAGCAAAATAATATTCCATTACATTCATATACCACAACTTGTTTAGCCATTCCTCAATTGATGGGCATCCCCTTGATTTCCAATTCTTTGCCACCACAAAAAGAGCTGCTATAAATATTTTCGAACATAAGGGACCTTTTCCCACTTGTATGATTTCTTTGGGATACAGCCCTAGAAGTGGTATTGCTGGGTCAAAGGGTATGCACATTTTTATAGCCCTTTTGGTAAAGTTCCAAAGTGCTCTCCAGAATGATTGGATCAGTTCACAACTCTACCAACAATGCATTAATGTTCCAATTTTCCCACATCCTCTCCATTATTTATCATTTTCCTGTTTTCTCATGTTAGCCAATCTAACAGGTGAAATGTGGTACCTAAGAGTTGTTTTGACTTGCATTTCTCTAATCTGTAGTGATTTGGAGTATTTTTTCAAATGATTGTAGATATCTTTAATTTCTTCCTCTGAAAACTGTCTGTTCATATCCTTTGACCATTTAGCAATTGGGAAATGACTTATATTCTTATACACTTATAAACTTGACTCAGTTCTCTGTATATGTTAGAAATGAGGCCTTTATCAGAGACACTGGTTGTAAAAATTCTTTCCCAAATTTTCTGCTTCCCTCCTAATCTTTGTCGCATTGCCTTTGTTTGAGGAGTTAGCTTTGGAGCAACATCATCAGAGGGGAGGGAGGAAAGAGGAGGATGAGAAGGACGAGGAGGAGGAGAACGAAGAGGAGGAGGAGAAAGTGAAGGAGGAGGAAGAAAAGGAAAAGAAGGAAGAGAAAGAAGAGGAGGAAGAAGAAAAGAAGGAGGAGAAAGAAGAGAAGGAGGAAGAAGAAAAGAAGGAGGAGGAAAAAGAGAAAGACAAGGAGGAGGAGTAAGAGGAGGTTGAGGAAGAAGAGAAAGAGAAGAAGAAGAAATAATAACTGACACAAAATAAGATCACAGGACATTTGAGCTAGAAGGGACCTGAGAGATAAAACCTCCTCACTTTACAGAGGACGAAAACAAGGCTTAGATAGGTGAAGTAACTTGCTTAAGGCAGAGTGGTACAAGAAAGAACAATGAATTTGGAATCAAAAGATCTAGATTCAAATTCTGCCTCTGCCACTTATTAACCTGTGCGACCTCAAGTAGATCACTTAACATCTATGTCTGGAACTCAGTTTTCTCATCTATGAAATGAATGTGCTAAACTACATTACTTCTCAGCCCCACCCCAACTCTAAATCTCCAGTCCTATGATCCAGCTGAAATCATCTCTACTTTTAAGTGTTCAAAGCAGAAATAAACTCCATATATATTAGAATACAAACTGGTAAATGGTTTTAAGGAATTTTTAAAAAATGTATCCTTATTCCTCACTATATCCTTTTCCCACCAATACCCCTCCCCAAGATTCCTTTGTTTAACACCCTATACTTTAAAATAACTTCAACATTTTTCAAAAGAGCAGTTTCTTACAGGAAAAGCAAATGGTATAGGCTACAGGAATCCTTCCAGTTGCCCATGATGATTGATTGCTCTAATGCTTTTCACAAATAGTATTGGGGGCTGTGTATGTTGTTCTTTAAGGTTTACAAAACCAAACTAATTGTCCCACCCAAAATAACTCTTTAATGTTTACTGAGGTCCTTCACAGCAACCCAATGAGCTATAGGTGGCACAAATATCATTAACCCCATTTTACAGGTGTGAAATTGAAGCTCATGATCATGCAATTACTAAGTGTTGGGTCACTGGAATCCAAGTATGGTACCCTTTCAACTATACTAGGTAGCCAGCTATAGATATTTCAAACTGTGCAAATATATAAAACTAACTTTATAATTGAGTTACAAAGCCTTTACTTGTTAGCTCTTATTCTTTCTCTTTTTTTTACCAGTGTGTTATTAGTCAAGAATCTCTCAGCCTCTACCTTGATGGTATAAATTGTCATTTTGGCTGCTCTTAACAATGTATATTTCATTGAATTACTCTTTATTTACTACAATAAGGACAGGATTTGACTTTAGAAGTGACTTTCAGTATTTCATTACAAATAACGAGCTTCGAGTTCTGCCTGAGGAAACTCCTTCTCTTATGCCTATAAATGTGCATGGGGCTCCCTTAGGTAAAAAAAAAATGGGGAGCTTGCTTTGACCTTGCCCCCTCTTGTTACCACTCCAGTGCCTCTAGTTCCTTTCATTTCTACTCTTTTGAAATGAGTAGTCTACACCTTCCATTTCCATTTTGTCACCAAGCACTCACTCTTTAATCCCCTCCAATCCATCCTACCCATCATCACTGGATTAATCTTCCTAAAACATGGCTTTCATTATGGCACTCTCCTGCTGAGAAACCTCCTGACTCTTTGGTGCTTACAGCATGAAATACAAAATCCTTAGTCTGAATTTCAAGACCTCTATAACCTGGTCTCAACTTTTCTCCCCCATCCACAAGTATTAACGTATATTCTATTGATTCTATTCTATTCTGTTCTGGTAATACTGTATTTTATTATATGCTATATTGTATATATACACCAGGCATCATAACATGGATACATGTGTACTTGTGTATGCGTATACATGTATATGTCTACATATATACATATGTACATGCTCAGGCATATATACACATACGTATACATATAAATATGTATATACACATGCATGCACTGTATTCATGTATACATACATGTATACATACATATATACACACATATACATATATAAACATACACTCTATATCTCTATCTACATTATATTATATATATGTGTGTGTGTATAAACATATATATACTAGGTATCATAACATGTGTGTATGGCAGCCAGGTGGCACAGTGGATAGAGTACTAGGCGTGGCTAGAAAGACTTTAGTTAAAATCTGGTCTCAGACGCTTAGTTGTGTGACCCTGGACAAGTCACTTAACTCTGTTTGCCTCAGTTTCCTCACCTGTAAAATGAGCTAGAAAATGAAATGGCAAACTGCTCCAGTATCTTTGCCAAGAAAACCCCAAAATGGGTCACAAAGAATTGGACATAATTGAAATGATTGAGTGTATGTGTATAGACATACACTCATGTATATATACATACAATACATATGATAATACAACACACATACATGAAATATTGTATATAATCATAAACATGTATATATAGATGCATGTATAAATACATATGCATTTGCCTGTGTATTTACATATTGTATATATGTTATCATACACAGACATATAAATATGCTTATATATATATATGTATTTGTGTATAGTTAGGTGACTCATGGGATGGAGAACTGGACCTGGAGTCAAAAAGATCTGAGTTCAAATCCTGTCTCAGACACTTATTGGCTGTGTGATGTTGGGCAAGTCACTTAACCACTGTCTGCCTCAGTTTCTTCCTCTGTAAAATAGGGATACTAATACTACCTACCTCCTGTGGTGGTTGTGAGAATAAAATGAGATAACATTTGTAAAGGTCTTTTCAAACTTAAAACAATATATAAATTCTAGCTATTATTGCTATACTACTACTACTACTACTACTATTATCATCATATACTGTAGACAGACTAGTCTACTCATACATTGCATGTGGTTTATAATTTATTCATTCAGAGACAGTGCAGTATAATAGAAAGAGCACAACACTTATTGGCAGAATTCAGTTATCACTTATCGCAAAAATTATTAGGAAAGCTTTCACAAGTCCAGCACAGAGACATGACAGAGTAGCAATGGGAGACTTCAATTATCCAGACATTTGCTGGTACTTTCTGTCCGACAAAAGCAGAGCCTCTAACAGGCTCTTGACTTGCCTTAATATTTATCCTTTAAAAGGTGGAAGAATCGATGAGGAGAAAATGCGTTTTTGAAGCCGATTCTCACAGTGAAGAATTGGTTTCTGGAACAGAATTTTTGAGAACCTGAGGCTAAAGCGACTCCAGTATTCTAGAATTGAAAATGGAGGAGGAGAATAATCTGGCCATAGTATGACATGTGCTCTAAATTTTGGGAAAACTGATTTCAGAGAGTTCGTAGGAAAGACAGATAAGATTCCACGGAGTAAAATGCTTCAGAGGAACTCAGCCCAAGAAGAATGGGAGGCATTCATGAATGAAATTCTGAAGACACAAAGGGAGATAATTACAATGAGAAGGGAAAATGAGAGGGGTCTAGAGGCTGATATGGATACACAGGAAACTTACCAACCAACTTAGATTTTTAAAAGAAATATATAAAAGATGGGAAAATGGCCAAGTCATAGAAGATGAATATGTGAGTGTCCTGTAAAAATAATAACACTGTTAAAGCATGGAATGATCTGAGACTGGTGAGGAAACTAAGAGCAAGAAAAGGAAGGTTTATAACTATATTTGGTGGAGAAAGAGGATAAAAGCAGCATGATCTTTGCTTAAGAGTTATGGGACAATAGTAACTGACATTAGAGAAAAGGCAGAGCTCCTCCATTTTTATTTTATTTCTGCTTTTTCTGTGATTTTTAAGCTGGAATGATGGGGGAAAAAAACTAAAAGAGGGGTGAAGTAAGGATTTCCAGTTGCCCTTGATGAGCTGGCCCAGATGAACTGTATCCTCAGATCCTGAAAGAATTGACTGATCAATTCCTGACCCATTATCCATGACATTAGAAAGACCATGGAAGTAGTATAGGACTGAAGAAGGGCAAGTGCTGCTCAATCCTCCAACTAAAAGGTGGAGGTGGGGGTGGGGAATGGAGTTTGAAAACTGTGGGCCAGTGAATTTGATTTCTACTGGTGGGGAAATTTTTGAAGGGATCATTAAAGAGATGGTTGGCAATCCATTAAATCAATTACAAAGAGCTAACATGGCTTCATCAAGAAAGAACAGGTTGTGCCAGACTAATCTGATTTCCCATTTTGGATAAGATTGCTAAACCATCAGATAAGGAGATTGCTTGTTATAGTTTACCGAGATTGTAGGAAAGTTTTGATAAAATCTCATACAGTTCTTGAGGAGATGGAGAGATCTGGATTAGATGATCCCAACAAAATGAAGTTGGAGCTAGTGGCTTATCAGAAAGAGGAGTCACCAATGATTCAATGTCTATGGGGCAGGAGGTCTCCAGTAGAATACCCCAGGCATCTGGTCTTGGCCCTATGCTATTGTACATTTTTATCAGTAGCACAAATAATACTACAGATAGTATGCTCGTCAGATTTGTAAATGAAACAAAGCTGGGAAAAATGGCTAACAGTGGATAACAATCATGATCCAAAAGGATCTGGCAGGCTAGATTATTGGGATAAACATAAAAGATGAAAATAACTAAGGATAAATGAAAACTCTTGTGTTTTCTGTTGAGTCAATTTCAGTCATATCCAACTCTTTGTGACACCATTTGAGGTTTTCTGGGCAGAAATACTGGAGTGGTTTGCCATTTCCTTTTCCAGCTCATTTTACAGATGAGGAAACTGAGGCAAACAGTGCCAAGATCACATGGCTATTAATTGTCTAAGGCCGGATTTGAACTCATGAAGTTGAATCTTCCTGACTTTAAGCCCAGAGCTCTATCCACTGCCACCACCTAGCTGCCCTGAAAAGTCTTGTACACTTGGGTACAAAATAAAATCATCGAAAATGGGGGAAGAATGAATAAGCAGCAAGACTTCTAGAAAACGATCTGAGAGCATTCGTGAACCGTAAGGCCAATATGCGTCAGAAGTGTGATGCAGGAGACGAAAAGAAAAAGAACCTGTCCTCTTGGGCTTTATAATCTGCATTAGGTAGGGCATCGATTCTAAGAATAGGGAAGTGACCATCTCACTGTACTCCGCCCTTGTTAGACATCATCAGAAATAGTGTTGTAATCTGGAGACAACAGTTTAAGGAGCGCTAAGCTGAAAAGTGTCCAAAGAAGAGCATCCCGAGTGGTCAACGGCCTGGAGTCCATGTCATATGAAGATTAATTGAAAGAACTGATTATGCAGGGAAGGTCTTGTGGACCAAGTAGCACCTCAGCCTGAACTGGCCAGTAAGCATTGTTCATCCACTTTGTTTTTCCTTACTGTCCACATATGTTGCTGGATCAGCAGTATGGTAAGTTAATACATTGACTGCACATTTGGCATAATACATGAAGATCCACATGTCATCTCAGGATTGAATAGAAGGAAGAGAGCTGCCTGGATTGCGTTTAGAGAACTGTGGACTGCTTTTAATAATGGCTCGTTTTTCCTCACCACAAAACCCTACCAGTTTTACAAAAATGTCCTCTGGCTTATGCTGCAAATTTGGAAAGCTTAGAGCACCACAATCCGCGAAGAATAAAGGTTGCAGATGCCCCAAAGGCAAATGAAGAGACGCATAAGGCATATGAGTGGCCTGGAACACATTTCCAATGTCGACTTAGCCTAAGGGCAAGATATGGTATAAAATATGTCGTAAGAAAAAAGATATGATATGTGAGACTAGAAAACAAGTTGGTCCCATTATGTATTAAACACCAGAGATAACCAAAGTGCTCCTCTGATGCTCACAGAATATAAAAGACACAGGGAAACACCTCCTGTTTGTTGGGGGATTACTTATGGAGAACCTAAGTGAGGACATGGACAGCAACCACCAAGGATGGTCTCTAGAGAGCTTGGATAGATCCTAGTCTGCGCTGATAGAGAAAGTGTCCACATTAATCAGTCCATTCATTCAAAGTACTGAGGTTTCAGAATCACAGAATTGGAAAGCTGGAAGAGATTCCACCAGCCACTAAGTTCAAACTCTCTCTACAAAAAGAATTTCCATTCTAACATATTTAAATTATTTTGGAGCAAAATTAGGGAATAAGCAAATTAGGTTGCAATGATAATAATGCAAAAAAGAAAGAAAAGAATGCATATATGTAGGGGTAAGCAGGGTGGAATTTTTTTTGTTGTCTCATTTTGGAGTGCTTCTCAGCACTAAGGCAATCAAGAGTCTTTAATTGAATCAGGAGTCTTTGATCTACTTAAGTCACAGGAAGGCTTAGGTCACATGGGTTTGAATCTCATGGTTGTGATGCCCTCTGACCCTGAAGAAGTATATATATATACTCTGAGGTTAGCATCTTGATCTGGGCTCACTCATTGGAAGACTGTTCCTGTGATTTGGCCAGATGAGACTCTGGGTAGTAGCCATTGGAACCCCCCCGGTTTTGAAAAGCCCAGATGTTGGTGATTTTCTCTCTGGTAACTATATATGTAATGTCTTCCACAAACAGATAGGAGCCTGTTGATTTGTTTTTATTTGCTCTGTTTACATAATTTCTGCTTGTAATTTCTGTTTGTATTCTCTCTGAAGTTCAGGGTGCTGGCTTTTCCCCCTGAACTCAGTGAATTATGTTTGATTAAAGTGAGATTGTTAACCCTTCAAAGTTGCTTTTCTTAGAAAAGCAGATCAAAGAACCTGTGCTAGCAGCCCTCCTGTGTGCTGGTGTGGTTGGTCATACACAGCCATAGTAGCGGCAAGTAGCATTGTCGTTACAATATGGTACATACTTAAAAAACACACACACACACAGAGCAAAACTCCAAACTGAAAACAAAATTATTTTTAAATGATCCTTTTCTTATGAGCTTAATAAATGCCAACAAACCTGAACATTGCCATATACAAAGAATAAAGGGGATTGTATATAAACTTTGAATCTCCATCATAGTTTGTTTTTTAAGTATGTTATATTTAACATAATAGTAATCGTAGTGTGCTACCCTCCTTGTCTTTGTTCCCTTCTGTAATTTTTTGTTTTCTCTTTTATATTTTAAGCTTCATTGACATTTTTTTTCTTTTTTTACATTATTTTCATTACTACCTCACTTGCTTATCCCCTAATTTTGCTCCAAAAAATAAATGCCCTGTCTTGAAACAAACAAATATTGTCAAGCAAAACCAAATTCACACTATGATCGTGTCTGAAAATGCATGTCTCATTCTTTTCCTCTAGTCAATCACTTCACTGCCAAAATTTGGAAAGCCTACTTCATCATTTGTCTTGTAGAGTCATGATTGGTTGCTACATTGATCAGGATTCTTGTCTTTCAAAGTAGTTTTCCTTCCTTTTTCTAGTCATCATATAAATTGTTCTTGTTCTGCTTATTTAATTACACATCATTTCACAGAAATATTCCAAAGTTTTGATGAATCCATCCCTATTGTATTTTCTTACTATAAAAAATGCATCATATTCATATACAATAATTTTTCAGTCATTCTCGAATTGGTGGGCAGCTACTTTGTTTCCATTTCTTTGCTATAGAAAAAAAAATGTTGTTATTTGTGTACATATGTGTCCCTTACTTCTCTTTGAGGCATTCGGCTAGTAGTAGTTTCACTGAGTAGGTTTATATGCTCAATGATAGTGCATAGTTAATATTCATGATTAAGTAACTATGACGGGATAATTCCTAATTGCTTACAGAATTATTTGTGTAATTCACAACTCTGCAATCTGATAGGTGGGAAATAAAGCCTCAGAGCTGTTTTAATTTGCATTTTTCTTATTAGAGCATTTTTTCTTCATTGTTGTTGATAGTTTGCCTTTCTTCTTTTTAGAGCTGCCTATTTAATTTGTATCTGTTTCCTATATATCTTAGATATTAGCAAGTTATTGAAAAATACTAGAAACGTTTTTTCTTACTCTTCTATTTCTAATTGCATTTGTTTTGTTTATATGAAAAATTTTCAATTTGTGTAACTAAAATTGCCCCTTTGAATTTCTAAGATTTTCTGCATGCATTGTTTAGTCATGAACTCTACCAGTATGAGTTGGGGTTGAGAGTCTATATCATCAAAATGTATTACATTTTGAAGATTTACTTGGTCTTTATAGTTGTTGTTTCTGTTAGCTAGATTCCCAGATTTTTGTATATTATGAAGTTGTTTTGAAAAAAAAGATTATTTTTCTAATTCTTTGTGCTTGGTTTTGTTGTTCATATACAGAAGATCTTCTGATTTTAAGGGCCTTTTTTAAATCCTTTTATTTTATGAAGATATCATTTCAATTAACTTTTAGTTCAGTGTTTAGAGTCCCCATGTAAACAATAATATCATCTGAAAAACATAATCACTTTCTACTTTGCCTATACTTATTCCCGCACTATATTGTTCTTGTTATGTTGCTATAGCTAGCAGACATCCTTGCTCTATCTGGATCTTATTAGAAAGCTCTCTCTAGTATATGTCCATTACAGATAATGTTATCTCTTGGTTTCATGTAGCTACCTTTTATCATATTAAGGAAAAGTTAAGTTATTCTTATGCTTTTTAATGTTTTTAACAGAAATATGTGTTGTGTTTTATCGCTAACTTTTTCTTCATCTATTGATGTAATCACATGATTTTATTATTCTTGTTATTAATATGGAAAATTATGGTTACAGTTTTCCTAATGTTGAACCAACTGTGCATTCTTGATATAAATCCAACGTAGTGGCACTCTATAATCTTTTTCAGTTGGTTGCTATAGCTTCTTTCCTCATATTTTATTTAGGATTTTTTTAATTGATTTTCATTCAACAATTGGTTTATCATTTTCTTTCTCTGCTTTATTTCTCTTCATGTTTTAGTTATGAAGACCCTACTTATTTCACAGATAGACTATAGTAAGATGCATTGTTCATTTTTGCAAACAATTTATGTAATACTAGAGTTAATTATTTTTGGAATGCTTAACAGAACTCACCTGTTTATTTGATCTTGTCCCCCTCCTCTTTGGGGAGTTCCACTATGGTTTGTTCAATTCCTGTTCCTTTAATCAGATTATTTAAATTCTTTCTTATTCCATTAACCTGGGCATTTTACATTTTAAATATTTATCCATTTCATTGTAAATTTGGTTGTCATGTAATTATGCAAAAGAGTTGCTAATAATTTCCTTTTCTATTATTGTGATTTTCATTTTTCACATTGAAAATTTGGTTTCCTCTCTTTTTAATAGGTAACCTAATGATTTATCTATTCAATTAATCATGTAAAAAAAAACCTCACGGTTTTATTTATAGTTTCAATTATTTGGGGTTTTTTAAATTTTAAGATTGTGGTTCTTCATATTTTCTATTTTTGTGTTTATTCTGCACTTTTTTTCTTTTTTAATGTTAGTTTCATTGTTGTATGCCCAACTATTCATCTGCTCTTTCACTCTTTTGTTGACTAAAACATTTAAAAGTATTTATTTTCTCCTAATGACTTTTCTAGATGCATCCAAAAAGTTCCAGCATCTTTCTTTAAAATCATTTTCTTTGACAGAATTATTACTTCTATAATTTGTTCTTTAACCAACACATTGTTTAGTACTATTTTTTTTAATCTCCATTTAAGTTTTAATCTTATCTTCAGATGTCTTTTATTAATTATGAACTACTATGCTGTGGTCAATAAAGAATGTGTTTAATAGTTATGCTTTTCTGAATATGTTTCTGAAGTTTTTATGTCCTAACATATAGTCAGTTTTTGTAAGGTTGTTTTTGTAAAGGTAGTTCGCTGAGAAACATGTACATGTATAATATGTATATGTGCACGTATGTAATACATTCGTTTTGATTCCCATTCAGTGATGACCAGAGATCCATCACGTCTAACGTTTCTAAAAAATTTTTCAATTGTTTAATTTTTTTTTATTTATCTTTTTGCTAGATAAGTCTAAAAGGGGAATATTGAGATGCTTGATTGATTGTCATGCTTTTGTTGTCCATTTCTCTCTGTAATGAGGTTAGCCTTTCCTTTAAATAATTGGATTCTATTTCATTTATTGCATACCTATTAAACACTTATATTATTTCATTGTCTCTGGTGCTTTTGAGTAAGTGCAGTTTCCCTGCTTTTCCCTTTTAACAGTGTCTATTTTTACTTTTGTCTTTTTTTAAAGTTTTTTTATTTAATATATTTAGTTTTCAGCATTGATTTTCACAAGAGTTTGAATTACAAATTTTCTCCCCATTTCTACCCTCCCCCCCACTCCAAGATGGCATATATTCTGGTTGCCCTGTTCCCCAGTCTGCCCTCCCATC
>CM053623.1:284048921-284093351 GCA_028646595.1 Phalanger gymnotis
GCAAGATTCACTCATTCCCCCTCACCTGCCTTCTCTTCTCTTCCTACAGATGTGCTTTTAAAAACATAATTAGATGCCACAGAGTAGGTGGCAATGCCTTAACTGTATATGTGTTGTAAAGGCCACTAGGACCTCTTCCATCCTTATCAAGGGGAGTGCTAACCTTCTCTCCTTTCATACAACACTACTTTTGTTTTCTTAAAAATCAGGATTTCCACTCCTAGTATTTTAAATTTTTCTGAGGCATAATAATTTCTCTGCCAACCCTTCATTTTGATTCGATATGAGTTTATGTTTCAGGTGTTTCCTGTAAATAATACAATGTTGGATTCTACTTTCAAATGCAATCTGCTAACTTCCTCCAATTTATGGATGAATTTATCCCATTCACATTAATGGTTATGATAAGCAGTTATGCTTTTCCATTCATCACATTCTGCCATTCTTTCCCCCATGTTTGTACCCCATTCCTCTAGTTACAAATAAAAATGTTGTGAGAGAACCATACTATCAACAATGGCAATCTATAATTGAAGTGATCTTATCCCATTCCTAGACCTCATCCATCTGCCTCATGCCCAGACCCAATCATTAGTTATTACACTGTCTTTCCCTATTTTTAATCTCCTTTTATCATGCACCCTGGAGTTTGTTTGGTTTATAGCTATTATCCCCTCCCTGAAACTACCTTCCATCTTAAGCTCCTCTTTCTTCTTCCCCGACCCTGTTTCTATAATTAATTTATATATTTCTAAGATCAAACTCTTTATGTGTATTTGTGTTTATATGTGTGTGTTTGACCCTCCTTTATCCACTTAAAATAAGAGTGAGACTCTTGGGATTCTCCCCCATCCCATCTTCCATGTCTGAATAATCTTTTCAATAACCCTATTTCTGAGAAATGGTAAATTCTTTTCCATTCTTCCTCATTTCTTCCCAAGTGTATTTCTTGTAGCCTTTTAATTTACCTTCTGTGCTTTTTTTAACCATGAAAATAACAGAATTCTGAAGCATCACCTGACTCTTCTCCCCATGTTAGAATTTAGGCACTTGATCATTATTTTTACCTTTCTAATTGCTTGGATGCATTTACTTTTCTAGATTTCTCTTGTCTCTAGTATTTGGGGTTCAAAGATTCTAGCTGACTCTGATCTTTTCATAAAGAATGCTTTATATTCCTCTCTTCTGTTAAAGGTCCATTTACCCCATTTAACATTTTACTAATATTCTTTAATATTCCATTAAAGGTCCATGTTCTCTGCATGATATGTATTCCTTTTTGCAGACTTCATTATTCTTAGCTGTAAGCATTCATATTTTGCCTTTTGGGAAATCACATTCCAAGATTTTCTATTCTTTATATTAGTACAGCTTAGTCAGCAAGTTAGGTACCTAGAAAATATTAAGAGCCTAATATGTGCCAAGTAAGGACTGAAGATACCCAAAAAAGTAGCAAAAAAAGGGAGGGGAAAACAGTTCCTTCTCTCAAGGAGCTCACAGTTTAATGTGAGAATCAGCACACAAACAACCTCGTACAAATAAGACATACACAAGAAACATTGGAGCTAATCACAGAAGGAAGGGACTTGTGTTAAGGGGCATCAGGAAAACTTTTTTGTAAAAAGGTGGGATTTTAGCTGAGACTTAAAGGAAACCTTGAAGAGAAGTTAGAACACAGAGGTGCAAAAGAAGAGAGTTCAGGGGATGGGAAGAGCCAAGAGTGTCTGAGAGAAATAGCAAGGAGACTGGTGTCACTGGATGGCTGAATGTATGTACGGGAGTAAAGTTTAAGAAAACTAGAAAGGAAGGAAGGGGCCAGGTTATGAAAGGCTTTATGAAAACCAAACCAAGGATTTTATATCTGATTCTGGAGGTGATAGGGAGCCATGGGAGTTTACTCAGTAGGGCCATGACATGATTAAATCTGGACTTTAGGAAGATCGCTTTGACAGCTAAATGAAGGATAGACTAGATTTGGGAGAGGCTTGTAGCAGGCAGATCAACCAACAGGAAGATATTGCAATGCTCCAGACAGAAGGCAATGGGGGTGGCAGTGTCAGAGGAGAGAAGGGGAGGTTTACAAATCTTCTGTGATTCTGATTTTGGGTCTTTTGTTTTTAATCTGTTTCTGGCTGCTTAATGTACTCTTTTTTTTGACCTGGAAGCTCTGGATTTTAGCTATGATATCTCTTGGTCTTTTCAATTTAAGATTTCTTTCAGAGATGAATTCTAAACAAAGGGGTATGGATTCATACCTCCTTGGCCAATCCTCAAAAATGATAATTCATCTCTTTACTTTAAAAGTATTAGCTTTAAGTTTGCAAAATATTTTACATATATTATCTCATTTGATCCTCACAATCACCCTGGGAGATAGGTGCTATTATTATCCCCATTTTAAAGAGAAGGAAGCTGAGAGTCGCAGAGCTTATAAGTGTTGGAGGGAGGATTTGAACTGAGGGCTTTCTAACACCCAGTCATGTATTCTATCTGCTATGCTACCTATCTGGCACCACCCAAAAGCAGCAGATTTCTTCTCAGTGATTCTCTCACCCAAAAGCCACAGAGAAATTGAAATGTTCTTAGCCAGATCTTACAAACACCGTTATTTTGACTTATGTTCAGAAATTCTGAGAGGGCAGGGGCTATGCCTTGGTATAGTGACTTACTTATACAGTATCACATGCAAATGGCAACCTAATATATGCATGCTATTCTGGGCTTGGTCATAAATCAGAACCTCTCCTTTCTCATCTTTAAGAGTTCAAGCTCAAAACTTATTAGGGTAAGGTAACTTGTTCTATGTTGGATATGAGCAGCTTCTATACATGTATATAAAATTCATTTTAAGTACTCATACCTTTTAAACAATTTAATGCTTATTCTTTATCCAATTGTAATCCTATATCTTGTGTATAAATTTGCAAAGTACTATTAAAACTCAGTAGTAAAAAACAGTAAACAATTTCTTATCAATGCCATCTTTACTGAAATATTTTGCCTTTAAATCCACATGATCTGATGATGACCAGAGTTTGTGAAAGAGAACTAAATATTCCCACTGAGCTTGGAGTCATGGGAACTAAGGTCTGATCTCCATTCTGCCACCTACTCCTAGAGATACATGAGGCAAGTAACTTAACTTCCTTCAGACCTATCCTAGGGACAGGGAACCAGGGAAGCTCTCTGAGCAGGAGAGTGAAAGACTGGTGAAATGCAACAAGAACAAAATAAAGCCTCCCCCAAAAGGGTATTATCAAATCAGACCTACAAAAGAGATCTCTTAGGGAGGGTAATTCAGTTCAGAAACCATAATACCCTCTAAAGATAAGCAACATGGACTACATACAGGTAACTCTTTTTTCTCTCAAGAGAGTTGCAAGGATTGAGAGGAAATAGCAGTCTTCAATTTTCTACTATACCTTTAACTGAATAGCAGAGGGAATTTTCACCATACAGCTCTTTCTATGAATTATCTTCTGCATGAAGCCTTTCCTGACCACCCCTCAGCTCCTAGTGCCCTCCTCCCCATGCTACCTAACTTTTTATAAATTTGTATTTATTCGCATTATCTTTATGTTGTGTGTATTTATTTTTACATGTCTTTGTTGTTTCCCCCATTAGAATGAAAGCTCATTTTCAAGTAGACTTTGCTTCCTTTCTAATCCTTGTATCCCCAGAACCTAGCACTGTCCCTGGCACTTAATAAATGCTTGTTGCTTAATTGTCTGGCCATGGCAGAGGTGTGCCTATGATATTAACATTACTATACTGAGAAAGGTCCCACCTAAAATGTGACAAAGGAGACAATGAGCACAGGAACAACTGGAGAACATTTCATAGACATTTGTTTTTATGCTTAATAAGTTGTGTTAATGCCTCTCACTTCTACATCACAAGAACGTCCAGATATACCTCCACCAACAATAGCAGCATTGAACCCTGCCCTGAAACAAAAAAGTTTAGTGGCTATGTATAAATGTAGATATGCAAAAACATTTATATATATATGCACATAGGTAAATTTGCTATTATATATGTTATATATCATATATAATACATAATTATATATAACAAATATGTGATATAATATATTATTATATGTGTGTACATATATTCACACACATATAAAATAGCAAGTTTGCATATATTTATGTATGTATACGTATAGATATATATATCCATATATATATAATTACCATATCTGGAAGTGTAATGAAGCATTCTCTTCCCATAGTCATTTACCTCTTTTGAGAGGACAGAACTCTGTTTCATTATTTGTTCTTCTGGGACAAAATTGGACATTACAGCTACTCAGAATTCGGCTTTCTTTCATGATTCTCTTATTTCAACAGGAAAAAAATTCATAATAATCCTTTTAGCCACATACCATCACAACCATACCACATTAGGCTTAGTGTTAGCAGTTACCATTTATTAAGCTTTTAGATGTTTCTAAAGAGATATGCTACTTTTTTTCTTAAGGATAGGGATTTCATGGGGCTTTGAAGGGGGTGGGCACCAATAAAGTTTACCCTAAGAAATCTACAAACCTTCTTCTTATTCATTTCCAAAGAGTTAGCGGAGGAAAAAAATGCTGAAGGTTATTGACTAACAAGTTGGTAAATTGTAATACTGCCAACAGCTGTTTCTCATGGAATTGCACTGTTATGAACTGACAGAAGCAAAAAGACTTTGGTTTGGTTATATGGGGGGAGCATCTCATAGAGCATAGAATTACAAAAGTAATGTTGTCTTCCAGTGGAAAAAAAAACCTATTCTAATCACTTTGTGCATCTAATTAAACATGCTTGCTTAAGCAGGTGTAATCTTATGGCAACCATATCAACTGGATGATGTCCCTGGAAAAGAATATAAAAGTCAAGCTTTGGGCTGGCAGGTCAGCTACAGTACAGTATCTTGGAAGGGCATGATAGGAAAGTACAAGGAACCTGTTCCAATGCTCATTCTTCATAAATGGATATTAAGAGCCAAGGATTTTGTTGTTGTATTGCCAGGGACTTGTTCTCCCTAAAGGAGGGGCTTTCACAGTGGAATTTCATAGAGATGACAGCTAGACTGTAGTAGTCTCAAAGCAAAGGAAGCCTTACCAAGAGGAAGCCTGATCCTTTCACTCAAACTATTGATTCCTTTATTCTAACTGTTTTCTGTTGAATACATTCATTCACACCTGGAGGAACAAAAATTTCACTGGGGTGAGAGTAGAAGTTTTGAAGCAAAAAGATTAGAGTGCAAGTAAGGAACTGGACAAAGCAGAGAGGGAGCCAGAGGATATCTTGATTCCAAATTTGCATCCCAAAGAAGGAAATGAAGTTATCCATAATAGGGTTCCCAGAACCCCAGTTCTCTTAGGTCATCCCTATTCCTACCCTCACAGAAGAAAACCTTAGAGGGCTCCTGGAATAGGCCAGGCCATGAATATTTTCTATAAGCTTGATCTGCCTTTGATCCATTGATACTCAGAACTGGGTTCATGAATAGGGGGTTTGAGAAGCAGGGATTTGAATGTGTTTGCTGTAGAAAAATACGGAGGTCTACTTACCTCCCATTGGGAGAAAGGGAATCAGAAGAGATTTAGGATGTCTAAGATGAGAAAGAAAAGGTGAATTTGTCAATCTGGGCAGTAGACACAAATAAAAGGGACACCCGGCCCCATGATCCAATAAATAAAAAGAAATCCAAGATCCTAGGATTATATTTAAGAGGTAATCATATTAAAATCTGTACTGGATTATAAATGGCAAGATGATTTTGATTTAATAATTTTTGTTTTAATTGGGATATTATTTGCCAATAGTAAGACAAAGCCCCAAGTGATTAAATAACCTAGGTCCTGGTTGAAGGAGCCAATGCTCAATTAATTGACCAGTTGGAATTTGTGGGACAATAACAATCTGAAAGTATTGGCAATGGCCTTCTTTCTAGGGGCCTGTAGCCATGAATCAATAGTCATCTTGAAACATGAAACTTTATTCCCTTTATCTTCACTGACATTCCCAGGACTAAATCATATATTGTATAACCTCAGAGACTGTCTCAGCACATACTAAAAGACAGAGATGAGAAAGATCATAAATCTAGTGCTGGAAGGAACTTTGAAGGTCATCTCATCCATGATTCTCATTTTACAGATGGGAAAACTGAGGCCCAAGGAGGTTAAGTGACTTGCTGAAGGTCACTTAAATGGAAGAGAAAGTATTTTAACCCAGAGCTCAAGCTCTTTACACTAAATTATATAGCCTCCTGAATTTACCTCTCATTGAGGTGAGATTTTTATTATAACCTAGGGAAGGAACAAGTTCTTTGTGAATAAAATGACTAAATGAAACAGAATTGCACTCACTTTAAAAAATTATAATCTTTTTCCCTCTTGGAAAAATTCATAGATATTTAGAAGGTTAGCGTGTTTTCTTTGGGCCAACTCTAAAGGATCATTTAAATTAGCCCATACCCAGACCAGAAAAGAAATCTGGCTGGTTGTACAGCAGGATCATCTATTTTGAGCAGGGATTTTAGAGGCTATCTTGTATGACGAGCTCCTTTTACAGATGAGGAAACAATCCCAGAAAGGTGAAGTGAATTGGCCATGGTAGCATAGGTCATAAATCATGATTTGAACCCATGCCCTCTGTCTGCTAAAATAGTCATCTTTTCACTCTGCATACTTTTTTCTACCCATCAAGTGGCCAGACTAATTTTTTTTTATTTTCATAAGTTTATTTTTATGGTTTTCCATGTTTTTTTGAGTTCTAAGTGTATTTATTTCGGGTATACATTTCTTTCTCTTCATGAATAGAGCCATTCCACTCAGATTTCAGAAAAACCTGAAAAAGACTTACATAAACTGATACTGAGTGGAGTGAGCAGAACCAGGAGAACATTGTATGCAGTAACAGTAAACTGTTCAATGACCAAATTTTGATAGACTTAGCTCTTCTTAGCAATGCAAAAATCTAAGACAATTCCAAAAGACTCATGATGGAAAATGTTATCCACATCCAGAGAAAGAACTGTAGAGTCTGAATGCAGATTGAAGCATACTATTTTATCTTTTTTGTTTGTTTTTTTTCTTTCTCGTGGTTTTTTCCTTTTGTTGTGATCCTTCTTTCACAACATTACTAATGTGAAAGTATGAAAAAAAATGAATAGAACCATTCAGAATGTAAAACAAAGTAGATAGCTATAATTAAGATAGAAAGGTATAGGTCTCTACTTTTTAACCCATTTATGGGGTGTTCAGGGAAGACTAGCATCTTTGGTGTGAGGGCTTGCTGAGCCCTTTTCAAGGCTGCTCATTGAGCTTTGGTGTCCACCTATCACTTAATTCTCACCTGTGGCTCCAAGAAGCTATAGCATACCCAATGGCCACACCCTAGTAAGCCTTCTCAGCAGACAGTCTAAACAAGGTTGAGGGTAACTGACAGGCCTCAAACCCATCAGTGATTTAGGGAGATGTCTACCCCAAGCATGTGAAGGCTTGCCCTAGCAGAATAAGTGGATGAAAACAATTTGTTCCACTGGCCATGAAGCAGACACCATGAAACACTTAGAGCTTAGTCAGACTTCAAAGACGCCAAGGTCATCTACTGCATCCCCAGCCATAGTCAGTCATCTTGACTCATGTCCTACCACTGGGTTTTAATGACTCTAGAAGACAGAGTGAGGCTGACAATTTTGTGCAACCCTGCCTCACTTAAATCCAATTCATGCACAAGTTGAGACATCACCCCATGATATCCTTGGTCATGTTCAAAAAAATAAAGAAGAAACAACAACCCATGGAATGTCAAAGTCAATTTGAAATCACATTGTAAAGTTCTGATTTCTACTTAAGCCAAACTGACACAAGAAAATTTTGCCTTCCTACGGTAAATGTTCTGTCTTAAAGAATTCCAAAAAACTGAAGTTCATCCATTCGGATCTGAAATCCCAAGTCTGTTTTCCTTTAGTTTGGAGCGAAAACTCCTATATAGACATGCAAAGTCCTCGGTGTTCTAAAGGAGAATCTTTTCAAAAACTGGCAATACATGAGGGAATAATAAAATGACCAGGTTTTATTCAGAAATTTAGCAGCAGATGTGTTTTCTCCAAACGACTCCATTAGAATGTAGGCTTCTTAGCAACAAGGAATCTGTTTTCTAATTCCCTTGTAACACCCCTGACTTATCTGACACCGTTGTCTGCAGAGGGGGTTCAATTTACATTCTTGATTGATAGCAGTGTTTGATATGATATTATGGTACATGAGAATGTACCATCAGTTAAACTAAATTACAAGTTAAAAGAATTTATAAAGCTGTTACAACGTACAGGCCAGGAACTATGCTAAGTGCTATGCAAACAGGGAGCAAGAGCTCTTGCTCTCAAGGACACTCACATTCCAAGGGGGAGACAAAATGTGTGTGAATAGATGTATGCAAAATGCATACAGAGTAGATACAATGTAGCATGAGAGGGGTTCTAAGAGATAGGGAGAACAGGAACTGTCTTTGAGCTGAGTCAGGAAGCAAACCAAGGATTCTAAGACAGGTAAAGAGCGAGTGCATTCCAGGCATGGGGGCCAGTACCAAGGTTCAAAGAAGGAGTCCGTAGCGAGCTTTGGACTCATACCCAGAGAGATCAAACCAATGACACTCCACACACACCCTATGTGTAAATATGTTTTGAATAAATGAATAATCAATTTAGAATTTGTTAATTGACTACTGTGTGCTAAGTGCTGGGGATACAAAGACAAAAAAAAAAGCCTTGCATTCAGAAAGCTTACATTCTATCAGGCTGATGATGCCTATGTGCACATAAGTGTGAACAAACATCTTTATAAAAATAAAAACAAGGTCATTTCAGCTTCAAGATTCCTTTGTACATATCCCCACTTAACCTTCTTTATCTTCCTAAAAATCATAGGATCACTGGTTTATGCTGGAAGGGATCTTAGAAGTCTCTCTCACTTTACAGACAAATAAATTGAGTCACAGAGAAACTGAGCGGCTTGTCCAGGGTCACAGTTTGTTTAAATGTACGAAACACATTTGGAACCTAGGTCTTCCTTAACTCCAAGTCTAGCACTCTATCCACTACACGGTGTATCAATTAGATCATAAATTCCCTAAAGGTGGAGACACTATTCCTTGGCCTGTCCAAACAGTATCAAGGGAAATGCCTTTTTTGCTTTGGATAATTAATTAGTATTAATAGAGTCAAATCCATTGGGCTTGAAGCCACACACTTGATTTTCAGTGGCCCGGTGTCTCAAGTAGCATCATCTTTGGGGATATTGAGTCAAGACATGTATTACTTCTATCCCCAAAGGCTAAAAGTTTTTTTTTCTTTTCCTACACTACTTTCTTAGGGGAATTTGATTTCTTGTTGAGAGTAAATCCTACTTGATGGATGGCCCTGAACAGGAGTTATGTGATCTCTGGCCTTTGTGTGATAGAAAACATTTTTTGGAAAAACTCTGTCTTGAATAATCCATCATGAAACAATCTTCCAATTTATCTGTTGTGACTCGGGTCTTCCAGCACCAACATAAATGTGCTTCAGATAATGTTAGCCCTAGCTAAGATGAAATTGTGCATTTGGCAATCCACTCAGGACTTGCCAGCTGGAACCTGGCCCCTTTGAACTAAAAACACATATTGGAAACCAAGGTCCAAATAAGGGACAAGGTATTCAGTGAACATTGAGCATGTGTAGGGATGCAACAGATGTGGAAAGGCTGCTGTGCCCAGGTTTATCTCATAAGTGGGGGGGTTGGATTGAGAGGGATTTAAATGGTCCTGATTGTGCAAAGGGATCTAGAAGGATCTGGCCCCTGCAGCACTAGTGTTAGCTCAGTACTGGGTAGAATTTTGTTTTCCCCTTATCAAGTGGCCACATCATTCACCACATTGCTTGGTTTCCAGAAATGTTTTTTGCAGGTGAGAACCAGCAGTAGGGAACAATCTTGCTTGCTTAGAAAACCACTTATTTTCACTTGAATAATATTTGGCATGTCAGATGCCATACTTTAATTTTGGCTACAGCTTCACAAACTTAGGGGAGCCAAACTGTGGGTGTGCAAGTTATTTGATAACTTAAAATACAGTTTCTGAAAGCCCTCTCCCTCCTATCCTTCAAACCACCTACAGCAAACAATCTGTTTGAAATAATAGCAGGCATAAAGCTTCCCCACTCTCTTCCAGCAAAACGATGCTTCAGAATTGCTCTCTTTACTTTGCACCTGAATTCTACTTTGCTAAGTACTCGAGATACTCATATTCCCAGGGAGAGATCCAGTTGACACTGTGGCAGATGGTAAGGAATACAAATGTCGTTCACTCTCTCATTAACTTACGGACAAATATGTACCCAGTTTCCTGGGCTTCTTAATTTTTTTCAGGAATAACTAAAAACCCATCCAAGAAGATATACCCAAATAAAGCCAAAACCAGGAGCTAGAAGCAAATACTGTAAACTCACAAGGAATGCCACAAACTACAAAGGAACAACAAAGCCTTCAATGACTCAAAACCTTTGATGCTAAAGAGCCAATTAACTAATTAGAGATTGCAAGCATTTTGGAAATATCAAGCTTCCTATGAAGGGTAGTATTCTAAGCTTTGGGATTGTGAGTCAGACGGAAATGCTTTTCCCAGCCTGTCTTCTCCAGATTGCAACCATCAGGGATAATTCCAACCCAGCCAGCTGATCACATTAACTAGGATGGTTCATAGGGTAGACGGTTTTATTTGTTATGTGATTTATTAATAAGTGCCTGAAGTTTATTACATACAAGTGATTCAGTAAAATAATACAGCCATCTATCTTTCTTTTTCCAATGGAAAAATAAGTAAATAAGCATCTCCGCCTTTGACAATGTTAGGAGAAAGATTAGCTTTTAAAAGAGGGAGTTATAAGAGAGCATACATAGCATGTCGACAAACTTGGGCTACTGGGAGAAAAGAAGAAAGAGAGGAAGCTTGCTGGGGTACAAAGGACCCCTGATTGGGAATCAGGAGCCCAGAGTTTTAATTCCAACACTGCCACTGACTTGCTGTATGACCTTGCAAATTATTTAACTTCTTGGGCCTTAGTTTTCTCAAAATTAGGAAGTTGGACCCACTGACCCCAAGGTTCTTTCTAGCTCCAAAATTCTACGACTATGAAATAATTCAGAATCTATCACTGAGGAGGGTCTGATAAGGCAAAGAATCACCATACTTCCTATGTCATCATAGGAGTGGGGGTAGGAGTGGATGGAAGGGAGGACTTTCATCAATCTGGTTTTAGGCTTTCTCTACATAGTTCTATTCCTGAACTAAGCCAAATTTGAAATCCTGTGATTTTAAAATTCAGAGCTAGAGAAGAATTTCAAGGTCATATAATCAAAATACTTAACTTTATAGAAAAATATTGCCTGTGGACACATAAGTAGTAAGTAGAAGAGCTCAGATTCAAATCCAGTTACTCTGACCCTTAAGTCAGCACTGTTCTTAGCACATGGTTCTTATCTTTCACTGGCCTTTGGGTACTACTATGGCTCCCACTACATCCAAGGCCATCTTCAGTCCTCCTAATCTATATCTGGCCACTGGACCCAAATGGCTCTGGAGGATAAAGTGAGGCTGCTGGCTTGTACAGCCTTCCCTCACTTAAATCCAATTCACTTGCATGTCATGGCATCACCTCCCTGATGTCAAGGTCCTCTTCAAGAATAAAGGACAAACAACGACCGCCATGACTTTAAAAACTACAATTGGAATTAAATAGATCGTTGGGGAGGCAGGGTTCCTGTCTAAATGCTGAAATAATTGAGTCAATACCTCTGCCTTCCTCGGAGAACAAAAAGAACAATGTTATTCCCCAAATCTGAATTTGGCTTAGACCACACCTACAATAGTCACTGTTCTCTCCAAATTATGGAAGCCCCTTCAAGAAGATCCTGCTGAGGCAGAACTTCAAAGTAATGCTCAGTTACTGCTCTTACTATAACTGTAATGAACAGGGCACAACTGAGGCTTTGTCCCAGAGTACTGACATGAGGGAGGGGAATTCCTTGTCCCTCCTAGGGCACTAATTTCTGGAAGGAAGGAAAAGAAAGACAAGAAAAGGCAAGGAAAGAATTATTAGACATCTACTATGTGCCTGGCTAAGTGCTTCACAGATATTCCATCATCTGATCCTTGCAACTCTGAAAGTAGGTGCTATTATTGTCCCCATTTTATGACTGAGGAAACTGAGACGGACATTAAGTGACTTGCCCAGGGTCCTCCAGCTGGAAGATGTCTGAAATAATATTTGAACTCAGGTCTTCCTGACTCAAGGCCCAGCTCTTCTTCCCTATTGTGGTCCTGGTGGTGGTGATGGTATTAGTTGATGGAAGACTGTGAGGGTCGGAGGATAGCCATGGGGAAGAAGCTTATCCCATTTCTACTGGATCCCTCAGGGAAGAAACATGCCCCCTCCACCCAGTTCCCAAATTAATCATTCCCCCAATTTCATGATCATACTCCTCTCTTGGTGGCCCCACTGCCATGTTTATGTACTTATACCTGACCTGGGGTATTAACCTGAAGTTGGTTCATACTTACCATATATAGCATTCCAACCTCTTGAAATGAATATGCCCAGCTATCAGAACTCACAGTTACAACTCTAGACTTAGCTGAGGCACTATCTCTAGACACACCTATCAGTCCCAGAAGGGAAAATCAGTTGTGTCTGCTAACATATGAGAATCCTCCAGTGTCAGTACAAATAGCACTAATAGGTTTGATCTAGGTGAAAATAAAATGATTTGGGGACTTCATAAGAAGTTAAAAAAGTACATTCTTCCATAAATTTATACAGACACAAAGGCAACCTTAGAATCTTATAGTATGCCCTTATTTTACAGATGAAGGATCTAGAGCATTTTCCAATCAAATTTAGGGATTATTTGATGCAATTCAAAAAGCATTTATTATTTAGACATAGTGTGAGCCAGGGCTAAAAATGGGACAGATGGAATGATCCTAAAATCCTAACCACTTTTTAAGCACAATTCTTATTTTTCTTTTCTTTTTCCTTTTTAAATCTTAAGACTATGGTATCCTTCGGTTTTGTGATCTTAATTCCTGCTGCAGTGTTGGGATGTAACTTGCATTGGGAGGGGGACCAGACACCAACTATACATATCTGCTTTATCCTTTATTACTTTCAGTTTTTTTAAAAGCCCTTTAGGAAACCTGAAGGACTGTCTGCTTGTTTCAAGGATGGCATCCTAAATAGGAAGTTGGAAGAAAAAGAGGAACTCTGGTCAAAAGCAAAAAGTGGTGGCAATGGAAAAAGAAGTAGGAAGACCCATATGTGGAGCCTGCTTAAAAGGGAAAAGGGGGGATTGGAGGCAACTGGGACTAAGGAGTATTTTAGGAAGTTTAAAATGGCAAGAGAACCCTGCACTCCTCACTTCTTGACATTCCAGAAGCTCCATGCCCACCTCTCCCTAACCCCTGACCCTCAAATAGCACAATGTAAGCGAAAAGTACTATGCAAATATCATTTAGCATTTCAGGAAGGTGGTATCGCACAGTAGGTGATTTCTTTAGGGTCTTCTATATATGTGAAATGAAAGGATTAAACCAGAATGTATCTAAAATCTTTGCCACATCTAATTATTCTTTGGTTCTGTTTCTTGCATTGGGTAGTATAGTATTAGAATAGAAATAGGGGTGTGCTGGTAAATATTTAACAACTAATTCTTTGAAGCCAGGATCTGTCTCACCTTTGCATTTAACTCCTGAGTACAGTGCCTAGCAGACAACAGATGCTTAAAAAATTGTTGATTAAGTTTAGGAGGGGTGACAAGTTGAGAGTAGTGACTAGTTCCTTTTAATATAAGATTAGAACTCAAAATGACCTGGACAAATTGGAGAAGTGATTAATTATTGGCAAAAGGAAGTTCAATTGCAATCAAACAAATAACTCAAAAAACAGATAGAGATTGATGAGGTAGGAGAAAATGACGTAGGCACTGTAATAAATCATTAGCTAAATTCGAGGGAGCAGCACACTGCTGTTATTCCAAAGGCCAACAAGATACGGGAATGCATTAACAAGGACAGAACATGCAAAAGCCATGAAGTCATTCTCCCACCAGGCACTGGTCAGGCTCTTATTAGAGCATTGTATCCAGTTTGGGGCCTTGTAACTTAAGAGGGATAAGAAGACTTGGAGCAGGACGAGAGAAAAAGAATCAGAATGATTAAAGGTTTGGGGGAAAAAACTCTGGGAGGAATTGGGATTCATGAAGAGGACAATGCTGAAGTACTTTAAAAGTGTCCAAATGATAACTGGTATCTTTCTCCACACATGTGTGTGTGTGTATGTATATATATATATATATACATATATATATATATACACACATATATATGTATGTATGTATGTATGTGTATATATAGATACGTTTGTGTATGTATGTATATATATACAAGCATATATATACATACATGCAGATATGTGTATATATATATACATATATATGTATAGGTGTATGTGTATAAACATACTCCCAAGCAAATTTATAGCCTTTTAACAGTGTTGTTGAGTCATTTCAGTCACATCTGACTCTTTGTGACCCCGTTTGGGGTTTTCTTGGCAAAGAAACTGGAGTGGTTTGCCGTTTCCTAGTTCATTTTAGAGATGAGGAAACTGAGGCAAATAGGGTTAAGTGCCTTGCCTAGGGTCTCACAGCCAGTAAGTGTCTGATGAGTCTTCCTGATTGCAAGCCTAATGCAATATCCACTGCAAACCCTGTTTGTAACAGTAACAATAGCTTAATATAGACTTTGAATTGCCAATGGTAGAGAGATTTTTTTAAAGGCTGAATTAATAAAGCACTTTTGAGAGACTTCGTATTTTATAGAAAGATTTTATTTGTCACTAGCCAGAATAATATTTGAATTACTTGTACTTATTTCAATTCAAAGTGATTCAACAAATATTATAGTAAGGGCTTGCAACATATAAGTGCTAATCTCTAAAGATATAAACACATAACTTCAAAGTGGGACACTGTCCTTGATTACATTTTAATTGTAGGGGTACATCAAATACACAGATAGGTGTCACACAATCACAAAATCAATCAACAAGCATTTATTCAGCACCTACTATGTGTTGGGTATGTCCTAAGTGGTACCAGGGGTAGGCAAGCTGGGGTCTCAAGGCCACATTTGGCCTTCTAGATCCTTGGGTGTAGCCTTTTGACTGAGTCCAGGTTTTACAGAAGGGGATTTGTTCTGTGAAGTTTGGATTCAGTCTACTTTCAAAGAGTTTACATTTCTAAGAAGGCAGATAATAAGCCTTAGATGATCCTGATTCACTTCCTTTGAATAATTATTCTTTGGGTAAATAATCCAGTCATATAGTTTATACAGCCATATTCTCTTTAGGCTTCCTGGCCTCTCAGAAAGATGGTGTCCTTTGCAGTAACTTTTTTCACCTATATCCTTGGAATCCAGCCCTGCAAAATTGTCATCTGTGCAGTCACATCTGTGAAGCTGGCAAAGGTTATATTTTTAAATGACTAACAACATAAAATGTATGTGATGTTTTCCTTACTTAAAAAATATTTTTTATCAGTTGTAGATCAACATTGGCACTGGTTATAGATCAGCCTGCCAGCTAAAGCTAAGAAATTTGGAATCTTTCTTTAAAAATCCCACAAAACTCATTTATAGAAAGATAAATGCTTAGACTTACTGAATTTGCTTGCATATAACTGAAAAATACCTCTCCCAGCAATTAATTCATCTGAAAGATGAAAACACATATATTATGTATGAAAGAATGTCAAAATGAATGTTCTCCATCCAATAATCCTAAGCTTCAAACTAAACATTGGGGAGGTTTTATTTCTAAACATAATGGCTAAGTTGTTTGACCTTCATGAGCTAGCGTCACCACTAAAATTGTGGATTAGTTTAAAGGGAAACTGAAAATGTTAGCAAATGCATCATTTGTGGATCTCACAAAGTTAGCAGTGAATCTGGAAACAAATAACAAGGGAAAAGGGAAATTTATTTGCATGTTATCCTATACCTATCTCTCTTCACTTTCAAGGACAATTTAGTCCAAGTGATTAATAAAAAGGATTGTTGTTGTCTTTCACCTTTGCTTCTTCTATTCCCTGTATAACTTCTCTGAGAAAGGATAAGTTGGTTTAAAAAAATAAGTTGTGGGCAAGTAATTATTTGTACTTTTCTGCTGATCAGGCATAAACTGTATTTGAATCTAGATAACTTTGTACTCTGCAATTTCACCAAATGTCTTTATGGATGGCAGGTGCATTTGAAATGTGCAATTAACTGACTCCTCAAATCATAGTGCCAATGAGTTTCCACTTTGTATTCAAATTGAATTCCCATTTATTGCCTTTATAATGAGTTCATTGACATCCACTCACTTCTCCACTGGTACACTGAAAAAAGCGTTGTGTTTTGGAGCGTGGATACAAAACATTAATTGGCATTAAGCTAACTCAAAATGCTTCTGCACCTGAAAAATTCCTTTTTAAAAGTCCAACTTCACAAATGTATCAAATAGTGTTGAGATACGATGATGATGATGATAACAATATGACAATAACAAGGATGATGGTGATGATTGATGATGACCAAATTCTCAAACAAGAAAGGAAAAAACAACACACCAGATACTTCTCACACCTAATGCCCAGGTTACTGATACAATAATTTGGTGACAAAGAGAGAAAAACAAATGCATAGTTTGAGGAGCTCTCCTGGTCTTTGGAAAAGAGATTTCACTGGGTTGAGATAAATGATAGATAGGATCCTGGGACTACATTCCCCGGGGGAAGTCAAGCCTGGAGTAATGGGAAGTCTTCAAGAATTAAATTCTAGAGACACAAAGGAAAACCATTCCCATGAATAGAAAAGTAGTCTAACAAAGAAAGGGATGTGGATGAACAAGGATCTTATTGACTGATTTAGATTTTCAAAGGACACCATGAATAAACAAACAAATGAATAAAGAATTAAATAAATAGATACAAATAAATAAGCCAACAAACATACAAAGGATAGATAGATAGACAGAAAGATAGATAGATAGATAGATAGATAGATAGATAGATAGATAGATAGATAGATAGATGAATTGATAAATATAGTAAGATAGAAGCAAGAGCTATTGCCATAAAATGAATACAAAAGCATTCCACAATCCCTGAAGAAAGGTATTAGGACTTCTGAAGCTCATACTGAGCTGAGGCTGGTCAGCAATTCTAAACCAAGATAAAAATTTTTATTAAGGGATATTGAAGGAAAAAAGACAGTTTTTTAAAAGGATAGGATAGTTGTTTGAGGCAGTTAAAATGATGATTACAGATCACAAAAAGAAAGCAGAACTATTCAACTTTTATTTCTCTTATGTGTTCTCCTCCAAAGGGTGGAGAGAGACAATGCTATTTGAGCGAAAATGGAAAAAATGGGCTGATAGAAAAGTAAAAATCCAGCATGTGTGAGCACCAGTAGCTGCCCTTGATAAATTTGTTACCAAGTCCAACTGAACTACATCATAGAGTCCTGAAAGAATTGTCAGAAATTAGCATTGAAGCTCTATCAGTGAATTAAATTGCTATGGAGACACTATGAGTGAACTCAAAGAATTAAGAATAGGGAGGGTAAAGGGATGAAGAAGGGCCAAAGTTGTAATTTTTTTAAAAGAGAGAAGGAAATGGAATCTGCAGAATTTAGGCCAATGGTTTTTTGCTTCTTGGCAAATTTCTAGATTATCTTATTAAAGCAATGATTAATGAACATTTAGAAAAGGAAGTGATGATCACAAAGAGCCAAGATAATTTCATCAAGAAGAGGTCATGCCAGACTTGTATCATTTCCTTTTTTTGACTAGATTTCTCAACTTTTAGATCTGGGAGACACTATAGACACAGCTCGGCAAGATTCTCAAAAAGGCTTTGGTGAAATTTTTCATCATATTCTTGTGCACAAGGTGGAGAGATGTGGGTTAGACAAAAATGCAGCTAGTTAGATCTGAAAATGACTATCTTCCCTGGAGTTCGAGAGAAAATGGTGGTAAAAATGGTATTGGTGATAGTGATGGTTTGATCTGCCTGCCACATCCCATCCCCTGTCTCTGCCTCAGGATACCTTGTTGGTTCATCTAGACCAGATTATTTGCCCCTTTAATGAAATTGGTGAGCTTGTGGTGGTGATGGTGGCAATGGTAGGGCCCTTTCTTCACTGGATTTGCTCTCCTGGATGTTGATTATGGGGATTGGGCTGGTGGTGTAGGGGCATTGCTATTGTCAGGATTCTTAAATGAAGAAAAACTTCATAAAAGAAAGGAAATATCAAAGAAAACCAACAGTATAAGATGAGAAAAATAGTAATATTTAATTATAGAGCATAAATTTAGAGAGTAGAGTCTAAATAAGTGAAGTGCCAAAATAAAGAAGACTTTGATCTTGCTCTAAAAGAAGATTTTTTTTCTCTCAGAGTTTGATTTTAGTTGTTGTAATTATCTCATTTCCCAAGTGACCATCAATGAGTAATTTTAAAATAGACAGTAACTCTTTAATGTATATGTATATATTTATCTATATATACACACACATACATATGAACACATCACATACATACATGCACACACACATTTATATATATATGTACATATATATATATACGTACATATGCATATATATTTCTGTATTTATACCTGGCAAAGTCCTCCAGATCCTCCTGTTTATAGATGTTACTTTGCTGATTGTATTAAGCTGGGAACACTGCAGAGGTTCCTAAATGAGATCCGTAAATCACTTGAATGACCTATTACATAGGAAAAACCAAGTTGATGAAGAAAGCCTATTGTCCAGACTATGATATACAGTTGGATAGACAACCTATGAAGCTCTCTGCAAATGGATGATAAGGGACCCAAAATTGAACAGGAAGGGGAGAACAAGTTAGATTGCCTTTGGGAACTGAATTTTTTAAAAATTGCCTTAAGATCCTTGAAACAAAGTCTCATCTTTGTAATAGCAGCACTCTTCCATTGTGTCTATATGGCCATGAGTCATGCAATTGTTATAGTCTTAGAAAAATTAACACTAAGCAAAACTCAAAGGGCAAAAGAAAGGCACAAGGGGAACACAAGAAAGTTGTATCATGTTTCCAACAAGAGATCTGAAAAAAGAAGCAGTATGAAAAAGGTCATCAAAAAAATTTAGGAAAGAAAAATAAGATGGGCTGGTCATGTGGGAAGAGTGAGAAACAAATGACAAAAAGACAAAGAATTCCATTTTAATCTTTATAATGTTGAGAGAAAGTGAGAAGCTCACTAACCAGTTGGGTAGTCCTCTAATGATGACATTATGGGAGCATTAGTAAGAGTCACACAGACATAGGTGAGTAGCATTCTGTATTATTAGAGAGAATGCCCACATTATCTATTTGAGTGTTTGGGTATATATGTACATAAACATATATGTGTATATATTTTCACACATATGTCTATGTGCATATATCCTTGGGGAAGCTTAACTGATGTAAAGAATTCATCACAAAGAGGAATCTAAAGAAAAATGGAAACCTTGATCCCTTTGCTAAATGAAGAAACTTGGAAGCCAAGGACAACAATGGTTTAGAGTGCAAGATGGACTGCAAAATATTCTAGAGGAAGATAGTAAAAGATAGTGAGGAGTTATCATCTCAAAGAATATCAAAAGTGGTGAAGGGGGAAAGAGGTTGATAGAAAGCCTGGATTTTTTTTCTGAAAGCCATTCTCACAGGGATGGCCATAGCACCAATATGCCAGGAGAAACACTCTCCCTATTGCTAGGAAGAGTAGTCCTCTTACATTTCTGGAGCAGAATAAATAAGGAACATTGTTTGCTCTTCTTAATGTATAAGTATGTGTCTATTCATGAGACTCACCGCTATAAGCATAAGTGCTAAAAAAAAAATTCACTTTGGTGCGGTCCAACAGAAAGAGTGAAAATTTTGACTTAGCTTTGTTTCTTAACTCACTTCTCAGGTCTTTCCCTACTTAAATATGTATGCCCTCAACATTTTGTTTGATTTTGAGCTAGATGGCACCTTAAATGTCATCTAGTTGAGACATGTCAAATTCAAGATCTACTGGCCCCATGTGGTCTAAGACTGTAATAATTGCATGACTCGTGGCCATATAGACACAATGGAAGAGTACTGATATTACAAAGATGGGACTTTGTTTCAAGGATCTTAAGGCAATTTTTAAAAATTCAGTTCCCAAAGGCAATCTAACTTGTTCTCCCCTTCCTGTTCAATTTTGGGCCCCTTATTATCCATTTGCTTGATGTAACTTGAACCACATTAAAATGTAATTGGAAGATGTTTAACAAAATTACAATATGACATGTTAAAAATACCACAAGGAAAACATGGATTAAGACCTGGCTAAATCTGGTTATTCTAAGCATATTTACAGGTAAAACTGAATGGAAACCTATGAATAATCTCAAATTAAACTGGTTTGACAGTTTCTATAACTGTCTCTTTTCATCATGAATAACAGTGAAACCACTATATTTTCATTCTAACATTTCAGTACTCTCTGTAATGAGATATTGTCAATAACACCTGGGAAGATAAAATAGAGAAAGATGACTGGACTGGACTAAATTTACCCAAGAGAAATCTTTGCTGCAGGGCATACAATTTGAAAAGTGCCCAGGAACCTATTTTAAAGAAGAAAAAGTTCAAAAGAATCAAAATTATCACAGGGGGAATTTCTCCCTCCCTTCCCCCCAAAAAAGTGACAAAGAAGACCATAGCAACTTCTAATCCCAAAATCCTATATTATCACTTTTATTTAATCTTTGTGACAAGAGTCTATACCGGGCGAGGGGAACCTACAGCCTTGAGGTCACGTATGGCCTTCTAGGTCTTTTCTTGAGGCCTTTTGACTGAGTCCAAGTTTTACAGAACAAATCCTTTTATCAAGGAGATTTGCTCTGTGAAGTTCGGATTCAGTCAAAGGGCTGCACTTGAGGACCTAGAGAGCCACACGTGGCCTCGAGGATGCAGGTTCCCTATCCCTGGTCTATACCCTTGCAAAGAGTAAATACTTTTAGAAATGTGGTATGTATGGGGAATTTTAATATGAAATCTTTCCTTAATGTTCCTTAGTGTCCATTCTGGATAAAAATCCTGTAAACATAGCGAATGTGAGAAACATCTATATTTAGCCCTTTCTACTCATTATGTGATATACTCTGGTGAAAAAAATCTTTACAATACAAAGAGTATGGCAAATATTGCTATAGACTCTCAACACTTTTGTCATCAGAAAAAAATTGATAGGAGAGAAACTCAATAAATATGAATAATATACAGACACGTATATGTATGCAGACATATTTATCCTGAGAGAAGTTTAACTCCCGTAAAACACTCACCACAAAGAGGCCAAAAGGCAATGGAAACCTTGATGTCTTTACAAAATGAAGTCTTTCTTCATTAATGCTCCTCAAAGGATCCAAGATGTTGTTTCATTTGTCGTCCAGTCTTTTCAGTCATGTCTGACTCTTCATGACCCCATTCGGAGTTTTATAGGCAAAGATACTGGAGCGATTTGCCAAGTCCTTCTCCAGCTCATTTTACAGTTGAGGAAACTGAGGCAAGTGAGATTAAGTGACTTCCCCAGGGTCAGACAGCTAAGTAAGTGTCTGTTGCTGTTGTTCCTTCATTCTCAAAGAGGACCGAGTAAGTGTCTGAAGCCAGATTTGAACTCATGGAGATGAGTCTTCCTGACTCCTGGCCTAGCTTTCTATCCACTGCGCCACCTAGTTGCCATTCAAACAATAGTAAAATATAAATGTGTATGAAAAATGCTGCATTTGTGGGGAAAGATTCATCAAGATCTTGATAAAAATGATAGATAAAAATAAAAAAGAGAATTAAATTAACGGATTTTATTTATAAAACTCAGCACAAATTATACCTACGTTCTTCCCATATCCCACACCTTTATCACCTTTTATCAGGGCTCATTATGTTCCTAATACACACTCCTATTGGATTGTTTATTTAGCACTCTATGTCCCAATTCAGAGAGGCTTGTATTTCTGGTAGCCCTATTTTTATTACCATTTCCTCCATCAAGGTAATGATGCACAGAGATGACTAAAATCACTCTCCTGGATTATGATTCTTTTCTATATTATCCATTTGGCCCTTTCCTATCTCTTTTAGAATATGGTAACCAGTTTTATACTGCACACAAATATAGTTTAGAAAATACGCAAAGAATATAATTCAATGTGGGCACTACTCTAAGAGCTCCTTAGACCTGCCCTCTTTATGACCCCATTAAAATGTCCTTTAGTTTAGGCAGCTAGGTAGGTGATACCAGTGGCTAGGGTTATGAGAGTGAAGTCAGGAAGACCTGAGTTCAAATCTCAACTTAGAAACTTACTAACTATATGACCTTATGTGTCCCTAAGGCAAAATGGGCTCCTTAGTACTTAGTTTGGGGGGTGCCCTTGAGGAGTTTGACTTTTGTTCACCTTGAGTGAAAGTACTTTCAGCTGTTAAGTGCTAAGCCCCAGGCCCAAAGCCCTATCAGGTGTGAAACCTGTGTGGGCGTAGATTAAGGACTTAAGAGGGGCCAACTCGGGAACCAATGGTCTCTGGTCTCTGGTCATTGAGGCAGGGCTTGAGGACGCCAGAGGCTTGGCTGTGAGGAGAGGCAAAAAACTACAGCTGAAGCCAAAGCAGAGCTGACCCATGTGTGGACCCAGGAGTTCAAGGGAGGACTTGAGGCCAGTGAATAGGATTTATGCCATCTTATTTTTCTGTGGCCTCCTGGCTATTCTTGTGAGGCGGGCCTACTGGGCCTGGAGGCTTGTGATCACAATATTGGAATGGGGAGGTTGGTTCGCTAATTTGTCACTGTGGGCCCTGAATAAATTTTTTGATGCCTTCTGCTTGGAGAATTCTATATACCTTGTGATTTCGAACCATTCAGATATACATATGATCCTTTTTGAGATCATAAATTCGGCCTTCCTACTACACCTTAGACAAGTCAGTTAACTTCAATTTCTCCAACTGTAAAAAAAAAAAAAGCAGGAGGAAGGGAGGAGCTAGGTGACAGTAGAGAGAGCACTAGGCTTGGAATCAACAAGATTTATCTTTATGAGTTCAAATCTGGCCTCAGACACTAGCTGCGTAAGCCTGGGCAAGTCACTTAACCCTGTTTGCCTCAGTTTCCTTATCCATAAATCAGCTGGAGAAGGAAATAAAAAAACATTCTAGAATCTCTGCCAAAAAAAACCCCAAAATGGGGTCATGAAGAGTTGAACATAACTGAAACAACTCAGCAATAACAACAAAATAAGCATATTTCCCAGGGTTGTTGTGAAGATCAAATAAGATAGTATTTGTAAATTACTGGTGCCTGGAACATAGTAGGTGCTATAGAAATGCTAATTATTATTATTATTATTATCATAGTTTTCCTTGTAGGCAGCAGGTGGCACTCATAAGCAAGAAAAACTAAGCTGCCACTTAAACCAAGAAGACAGAAAGTTCTTTTCTTTTATGGACCTCAGTCTTTCTTTGGGAGAAAAGCTTTTCTTTTAAAGCTGGCCCTCATGTGGGAAAGCTGGGACACTAATACACTGGTGGTAGAGCTGTGAACTGATCCAACCATTCAGCAGAGCCCTTTGACCCAGCAATACCACTCTGTATGCCAAAGAGCTCAAAGAAGAAAGGGAAATTATCGATTTGTATAAAAGTACTTATAGCAACTCCTTTTTTGGCAAAGAATTGGACATCAAGGGATGCCCATCATTTGGGGATGGGCTGAACAAGTTATGGTATGTGACTGTATGTGGTATGTGACTATTCTGCTAGAAGAAATGATGAGCAGGATGGTTTCAGAAAAACCTGGGGCACTTATATAAACTAACACAGAGGAAACAAGGAGAACCAGGAGAACAGTATACACAATAACAGTAATTTATGATGAAGAACTGTGAATGACTTAGCTATTCCCAATAATGCAATGATCCAAGACAATTCCAAAAGATTAATGAGGAAAACTACTATCCACCTCCAGCAAAAGAACTGATGGAGTTTGAATGTAGATCAAAGCATACATTTTTTAAGACTTTATTTTTCTTAGGGTTTTTTTTGGTCTATGTTTTCTTTTGCAAGATGGCTAATGTGGAACTATGTTTTGCATGACTGCTCGTATATAATCTATATCAAATTGCTTGCCTTCTTAAAGAGGGGGAAGGGAGGGAAGGAAATAATTTGGAACTCAAAACTTTTTTAATTCAGAAGACCTAAATTCAAATCTGTCCTCAGATGCTTGCTAGCTATGTGACTCTGGGCAAGCATAACCTCTGTTAATTTCAATTTCTTCTATTATAAAATGGGGATAATAATAGTACTTACCTCTCACAATTGTTGTGAAAATCAAATGAGATAATATTTGTAAAACTCTTTCCCAAAGTGCCTGGCATTGTAGTAGGCAATATACAAATGTTTATTCCCTCTCACTCCCTTTGGTCAGACGTGGAAGACACCAAGGTCATCCACTGCATCCTGGGCAATCATGTCTTGACTTTTGTCTTGCCGCTGAAGTCCAATGATTCTGGAAGAGAGGGGAAAGCTGACGACTTTATGCAACTCTGCCTCACTTATGTCTAAACTCACACACAAGTCAAGATATCATCCATGTCATGATGTCATTGACTCTCTTAGAAACAAAGGACAAATATCAACTGAGTAGGTTGGAGGCTATTCTTTAAGATTATCCCTCACTTGAACAACATAATCTAGTCAAATCAAGTCAACAGAAACTTATTAATTGCTTACTACATGCCAGGTACTATGCTATGTACTGGAAATATAAAAACAAGCAGGAAGACAGTCCCTGCCTTCAGGGAGTTAACATTCTAATGTAGAAAGACAACTCACAAAAGGGGAAGGGAGTGTTATTCACAAAGCAAAATGGTAAAAAAAAAAAAAAGCCTAGAGATTCAAGAGTTCAGCATGGCTAAGAATGAAAGCATGACTGGCTTGGTGCATGCCTTAAAGTAGAGGTTCTGAGAGAAACCAGCTGATCAGAAGGAGAAGCCACAAAGATGGAGGGTATTTACAATGTGAAAAGTCCAGGGGTGGAGTGAGCTTGAAAGGTGAAGAGGTCTCTATAGAATGGTAGAGAAAATTCAGAGAGTCAGGAGACCAAGCTAGAGAGTCCATCTTCTTTTCTCACCATATACCTCATTATAATATCCTTTATGCTATTTCTCTTTTTGCCTCTCCATTCCCTGTTGGTAACATTTTTAGGTTTCCAAGTATTGTGGTTTTCCATGACCCACAACCATAAAACAATACCAGAAGAATATTATTGCAAAGTATATAGGCCTTTACTTGACATATAACAGAGAAGGATGGAAAGACTTACATGAACCGATACAAAGTAAACTAAGCAGAACCTGGAAAACAACATACACAATGACAGCGACAATGTAAATGCAAAGAATAACCACGAAACAATCTAAAGAGAATGCTGCAAAAATATTTTTTTTAAAAAAGAAGAAGAAATTTGGCCCCAAAGAAAAGATATGAAAAGAGACTCATTAGCATTTCTTTGGAGATCTAGGGGGTCTACAAGTATAGAACATTGCATATAACTTCAGGGTTTTTTAAATTTTTTTTCATTGATTGGCTTTTCTGATTTTTTTTCCTTTTTTCATTTTTTATAAAAAAAAAAGCTTTAAAAAAATGAAAGATGGTTCTCCTGGGAGGGTGAGGTGAGGAAAATAGGAAAAAAATCTAGATTATGTAAAAAATACAATATGTCAATAAAAATCTATTTTTTAAAAATAAAAGCATTTGTTTCAAGAAAAAGTTTAGGGTCCAAAAAAAAGGAAAGGAAAGAAAAAGTATTACACAATTTTCAAAGATAATCCAGAGCATGTTCTTCTTCCTGTTCAGTTCCAGGTACATTGGCCAATAGTAGCGTCTTTCTGAGGTTTATGGAAAGCTCTATGAGTTGTCCATTCAACTACATATCATAGTCTAGACAATAGCTATTTTTTACTCACTGGCTCAACCCATGTGAATATTTGAGCCAAATTCTATTGAGTGATTATGGATCTCATTTAAAGACAGCAATGTTCCATGGCTTGGAACAATTAGCACAATGTTATCCACATACGGGAATATTTGGAGGACTTCACCAGATATATGAAAACCTTGTACCATTTAGATGCTAAATAAATTTGCATTCTCTATGATGGTAGCAAATACTTTTGGCACATGTGTTTCCCTGTTTTATCCCTTGCTAAGTATGAATAATCATATTATAATAGTTCTAACCATAAGGTTAGAACTGGGTGAAACCTCGGAAGTCATCTAGTCCAACACTCTCATTTTAGAGGTGAAGGAACATAGGTTCACAGGCATTAAATGACTTGCCGAATGTAAAAGTATTCTTAACCCAAAGTAGTTTTGTCTGTCAAGAAATCTCGATAATTTTTACATATCCCTGTTTGACTAGAATCATTAAGGCATGATTTTCTTCCGCCATATCAAATTCTTTTTTGTAGTCAAGTAACAATAAATACAGTGATATCTTGTATTTTCTATATTTTTCAGTCAATGGGTGACTTAAAGACATCATTTGCTATAGAATAGTATGTACAAATAGTTGCCCGCTTACTCAAGAATAACTACAATGCATGTGTAGATTGTTTTCCTGAAGATTTTGTAGAAATGAGAATGTAAAGATATGTCAGTAATTATTGATATTTTCAGTCATCCTTTTTGAAGTAATGTTATTTTTGCTGGAGTTTAATATTATTGCCCCTTTTCACTACTTAAAAAGCAGTCCCTCAAACCCCTCAAAAGTGATTCACTTCCAGCATTGCCCCACCCTGTCCAGCTTCTCTTCTCATATTTGTTTTACGTATTTTCTTCTACTCTCTCACATTAGGGACTGTGCAAATCGAAACTGTGATGTTAGAATCCAGATATGAAGACTCAACTATTGTTGATAGAGAAAAGAGTTTGTTACAGAAGCCTTTTCCATTTTCCATATTTTTGTAATCTTTTTAGTTTCATTCATAAATGTGTTTGGAATGATTTGTTTAATTAGGTCTCTCTCTAGCCTTTATGTAAACTTTATTTTCCCTCCATAACTCTTCATTGTTTTATGGGGCAGTACTCAGTATAATGTCTAGCCATCTTCTTAAAGTTTTAGAAATGAGTTTCTGTTCTAAAATTGTGTTTCATTTCACTGGAGTCTATCGCCACTTGGCAAGGAGATAAGGTGTTTATTAGCTGAATTGGTTTCTAGACTCTTTTGATTTTGCCAATTGATTTATTCCAGTTAAACTTTATAAGAAAATAACAATAGTTTGTGTTAATATCTGTTCTTTCATCATCTTCCAATTTCGTAGCATCAATAGCGCTTTAAAATCAATCTGCTTATCATTGCCTCAATTATGTATTTTTTCTTCTCAGTTTTATTCTTCTAATGTGATATTACTTTTCATATTTACTCATCAAGTCAATGCTTTAGCCATATAGAGATATAAAGCTGATCTGGATCTGGCTGATCCAGAAACGATCCTTACATTTAATAATTTTCCATCTTTTAAAATATAATCAATTTAATTTTTTGTGATATTACTTGGCATTCTTTATATCCTTCTGGCTCTTTTCTTGGAAAAAATGTTCATGATATATAGATGTGAAGCTTCTGCATAGTTGCATTTTTAATACCATAAACATGTTTTTCAACACATTTTTTTCACTATGCTTTGGGTGATTTCACCAACTATTAAAGTACATATTTGTAACAGTGGCCCCATTGGCTAAGAGCTAGGTATGTTACATTTCCCCCCTCTCCTAGGATTCTTCAATATTCTTAAAGGGGACACAAGGGTGTCTAGTCTCTGCCATTGACTAGCCTGTAATGATTTGCTTCCCCAAATTTAGGAGGTCTTTTTACCCTAGTTCTATTTAACCATTTAATTGTCAGATTAATTTTCACAAAGCAATATTTACTTTAAGGCTATAGCAAAAACAAATTTGTAAACATGGCCCTTTCCTCTAATACTTTGGAGGTATAATCCCCTTTATACCACCCCAATGTCTAGGGATGGGGAGAGGATTAGGTTTACAGCTTAATTTATTTCCTGTATAGCATAATCCAACCAAGTTCTAAATATAAAGAGCCCATTGGGCTCATGTTTCAAGCATCCTGGCCTCTTAGGGCTTCCTTGATGGGCTGGCAACCGTATTCAGCCACCACCACAACCCCCAGGCTGCAGAGAGAGCTAGACTGTTGCAGTCTAATAGTATTACTGATACAGCCTGTTTTAGCTATGGAGACGATGGAAACAGTTATCATCACCACCTCCTCTTCTCCCCTCTCCCATGGTAGGGGAATGTAGGATGTTTTCTCCCAAAAGAAAGTTCCCCCCATCTCCCACCTGGGTGCCCCTTTCTTAGGTGATTTGGACATACGTCAAAACCTTATTATATATTAGTTTAAATCATAGGTTCCTATTTGTTCTTTGGACAATTTCTCTAACTTCTTAACCTCTACAACAAATATCAGTGTAGGAACTCTGATATTTTCATATATGTGAAGCTTCCACTAAAATACTGTTCTGATCCCACATCATGACATGGAGATGGCCCTAGATTTTCCAAGTTTCTGCTAGTAGAATGAGGTATCTGGCTGGTCCTGAGAAGATGGATAGATCTCATTCATTCATTTTTCATAGGCTCAAGAATAAACTAATGGTAGAGAACTAGTCTAAATAAGTTTGAAGTAAATCAAAAAATTGACTACAAATATATTGATACATGTATGTATACATACGTGTATGCGTGTATACACAAAGATGTATGGTCTAAAGTTCATAAACAAGAGACTGGCAACAAATATATGTGTATGTATATCTATGCATACACATATGCTAAGACTTTGGGGACATGTATATACATGTATGTATGTATGTATGCGTGTACATGTATGTACATATATGTAGTTACAGAAATTTGTGAAACCATCTGCTTAGGAATAGAGCAGTCATGATCTATGTAAATAGAAGAATTCTCTGTACCTGTATAATCACAGGCCTTTTAATTCATAGACATTGAAATTTACATAGAAGGCCTTATATTTATTTTCTTAAGGAAATTATTTCAGCATTTACCTCTCAAAACCTAGGATGCATGTAGCATCCTGATCAATGGTACTGGTTGCTAGACAAGATGCTAGCAGACAGAGACCAGTGCACATGCACAGAAATGGGAGTGAAAGATGCCAAATACTGAAATCAACAAAGAATCCAAGCCAAATAGTTGATGGATTACAACACTGAGTATCAGGAGATGGCAACCAGCAATTAAAGTCTCAGACCAATAGAACCCAGAGACTCCAGGGAGTCAAAGTACAGGCCATGTCATGCAAGGGAATCGATACAGATGTAGGATTTGGGACACAAAAATATCAAGATGAGCCAAGGGGTCAGGAGACAATTAAAATGAGCAGGAATGGAGTTTTCATTGAATGACAGTCAAGTCAGAATGTGGGAAGAACCTCTGATGCCAGATCTATTTATGCCAGACTGTTCTGCTTAGTGAAGAGATTATTCTGTTAATTGGTGGGACCTACACAACGCTCATATTAAATATATATACTTGTCATACCTCCAGATGAGATCTCAGATGAACAGATCAAATGATGAGTTGGTTTTTTTCAAGAGGAAAGAAAATAAAGACCCATTCTGTAGTGAAAAAAAGTCTATGTAAGACCAGTAAATCCTCCTATGACCATCCCAAAAGAGCTGACTAGGAGATCATAGGATCATAGATCTAAGGCTGAAAGGGTTCTAAGAGGCCACTTAGTCCAATCCCCTGAGGGATGTGTAGTGATTTCAGAGGCAGATTCTCTGACTCCAGAAAGGGCTTTCTTGTCTCTTGTTAATTGTTTGCAAATGAAGTACTCATTGGGCTATAAGACCATTTTCCAAACTTCTTCCACTTTGAAGTTTTTATGAGGACTATTTTTTATTGATTATGTTATCTCATTACCACACGTGGCTTTGTAGCTACCATTAGAAAATAGATTTGGCTTCCATATGCAAATTTATACAGAAAATAGACAACTTACTTGCTTGAATTAAAATCAGGATCACTTTGGTTGTAACAAGTATGAACCTGTGCTATGATAAGCAGAAAAATCTTTTTTAAAAAATCCCTGTGACAAACAGAAAAATATATTCGAAGCCTACGTGTGGAATGTTTCCATATCAAATAATTATTCAAACTTCAATTAGAAGGTTTCTCTTTATTTTCATACGTATCAATCAACAAGCATTTATTAAATACCTTCTATATGCCAGATACCATGCTAGGTGCTGGGTAAAAAGACTAACTAAAAACAGTCCCTGCTTTTTATATACATACGAAGCAGGCTGGGAATAAGGACACAGTCAAGGTACTGGCTCCTTTACATGTCAATTTCTTCCCCAAGTCTTTCTCTCCCTTCAGGGAACTGAAGAGAGTCTGGAACCATGTTTCTTCTCCCAAAACTGGGAGCCAGAAGACCAAGATCTCTCCTCTCTCAAGCTCTCACCAATTCCACCCCTCACAAAAGTTCATAGCATTTAGTAATCAGTCTCTACCAATGAGGAAATGGCCTTTGAGCCATAGGAAATATTCATCAGTGACAGAGTCATTGAGGGAATTTGTTTTGTTTGATTATAAATATTTGTTAAAAGAAAAACAAATTTAGTTCTCTTTCTTTCAGTGGGGTGGAGGGATGAGGAAAGAAAATAAATTTCTGTTAATTTTTTTAAAATAGAGATATTCAAGGTGAGGGGTACTTCAAATTCTTAAATATTAAATGAACTTTCAAGTGAGATCATTGGGTTATTAGTTTTACTTCACTGTTTTACTTGTTATGAGAGACTGTGATATTTGTAATACAAAAGCAAAATACATCAATGAAGCAAAAAAGTAGTCCCTGCCCTCAAGGACCCTACAATCCAGATGGAGAAACAATAGGTACATAGAAAACAGATACAATATAAAATGGAGGTAATTTTGGGTTAGGAAGCAGGGGGAGGGATTTGGGGTCAAGGGGGAAAGATAAGGAAAGCCTGCATTGTAGAAGGTGGTGTTTGAACTAAGCCCTAAAGGAAATGAGGTATTCCAGAAGGCAGGGATGAGGAAAAAGTGTATTCTTTTGGTACCCACATACTAATTGCAGTATGCCTGACGTTTTGAGCAAGGATAAGGTTATCTTAAAGCATTTCAATTTCACATTTTTTTTACTTTGAATTTAATTTTCCTTCTACTCTAAATTCTTGTTATTCAAAGGAAACTTGATTATAAAGTCTCAGAGTAAATAGCAGCTTCTGCTATAGTGACATAAAAACATTTGAAATTAAGTATTTCTGGGTAATATAATTACTTTTTCAAACCATGCAATGGTTTGGCATTTGAGCTCTAAAATAGTCATATGGAATGATAAGTTCTAATGTTTTAGATTCTTAACTTGCAGCCCATGGTTTTAAATTAGATTCTGAATGTAGCCAAATAAAGGCTCTCATCTGTACTTGAGACTAATTCATAATAATTCATACTATCTGGCACTATGTGAAAGTGAAATTCAAGATTTACAAGACCAGTCAGAGCTATTTTATTAATTACACTTGCTTATTTTCAGAGACTGTTTTTTTCCAAGTATATATCTTAAGAATGTTTGGAAAGATACTAGGCTTGAAACAATCACATCATAGTAGAAGGAGGTAGAGCAAAGGTCAGACAGCTACTTTCTGAACACAATGTATGCACGAATGTAGGATTGCCATGCTGGTACCCAGCCTTGCTCTAGGTACCATGTGCTAATGAGTCTACATTACCACTTGGTAAATTACTGAGCCAGAGCTCCAGATCAGTGCTTCGAAAATTATCCCATGAGATAATATTTGCTTTTCCAGGTACTATATAGATGCTTATTCCCTTCCTTTCTCCCCAATTTGTAGCCTGACATCAATTCACAAGCAATGTTTATCAGTCCAAAAGAATATTTACTGCCAAAGGGTGATCCACAAGTAGGACAAAATGATCAGAGCAAGGAATTGTCCAAGGGTGAGGAAGGTGCAACAGAAAGAGAAGTTAAAGGCCCTCTGACAATGGATAATATTTCTCTAAGGAAAAAGTCAGGGCATAGCCTAGGAATGGTTCAGGGGTAAGATCTATGGATGTCAGGGGCAGAGCTTAGGGATATATCTGGGAGAGAGTTGTAGTGAGGCAGAGTAGGGGTCAGGATGCTGAAGGGAAGGGAAGAGTAAACACTTGATTGTCTCTTATTATCACTTACTGGGCAATGGAGAGCTGTGTGGTGGATATGAGTAAGCCACCACACCCAGCACATATGGAAATGCTAATAAGAAATGGAATAAAGAATAGTATCAAAGAAATAAAATGTTGTGGCTAAAGCAAAGGATAGCTTGGTTGGGGGACAGCCGATTTACTTAAGAGATCCTCCGAGCTGCCTACTTTGTCACCTCCATCTTCCACCTGGACTCAAGTTCGCACCACTGTGACCTTGGGCTTTGGTTGGTGAACAATCTTATTTGTTGTTTGTCCTTTATTTTCAAAGAAGACCGAAGGTATCATGGGTGATGTCTTGACACGTGCATGAATTGGATTTCAGTGAGGCAGAGTTGTACAAAGTCACTGGAATTCTACAAGAGAGAACCTTTACCATAGGAGGGTGAAATTCTCTTGTGTCTGTTTGGCTTAAGTAAAAGTCCGAGAACTTTACAATGTAAGTTCAAAGTGACTGACATTTCATGAGTTGTTTTTCATCCTTCATTTTTTCAAAGAGGACCACTGATATCATGGAACGATGTCTTGACTTGGGCATGAATCAGATTTCAGTGAGGCAGAGTTGCACAAAGTCAACAGCCAAGATGGTTAACCTGGTTGTGGTCACTGTGCATGCTACAGCTTCCTGGAGCCACAGGTGAAACTTGAGTGTCAGGTAGACAGCAAAGGTAGATGAGCAGCCTGAAAAAGGCTCAGAAAGCCCAGAAGTTCTAGTCCTCCCTGAACATTCCATACATCCCACAATCTTACCAAATTTCAGACCTACCATCAGAGGTAGTTAACAAGTGCTTCTCAAAAGAAAAAAGTGCTCAAGAAACATGTCACAGTATATACCTCTGTACTACCATCTGACATTTTAGCTCTTCAGGGGCAGTTGTATTTCTTGCTGCAATACACTAGCAGTACTATAATGTTAATGTTAATGTTGAAAAGATGGACTTTTGCCTTTATTAGAAGCTTAAGGTCAGTAAAAGAGTTTTGAGATTTCTTGAAGTCATTCCAACCTGCTCTCTTCCTCCTGTTGAACTCTGAGGCCAACTCATTCTCCATCTGCAATGTGTGTCCCGTATATGCACACTATTGGACGAGCTCTCTGGAGTGCACATCTAAGTGCATGTTAAAATCTGTGCAATAATCATTTTCATCCGCTTGGCATTTTTGTGCGGATGATCAGACTAAACTCTTTTGGGTGATCACAGGTCTTTCACAAGAGTTTCTGTAATACTTTGGGGCTTGATGCAAACAGCACAATGTCATCTACAAACAGTAGCAACTGGAGTACCTCAACACTCACAGGGAATCTTTTTCAATGTCTGCTGGTTCTCTTCCATCACACATCATCAAACACCTTTGGTCAGTATACATTTCCCTGTTTTATTTCTGACTTAATGTTTATTACATAAAAGATCACAGAATCATAAGCTCATGGAGAGGCAGAGTGGTTCAATGGACAGAATAGCAAACTTGGAATTAGAAAAACCTAGGTTAAAAGCCTAACTATGACACTAGCTGTGTGACCACTGGCAAGTCACTTAATCCCTCTGAGCCTCTGACAGCTCTTTAAATGGACTGCAATCTGAAGTAGTGGACAGAATCCTCACACCATCAAAATGACAGAACTTTGATAAGTATCCTTTCCACATTATGAATTACAAAGCTAACTAAAGGATGCATTTCATGCTGCTTACCCTTGGTGCCAAAGTTGGTAGTTATAGCAATGAATGAATGGAATGTTCAAAACTTTCTAAGAAGACACTCATCATAAACTTCCATTCACTCAAATTTCTTCATTAAATCAAGAAGTCATCTATTAATCAGAAGACATAGAAAGCAATTGACCATAATTGATTTGGTACTACCTATATACTTAGTTAAAGACAAAAATGAAATAATTCCTGCCTTCTAACAGCTTAATACCATAGCGATGAAACATTCTGGAGGATTAGAAAAAAGATAATCATGCATGCTTCAACAGATATTTATCAAAAACCTACAATGTTCAAGGCATGATAGAAGCTCAGCCAGTTACTCTTTCCACTGCTTGTTTCTCTGACTCTTCTCTCCCTATTGAGCTGGCTCCCATGGAATGTGAAGACAGTTAAATACAGGTAGCAGATACCAGGGCTTTGTCCTCCCAGTGCCTGATTCCCTTAGGTAAAAAAACATATGGCTCTGAGTTCTTGAAGGATATTTTCTTGAATGTGACTATATAGAGCATTCAACTTCTACCCTAGATACAAAATGCTACTTCAACCTACCGTCCATGCTGGCAGACAGTTAATATTCTCTATCTCTCTCCACTTGGCCAAGTAAGCCAAAGATTTCTGGGTGAAATCTCATTTAATCCTGAAACTCCATCAAAACTGTTCCCTGGTCTTCCATCTGTCCCTGTCTTCCTCCTTGTTCATTTCAATGGGTTCTGTACCTTGCCTATCAACCTCTTATCAACATTACCAACAAAAACTAGCTTCCTACCATGAACCACAGGCTTATAATACAGCAGGCTACAATAATAAATCCAAGGAAAATGCATAATTATGTGTAAACCTTCATGACAAACTGTGGTAATGAGCTAAAGACTGCAGATGTTTTTCCATTAGGGTTGTAGAGTGTTTATTTTGAAATGATTTTGTAAAGCCTGTTGTTTTCTTCTTGTAATTTCTGTAGGACAGATGTGACATCTGAAGTCAAAGGATGTTCCAAGCATTTTTTAAAGCCAGCATGTATCTCTCTATGAGCTTTTCTATTTTGCTGATTGAGTATTTGTGTCTTCTTAATTTTGTTGTTTATTATATCTCCTTATAATTCTTTTCTGACTTGGTGTCAGATTGCTATGACTTACAAATCTCTGCCCCTTTGGCAAGTCACTGGGCCTTTGTCTTCTCATCTATAAAATTAATAGGTTGCACTAGATGGCCTCAGAGGTCCCTTGAAACTCTCAAGTTGTAATCCCATGATCCTCTGGTCCTCTTTCTTCTAACCAATTCATATATTACATATTATTGGGGCACCAAATTATTGACCCTTTGAAAATATACGAGGTATATATATAGATATGAAGAAAGATTACCATAGAAAATCTTCATAGTCTTGAAAAATAACTTCAGAAATAAAATCGGAAATAGGTTCCCAAATGTTTAGGTACTCCAAAAAAAAATATCCATCAGCCTACAAAATGTGAGTTTGTTCTACTCATACTTATCAATACCTTTCTTATTAGTATTTGCATCTGCTCACCAAACCCTTGCACACTTCCCCAACACTAGGCTAAGGGCAATAGTATCTGTGTACACCAAGAAAGTTTTACAATCCTACATTTCCATGAAAATTGAAGAAGATATTGAAGAGAGAAATGGGTTTCATTTTTGATGTCTTTCAGCCCTAGAATATAATTTCCTCTCCTGGGGGAAGAGACACCAAAAAGCGAAGAAAGTTTGTGGTCTTATAAAGGCTCCCATATATACATGGAATGCCACCACTACCAACATACTGACTGGCAGCATGAACTGGAGGAATAGGAGATTCCATTTAACCAAGCATAGCATTAACTTAAACTTAGTGATTTGGGTTTTGAACTTAACTGAATCCCTTCTGCCCGTTCTCTCAATTCTGGCAAAAACACGGCTTCCTGGTGCTAAAAACAGACACTGTAAAAAGTTTTTGAGACTTTTTTCATACATCAAATAATTTTCACTTAGGAACACTTTGTTGAGTTATGTGTAAAGGAATCAGAAAAACACAGGGACTATGTTTCCCTAAAAATATGTATGTGCTTTTAGAGGAATAGAAAGGAGATTATTATTATTATCAATAAAATAATATGACCAAATGTTTCGCTGAAAAAAAATTGAAAAAAAAAGTTTGATTTATTACCTAATATCAAAAGTATCTGAGTTTGCTCAGGCCTAGCAAATTGTTGAGATGGGCAGGGACTGGAGCTGTTAATTTTATTGTTATAAAGCACTCCTTAATGAGGAAATTCACTCTACCAATGCAGGTCTGTGCCTTCTCTGCAGTTTAGTCTTAGAAAGATGCCAAAAGCCCTAAGAGCTTAAGTGACTTATCCAAGGTCACACAGCAAGTATGTGTTTGAGGCAAGACAGCTTTCTATCCTTTATGCCAAAATGGTTCTTATCAAACTGTTCTCTTAAGGAAATTGAAACAGTCTTGCTAACTAATTCTTGAACAAAGAAAAGAAGAGGGAAGGAAACACAAGACCTTTATCTCCATTGATTAAATGGCAACTATTGAAAATCAGTGCTTCTCAGTCCCCATGCCTGCCATCTCTGGGCAAAACAATGTACCATGATTCAAAGTTGCCATGTTTAGGTCCAAGAATTTCTTGGGGGATATGTGTACCTTTAGAGATGCAGTCCACAGATACCTAAGCAGGCTCTTGTCTCAGCTCTCTTCCTGGGCCTGTCAATTAGCACAGGTTCTTTCAATTTCATCAGGAGCTCAGTCAGTTCCCTTTGAGCTCCAATCTAAAATATCATGACCCATTCCAGTCATCCCTGAATGCCATGCCATGCCATGCCATGCCACACCATGCCACATCATCCTCCATGAGGTATATGCCTTCCATTAGGAAAGACGGTGTAGTGTAGCAGGTGGAACCCTGGTCTTGGATCCATGAAGACCCATCAGAGTCATACCTCACTTGCTAGCTATGTGACCCTGGGCAGTTCATCTAATCTCATAACATTCCTGGGAACATACAGCCAGTAATGAAAGCTACCCTTTTTTTCATGCCTCATAGAAAGTTTCCTCAGCTATCAAATGAAGGGGTGGATTTGATGACTTACCACTAAAGCTCCATCTAGCTTAAATCTCTGATCTTATGAACTGCCCTTAAATCAGAAGTCTTATTGTTTTCTGTGTTATGAACCCTTTCACAGTCTAGTAAATGCCAAAGACCCATTCTCAAGTATATTATATATATATGCATATATATATATACACACACACACACACACACAATAAAATACAGAGAATTGCAGAGAAAATTAATTATGTTAAAGTCCAGTTATCAAAATACCAACTTGTAAAAGTTCATGGGCCCCAGTTTAAGGACTGATCCCTGCTTTAAAGGTAAAACAAATACCTCATCATTGACCAGGTTCTACAGGGCACACCCTTTGTATCTAATTGCATTGGTTTCTCATTAATCTTCCGAAAATTTTTCTTTGTTGTTTCAATGTGTTCTATAGCCAGCCTGACAAATTATTTTCTACTGTCACTTGATCTACAAACATTCTATTTCACCTCAGGAGAAAAAAATGCAAACTCTGTTAAACATATCTATTACTTTTAACCAAGATACATACCACTCAGCTATCAGAAAACAAGCCTGTAACTCAGTCCTGGCTGCACGTGTACAAGGAATAATTGAATAAGGGCACTGCTTAGCTGTGTGAATTGGCTGTCATATTGATTAACACCAAGTGCCATTCCTGAATTGATCAGCTGGCAAACCATGTCAATCACTCCAACTGCTATAATGAATGAATTGCCTATGGCCAGAATGAATTCATGGCTGCCATGCCATACCACCTAAAGCTAATGAACTTAGCCATGGGTACTCAGGAAGACTAAACCATATTGGAATAATGAATTGGAATAACTTAATCATCTGACTCATCCAGGTTTCTTTCATTATCCTTTCCTTAATAGGAAGAACATCAACCTAGACCCCTCATTAAATGCTTAGATATCCCTAGACACACATTTCTTCCTAATGTCATTTCTCCTCATGCCAACTCAAAGGAAAAGCACATTCAGTCTCCCAGACAAGCCCCCCCCCCATGACTATCCCTATGAAAAAGGACTTACCATCAACTAATGACTTAAATAAATGGTTTTGGTCTTGCCAGGCTGACGTTTGAGAGCATTTCTGTCATGTATGTTAATAGGTTGCAAAATCTTCCTGAATGATGTTATGTTGACATGATTCCATAGAAGACAGGGTGACCAGATTAAAACTGTCTGATCCTATTACTTTGGCATCAGTCATGCTATGCCATAAATCACTGAGCAGTACATCACAACTAACTCTCATTTGGGTCATTAAACATTCTGACAGCTATTTTTTTTCTTTTCCATTTGAAAGTAATTAAATGGACATTTACTCAATTGCTTGGATTATCATTTTAGAAATTCATTTCCCCACCAATTTTGTCACTGGGACAACACTGGCATTGCCCCAGAAAACAGGACACAAATAAAAGCCTCTCCAAGAATAGCATTCAGTAGTTAATTCCTCAGAAACCTCAGCCTCTGAGATAGGTTGCCGAGACAGAGCTAAATGTTCTGATTAAAAAAAACAGCAAGGAAAGGAGAGAGAAACGGAGAAGGTCCTGGTTAAAAAGAAAGACCATTTTCTTCTCTCTCTCTCCTAGAGAAGTAGAGAAGGAGTGGAAAGACAAAACAGGGACTCTGTTCCATCAGGATCTCAGAGAGCTATATAATAATGAGCAGTGCAATATCCGGACATTGTGTTGGGATGACTCATGTTTTCTCACTGTTTTGATGTTTTAAAAATTCCATTTAAATTTGGCTTAAATTTATGAGATAGGCTTTCTTTTACAAGAACAACCAGAAAGGAAGTGTGTGGTAATTGCTGTTGACTGATGTTGTAGCAATAGCGAGTCATGACGCCATGGCTCCAGGACAAAGTTTGGATGTGGGACCCCTGCTTGCACATTCGTTTTCCATGATACCAGAACCCAATTAAAGGGCTGTCGAGTGCCCTGTGCTGAACGGCCTGCATGGAATCTATATAAAGAGGCCTTCTAACAAATGCATGCATTCTTTCATTTTCCAGCAATGAGATCAATTCTTCTGTATATATTTAGAACCTTTCTTCTGTTGGCTAGAAAAGTGGAGAAATCCTAGAAACTGTAGCATTAAAGAGAAGTCACTAAAATTGAGAATTCAGCAATGGATATTTCTTAGACATCTGGAGAGTACTAAGCATCATGAGAATAGCAAACTGTATGGAAATTCCATTTGGTGTTTCTCACTTCATTTACTTGAGATACTTTCTTCAAAATATCTCCATATCACTGCACCCAAAGAACTCTTTTCTTGCAAATACCCATTTCTTTGATTCAAAGTACTTCCTTGTTACTGAGGAAGTATGAAAAGGAATAAATTCATGATCTCTTTATTTATTAGGACTGCAAGGTTACTAGACTATTAAATTGTAAGCTCCTTGTGGGCAGGGACTGTCTTTTACCTCTTTTTCTGTCTTCAGCACTTTAGCCCAGTGCCTAGAATATAGTAGGTGCTTAATAGATATCTATTGATTTATTGATCAGAAAAAGGGTCAGAGCCTACTTTTGTAAGTACAAAAATGATACCAGATTTACTGAATTTCAAAATTGGGAAAGCCAAAAGAGGCCACGTAGTACAGCGGGTTTTAAACCATTTTATGTCATGAAACCCTTTGCTAGCCTGGTAGATCCTTCTCAGACTCCTTCTCAGAATGATGGGTTATTGATGGGGGGAAGGGGTTAATCATAATTGAAGGAAATGCTAAATTTTAGTTAGAGGTTAGTGGAAATGAAGATGTAGTACTTTTCCCATGAAAGTTCATAGACCCTGTGAAATCTAAGAACTTCTGATGTAGCTCAACCCAGACAAAATGTAACATTCCCAACAAGTTTTCATGCAGTCTTTGCTGAAAGACATGAGCATAGGTTTGGAGATTAAAAGGACCCCAGAAGCCATTAGATTCAACCTCTTCATTTTACAAATCAGAAAACTTAAGCCCAGAGAGGTGGCCCAAAATCACATGTGGAATAGGTGGCAAAGCGAAGATTCAAACCCAGGTCTTCAGACTCAAGATCCACCATTCTTTCCACTGTTCTACATTGCCTTGGGCAACATAGGAAAACCACTATCCTTCGATAGAATAACAGTCATAACAACAAAACAATAACCTATTAGAATTTTCTTAGCTTAGTAAAAAAAAAATAGAATGAAGTACAAAAAAATTAGAATAAAAGACAGAAAAAAGTAAGGTTGCTTATTTTTAATAGCACATTCCTAATGGCAAAATCCTCCAGACAACAAGGTGTTCTCCAAGGAAATGATTTACTCATTAATTCATTCAATAAGTGTTTATTAAGAACCTACTATGTGCCAAGCACTGTGCTAAGTGCTGGGAACACAAAAAGAAGCATGAGCTTCTGGGAAAACAAAAAGAAACTTCCCTCAAGGAGTTTACTGATAACACCACCACTTTTATCATTGAGGACTTCTTCATGTCAACCAATAGATTATATTTTTAAAGTTTTTTAAGGTTTCAGTTATTTAAGCCAAACTTTAAACAGTAACTGGAAGATAGTAGGTGCTTAATAAAATGTTTATTGACTGGCTGCCTACAGAAGCACACAAATGCAGGAGTATGAGGTCTACTAAGTATAAACACTGTGGGTCCTCAGTTATCTTTGTTTCCTTTTGACACTAGCTATGTGTTCCATGGACACTCATGGGAAAAGAGCCTAAATTGACCCTCTCATTTTTTATGGCACCAAAATTTGTTCTTACTAACTGCCTGAAACCATATACTCCCTCTAAATGCTTGTATGGCTAAACTACCTTAATGAAATATTGAGAAATGAGTCTGCTCACTCTGGAGAATCTCAAAATCTCTCATCCTACTGGATAAGAGTATATCCAGTACTCTTCCCCTTATCCCTACTGTCCCCAACCCCAACATGATGCACCTTTATGGTATTTTGATGCCTACTACTAGAATTAATAAGATCATAGTTTTTGAGCCAGATGGGACCTTGGAGGTCATCTATCTTAATCCCCTTTGTCTGATAGATGGTGAAACTCTGGCTTGGTGAGGGTTACTTGCCCAAGATCACCTAGCCAACAATTGGTCAATCTAGGATCATAGAGATCAGAGGCTTTAGAGCTAGAAGTGTTCTCAAAGGTTACCTAGTCCAACCCTCTCATTTCACAGATGAGAAAACTGAAGACTAGGAAAAGGACTTATTCAAGGTAACACAGCCATTAAGAAACAGCTACAGATTTTAAACCCAGGTCTTCCAGCTACAAATCCAATGCTTTTTCTTCCATTCTACTGCTGTCTTCCATAGTTATAACACTTTGTAATCTTCCTGTTCCCACCAGCACCCAACTATGGAAATACACACTCCCTAAGCGTTTTGTTGTTTCAGTTTGACTCTTCCTGACCCCATTTGGGGTTTCCTTGGCAGAGATGTTGGAGTGGTTTGCTATTTCCTTCTCCAGCTCATTTTACAGATGAGGAACTGAGGCACTTAACTTATGAGTTAAGTGGCTTGCCAAGGCTCACACAGCTATTAAGTGTCTGAGGCCAAATTTGAATTCAAGAAGATGACTCTTGCTAGTTCCAAGCCTACTGCTCTATATGCTGCACCACATAGCTGCCCCATTTCAGTGTTTAAAGGTTGAGAACTGAGTTTCTCATCATATATCAGACCAGGGTTAATGCGTTCATCTTTCCTGGGGATCACTTCTATTAAAACTTGTCACATTTACCCCATGCTCTCTCTGCTTTGTAAACAGTCCCACCACAGCCCACTTCTACAGCTAACAGAATTCTGTGAACTATACCCCTTCATCTGAACCCAGATTTTTAGCAGGTTGACACCAAATTCTCTCTGAGTCTTCTCTCCTCAAGCACAAAGTAGCCTCTTCTTGATCTCTTCCATGAAACTCCGAAGGGAGAAATTGGGAAAGAGATGCAACGAGATTCCTATGTGCTGCACTAATTTTGTGTTGAATGGTTTTTAAATTGTTTTAAATTATTTCAAAATAATGAAATGGCTTATATTTCAGTAGGTGATGGAAGTACCAAGCCAGGGGCTACATAAGGAGAGAAGATGTTATAGTGGTGATGGTAAGGATTAAAAAGATGAGGAAATGTCTATCTAGTGTTGGGACAACTGGATGGTATAGTGACTATAGCACTGGGCCTGCAGTCAGGAAGATGTGAATTCAAATCCAGCCTCAGACATTTGCTAGCTGTGTGACCCTAGGCAAGTAACTTCACTCTGCTTGCCTCAGTTTCTTCAACTATAAATATGGATAATAATAGCACTTGCCTCCCAGAGTAAGTAATGAGACACATTTTACACACATAACTAATGTCAAAAAGGAAACATAAAGACAACTACAGGACCTACAGAATAATAAGAAAATAGTTGTAAAGTGCTTGACACATGGTAGGCCGTTATTAATTGCTTCCTTACCAGTGAGAAACAAGATTTAGAACACCTGCATTATTGAAGGTAGTGAAAGAGTTAAGAAATAGACACATGGGCAAGAAGGGGAGGTAGAGTAAGGGACTTTTATTTGCTTATTTTGGGTTGGGTTTTTGCATTCCTTATATTTTTTCCCCTTAATTCCTTGAAAAGTAAAATTAATCTTTAGGTCTCTGTGTGCTTATAAAAGGTCACATTGTCCTATTTCCCATTTCAAAAGTTGGCACTGGAGGGGTCCAAAGTTTAGCAAAATTATAAGTGTTCATAGCTGTACAGTTCCATGGGTTTTAAACTCTGAGATTCAGCAGTATCCTTTGGGTGATATAAAGGGGGAACTTAAATCATGTCTCCTCAAGACCTCCTTTCCTTAAGGAATGTGAACTACTAAACAGCCGACCAACTCTTTTTCGGGGTGGGGGGGTGTTCATTGCTAACCTCCCCTGTTTATTTCCAGCTTCTCTTTCCTCCATACTATCATAAGAGGACAATATTTGTGTCTTCAAGGTAAGGTACACTATTACCCAAAGAGAAAGAAAACACTTCAGGTTTCATGTCACATAGTTTTCTAAATTAAAAAGACTGATCCTGGCCTCATGCTATTCCAAAGGAGGATTCCATTTAAAAATATCCATCAGTCTCAAGAAGACAGATTTTATAACATCTGGTCAAAAAAGGCCCGATCCATAGCATGGAAATCCCTCAACTAATTACAACATTTCTCTTGAGCGTACTCATTGCTAATTTATGACTTTACACCTCCAGCAAAGTGTATTCTGGGACATTCTGGGCACTCTTACCCTTTTAAATTCAAGTTCAGAATTGGGCCAACATATATCACACAGAATCACAGAGTAACCAAAATGCATGATTTAAATTCAGCTCTAAATTCTCAGCACTATAATCTCCAAAGAATTAAGATGGAGTGAAGGAGCAGGACCTGAGAGGGCCTTGATTGGAGAAGGAAATTATAAAGGTCTTTTGATAGAACTTGGGATGGCCTGTCTGGATAGAGCTCCAATTAACTCCTCGTTGGCATCCTCCAAGGGTAAAAAAGGTAGGGGGATGGTGTTTGATTTCCAACCTTTACAACTAGAAGCCCTGAACTTCCCCTGCTTCCTCTATCTCCCCCGCCCCCGTCAGCAACAGTCCAGAATATAATCAATTTAATGACACAATTAAAAACTTCAGCTGGGGAAATTCCAGTATGCAACCTAGATTAATTAAGTTAACTTAATACAGGTAAAACTTGAGAGATTGAATGATTGTCCCTCAGTCACATCAATTAATCAACAAGCATTTAGGAAGCTCCTACTATATGCCATGTAGCATTTTGTTATGGATAGACACATGGCTTTAAAACGAGGAAGACATAGGTTCAAGTCCTGCCCTTACGTGCAAGACTCCAAAAGTCTTGGAGCATCTCTAAGCCTCATTGCTTAAAGGCTTAATAATAGCTATTATTATTAATGGCCATTAGGCTTACAGCTGCTCTAAGATCTTTGAGACACCTTGTATACTAACTAAATGACTCTGGGTTATTCACTTAATCTCTCTGCATCTTAAAATGAGAATAACAAGAGCTAGAGCCAAGATGCCAGCTGGGAAGCAGTGACTGGCGTGAGCTCCCCACCAAGTCCCTCCAAAAACCTATAAAACAATGGCTCTGAACCAATTCTAGAGCTGCAGAACCCACAAAGTGGCAGAGGGAAGCAGGGCTCCAG
>CM053623.1:284093851-284122456 GCA_028646595.1 Phalanger gymnotis
GCTGGAGCCCTGCTTCCCTCTACCACTTTGTGGGTTCTGCAGCTCTAGAATTGGTTCAGAGCTATTGTTTTATAGGTTTTTGGAGGGACTTGGTGGGGAGCTCACGCCAGTCACTGCTTCCCAGCCGCCATCTAAAAGATGAACAATCTTAAAAGAGGAAGGGGACAAATTTAGTAAGAATGAAGGAAAAAAGAAAAAAAGAGAATTTAAGAGCTATACAACAGAGAAGAGACTCACTATGGACAGTATTTTTAGGATCACAAGTTTTTCCAAATTATTTCTCCTTTCCACTGTCCCATTAACTATAACAATAATAAAAAAGGAAACTCTCCTAACAAATATGAATAGTTCAACAAAACAAATTCCTACATTGGCCATGTCCAAAACTATGTTTCATTCAGAATTTTAAGTTCATCATCTCTCTGGCAGGAGGTATAGCTGTGTTTTATCTATGGCTCTCTGGACTCATGATATATTATTTCATTATTCATATTTCTGTATCTTTCAAAGTTTTTTTTTAATAATAGTGCCATTGTTTAGATTACTCACCTGCTTCTCACCTAATTCAGCATCACTTCACAGAAGACTTCCCAATTTCCTTTATAATTGTTAATTTCATCATTCTTATAGAACATGATATTCATTATATTCATATATAATAATTTATTTAGCCATTCCCTAATAGGAGGGTACCTGCTTAGTTTCCAGCTTATGGTTACTTCAAAAGGAGCTGCTATTAATATTTTTACACTTATGGGCCCTTTCCTTCTCTCTTTTATTTGGTGTATAGCCTTTGTAGTGGTATCACTGGATCAAATGGTATATACCAGTTTAATGACTTTGATAGCATAGTTCCAAATGGCTTTCCAGAATGATTGGTCCAATTAACAGCTCCACTAATGATGCATTAATGTGTCTCTTTTCTCAGAACCCCTCAATGGTCAACATTTTTTTTCCTCTTTGCCAATCAGATGGTTTAAGGTGGAACCTCACATTTTGCACTTCTCAGGTGTGCCTTTTTTATATCCTATAGCTTTGCTCTATTTATTGTTTCAATTAATATTTAGTTGACTTTAGTTTCTAAATACATTATCATGTTATCTGCAAAAAGGTGGCCTTTTTAATTCCTTTTTGCTTATGCTTGTTCCTTTTTTTTCTTCTTTCTTGTTTTATTACTATAGCTAGCACTTTAAGGACTTAGATAGTAGTGGTAATAATAAACTCCTTGCTTTACCCCTGATTTGATTAGAAAGGCCTCTAACTTTTTATCATTACATGTAACATTCATATTGGTTTTAGATAAATATTAGTCACTATGTGAAGGAAAGTTTCATTTATTCATATACTCTCCAGTAGAACAATATTGTAATTAGTTGTTCTTTAATCTGTTTCCTAGGGTTCACTTGTAAAACCACCTGGTTTTGGAATTTTTTTCTTTGAGCGTTAGTGCATGACTTGTTCAATTACTTTTTTGGATACAGGGTTATTTAAAAAATCTATTCTTTTGATAATCTATGTATTATTATTTTTGTAAGTATTCATCTATTTGCTCTGATTTTTTTAGATTTATTAACATATAATTAGGCAAAATTATTTCTTATAATTTCCTTTTGTTTTTACTTCAATTTTTGTGAATTTTCCTTTTTATATATTTTACATGAGCCATTTGGTTTTTCTCTCTACAAAAATCAAGTTAGATGTTTATTTATTTTATTAGTTTTTTTAAACCAACTTCAAGATTTATCAATTCAATGGGTTTATTACTTTCATTTTTATTAATCTATTTTTATTTTCAGAATTTCTACTTTGTTGTTTACTGTGGATTTTTTAAGTGTAGTTCTAGAATCATTTTTAGTTGAATGCCTAATTCATTTGTTCTTTCTTTTGTTGATAAAAGCATTTGGAGATATAAATTTTCTCTTAGAGTACTTTAGCCAAATCCCTTAAAGTTTGTATATTGTCTTGTTATTTACACTTTCTTTAGTGAAATTTTCTATTGTTTCTATCTGAACTACTAGTTCTTTTCTCTATAGACTCATAATACATATAGTCAAGCTTGAAGTAAGAAGACCTGGATGGAAGTCAGCTCAGTTACTTACTATGTGACTTTGACCAAGTCATTTATTTCTTTGGATATTGGATTCTGTTATATAAAAATGGGTGGAAGAGGAGGGAGTAAGTAGCAGTGGAGGGAAGGAAACAGAAGTTTGATTTTGAATTAGATTATTTTAATAGATCATTCCCATCTTAATATTCCAATAATCCCTGTTCCTGACTCATCGAACCCCATTCTTCATTCTCTCTCAACTTTCCATTTACCCCTGGTCTCCTAATCTACCCTGCTGCTCTGGCTTCGCTTTCCTCCCATTATTCTATCCATTTGTTCAGTCACCACCCTAGTTCAACACTTCATAATATCTAGTCTTTTTTATAGCCTCCTGATTGGTCTTCCCGCTTCTCATCCCTTCTCTTTCTAGTCCAGCTTTCACATGATTGCTACAGTAATGTTCCTAAGACATGGTTTAACCATGATAACAGAGTACTTGGTACACAGTAATCACTTAATCAGTGCATTTTCATTCATTCATTCATTCATTCATTCATTCACATCACTTCCCTGTTTAGAAGACTCCAATGTCTCTCCAGTGCCTTTAGAATTAAAATACATCCACCATCAGTCTCCTAGCTTCTTTTCCAGCCCTGCTTGTCTTCCTTCAAGTGAAAGCCATCATGGTATAGTAGAGAACCAGTCAGGGAGATTTGGGTTCAAATTCCTCCTCTGACATATACTGGCTATAGGACTCTGAGCAGATCATTTAACACTTCAATGTTCTAGCAGCTCTTTAGAGAGAATGTGCTAATTTGCACTGATAGAGATGGAGTAGTAGATCTTCTTATCTGAGAATTCTATAAACAGTCATCCCTTGACATTCACCAGGATTAGGGAAACAGGACCCCCTGGAATGTGAAAAACCACAAGTAATTCTGGATCCCACCCCAAACCTTCATTTTTAATAATTCTAGTCCTATTTATTTAACACACAAAACAAGCAAAACAACACAGCGTACCCATAAAAAGTTGCCATTTCTACGAGAGAGATTAGTTTCTCATACAACCACTGAGAAGCTGAAATAACTGCTTCACACACAAGATACATAGAGCACTGCTGGAGAAAATCATGTGACCAAGTCTGGATGATAGAGACAAACAGAAAGCATTCCCAAAGAGTGTGTGCCCAGTAGTTCTTTAGAGCCCTGAAACTTTTAACAAAATTTAACTGTTTATGATAAATTTATATGTGTATAATTTATGCATGTATATTTATGGCAGTAAATGACAAAACAGATTAATAATATACTGTATTTACGCACTCATGGCTTACAATTTTTTAAAGTTTTCTTTACATGTGCTGGTTGAATGTGATTTTTCCACAGTACATAGCCAATCTCCAAAAATTCCCATTTAATTATGGCTGATCAACCCAGGGACAATCATGAATGTGAAACCCTCGAATGTCGAGGGATGACTGCACTAGTGAAATCACAGATCTAGTCACTGTCCCTTATTATGTTCATTCCTATAGAACATAAGTCCCTTGAGGGCTAGAATTATTTTTTTTGTCTTTGTATCCCAATATTGAACACTGGGAGTTGAGCTTTTTTTGTTGGTCCAAGTTTTGTGGTTTCTTAAGTATAAGGAACTTCACAGATTCAGATTGGCAACTCATTTAAAAACTGGAGTTCTAGCGACATGCCTGAGGAACTGACCATCAGTCAGTCAATAAATATTTATTAAGCACCTACTATATGTCAGGCACTGTGGTAAGCTCTAGGGATACAAAAAAAGAGGCCAAAAACAACAACACAACAGTCAAAGCCCTCAAGGAGCTCCCAATCTCTTGAGAGAGAAAACAAATAAGCTAATACAATATAAATAAGAAATAATTAACAAAGGAAAGGCAGTAAAATTAATACAGGTTAGGGGAGGCTTCCTGTAAAAGAAACAAGATTCATATATTTAACATCAACAAGTCTGTGGTATTCTGTTTTTGTCTTTTTCATAAATTAAATTTTGTTTCAATTAACAAAATTTTTTTCTGCCCTCACTTTCTTCTCTCTGCCATCACTGAAGAAGGGAAAAAAAGGAAAGCAAAAGGAGAGGTAAGAGGAGGAGAGGGAAGGAAGAATAGGGGAGAGGAGGGGAAGAAAGAGGAGGGGAGGGAAGGGGAGAGGAGAAGGGAAAGGAGGTGGGGAGAAGGAAAAGAGAGAGGAAAGAAGCGGGGAGGGCTCTAGAGGGGAGATATAGATAGATGGATATGTATGAGGGGCACTAGGTGGTGCATTAGATAGAGTGTCAATCCTGGAGTCAGGGAGATTCACCTTCTTGAGTTCAAATACAGCCTCAGACACTGTCTAGCTATGTGACCCTGGACAAGTCACTTGCCTCGGTTCCTCATTTATAAAAGGAGCTAGAGAAGGAAATGGCAAACCACTCTAGTAGCTACACCAAGAAAACCTCAGATGGGGTCACAGAGTCAGAAACCTGAAAATAACAGCAACAACAACAGTGTGTGTGTGTGTGTGTGTGTGTGTGTGTGTGCGTGTGTGTGTGTGATTCTAAATCCTGAGTCCATCACTTCTCTGTCAGGAAGTGGATAGCATGTTTCATCACTGGTCCTCTGGTACATCACAGGTGGTCTTACATTGATCAGAGTTCTTGTTCTTCCTATTTTATAGTCATGTACTAGACTGTAAGCTTTTTGAAGATAAGGACTATGGTCTTACTTTCACTTGAATCTCCCTTAGAAGAGTGGATTAGGATGGTGACACACACTTCTTTAACACTTCAAAGTTTATAAAGGACACTTCTTTTACCAAACCTTTAAGTGTGGGGTGTAGGATGTATTCAGGGAAGACTAATCCCTCTGGTGTGATGGCTGCCAAGCCCCTTTCTGGGCTGCTTTCTACTTTTGGAGTCCACCTGTGGCTCCAAGACGCTGTAGCACGTGCAGCAGCCACTCCTCAGAAAACCATTTTGGCAGAGTGACTAAACCAGGAGGAAGTTTGAAGGAAACTTGAAAGACAAACAGCTCTTGTTGCAGGAGAACTCAGCAGGTATGGCATCCAAATAGCAGCCCTGAGTGAAACAAGGCTGGCAAATGAAGGCCAGCTTACTGAAATCAGAACAGGATACACATTTTTCTGGAGTGGCTGCAGTGAAGAGGAGTGCTGTGAAGCTGGCGTAGGTTTTGCAATCAAAACTAATCTATGAGCTTGTATGCCTACCAAAAAGAGTGAATGACAGGCTCGTCTCAATATGATTGCCTCTTGCAGGAAAATGCCACAGAGCTAGCTCAGTGTTTGGAATGCTCCAGAGGAAATTGTGAGAGAGAAGAGTTATTAGACAGACTACCAAACTGAAGGTCTACAGACCTGTTGTGCTGACCTTGTTTGTATGCCTGAAACCTGAACAGTTTACCAGGGCCATGCCAGGAAACTGAACTGTTTCCATTTGAAGTGACTTAAGAAGATTCTGAAGATCACCTGGCAGGACAAGATACCAAACACTGAGGTCCTCTCTCTAACTAAACTGACAAGCATTCAAACTCTGCTACAGAAAGTGCAACTCCAATGAGCTGACCAGATTGTTCAAATGCCAAACATACACTTGCCAAAGAGACTTTTACGGAGAACTCACACAGGGCAAGAGTTCACATGGAAGTCAGAAGAAGTGATACAAGGACATTCTCAAGGTCTCTCTTAAGAACTTTGGAATTGATTGTGTGACATGGAAGACATTGGCACAGTACTGCTCAGCATGGTGTGCCCTCATCAGAGAAGGGGCTGTGCTCTATCAGCACAGCAGAATTGAAGTAGCTCAAAAGAAATGCAAGATGCACAAACTTAGAGAATTCACCCCAAATATTCACATGGACTACATGCCGGACCTGGAGTAGAACATTCTGAGCTCATATCAGTCTGACCAGCCACAGTCAGACACACTGTAACTTGACTCTAACCTAGTGATGTCATTCGGGTCCTCTTAGAAAATGAAGGACAACAACCAAGCTAAATAATGTAAATATTATTTTTTCCCATTTTAAAGATGACAGAACTTGGATTCAGAGAGGGGAAATTACTTGCCCAAAGTCCCATAGGTAATTCCATAGAACGATCAGAGACTTCTGATTCATTGTAGAGGTCTTTGAAAATTTGTTCTAGGTCAGGGAACTTGACTATTTGATAAAATGAAAAGCTCTCCTTATCCTGTTTTAATGACAAGTTAAAAGAAAATTCAGCTGGAACTTAAAACTGACCCAGAAAGATAGCTTACTTCAGTGTAGCTCTATTTATTTATTTATTGAAGCTATATGTATAAACAATGATGGAAAGAGACTATTTGTAAACCAACATTGTCTAATAGTGAAGGCAGGAGACATAGTTAAGGAATTGATGGATATAAAAACATACCAGACACTCTATACAACACTTGATTATGCTTGCTGGGGTTTTGATGCCTGCACACCACAGACCACATTTGCATATGTGTGTGTGTGGGGGGGGGCATTCCTTCCTCCTAACTGAACATCAATGCTGTGCAATTGTCCAGAGCCACGAGAGTCCTGGGAATGATCCATTGCAATAACTTCTCTCTCCTCTCTATCCCCCAGAGGTATCCTTGTCAATGTTTTTCTGTAAGTGCACACACACACACACACACACACACACACACACACACACATACACACACACATACACACACACATCAATGTGTGTAGTCATATATACAGGGTGTTCCAAAAGTCTTTGTTTTCTGTTATTAAAAGCTATAAATATAGTTATATATGTGTGTATACATTTCAATTTCTCGCAGAAGTGAAATCACTATTTCCTTAATATAAGAAATCTCATTTGACTCTGTTCACATCATAATCTATTTTATCAAACAGATTTTCATTTTTTCCAGGCTTTTTAAATTTCCAGTTTTTTTTTTCAGAACTTTATGGGCCAAATTCTGCCTTCAGTTATGCACACACAATCCAACTATACATGCCTCGCTGAGGGGCCAAGTCTGGCTCCCAGGGTCAGAGAGTTTCCGAAGTTCTAAAGCCCTTCTTCAGATAGAAGCACATTGATGTTTGAATGTGCAGAATCAAACAAATGCCCAAACTCTCAGTTACTCAAATGGTCTTAATATTTGGTGTTTGCATGGTTATTTTCAAATGTTAGCTAGTTAAGCCACACCCTACCCTAGTGAAGTCACTCATTTTTATTCCTGTTTCACAGATGAGGAATTGTCGCCCACAAATTGAGTCTATTTCATTTCCTTAATTTCTCACAATGGACCATGGATAGAGCTGCCTTTTGAATTAAGATTGAGTTATTCTAACTGGCAGTCTCTAGGACCATTAATTAACTAATTGCACAGTCTCATTAGTTTGATCTTGCCTGTAGAAGGGATTGGATCCATGATTTAATTGCTATAGGGAACTCCCAGATGAAGAAAATCCCACAATCACTGTAGGCTCTTAACATCCTCTATAACAATAGTCTTAGCTGCCTACAACACTAGAGGTTAAGTAATTTGCCCAGAGTCACCCAAGACAAAATGTGTCAGAAGTAGAAATAGAACCCAGGACTCCCTGGCTTTGAGGATGGTTCTCTATACCCACACTGACTCTCCATAGAGTTTATATAGTATGGTTTTTTTTTAATTATAATAAGAAATGAGCTACTTTCTTTCCAAATAAAAGGAAGGGCAGAGATCAAGTATATGACTTGGCATGGAGGAAAAGTCACTGAACTTTTGGAAGTCAGGACAAATATGTTCTGCCACCATGTTACCTCAAGCAGCTCACTTAACTTTGCCAAGCCCCATGCCTTACCATCTGAAAACATTGCGCTACATGCTCCCTGAGGTCATTTCACTTCTCACATTCTGTGTTTCCACAAAAGGACGTCTCCTTAGTCCATCCCTTTAGCCCTTCTGAGATTTCTAGGCAATCATAACAAGGCTGCAACTGGAAATCTCAAGGTTTGAATACTTCCTGGGCATTAAATGATGCCTCATTGCCTTGAAATACACAAAAGCTTACCAATAATCATGACAGAGACTATGCTTAGGAACAGGCAAGTCAAGAGAAAGCTAAATCTCTAAAAATATTTTTAATGCTGTGAAATAAATTAATGCAATTTATTTCTACTGATCAACTTCTTGCTGAAAAGATAATGATAGACTATGACAGAGAGAAGAAAAAAAATCTTCCTCAAGTCAGGTGGCAAATTCTGTGACTATTCATGTCCAATAACCTTGATACGTATACTTTGCATGCAGAAGAATGTAGGACTTGGGAGGGGAGAATTATTATTTCATTTCTCCATTAATGAGGAAGTTAATGATACAAAGTGGAAAATTCCAGGATGCATCATCTCCAATATTCACAGTAGGATATAATTGAAAACACATTTTTTTTTGCTTATTTGGGGCTTCATGCAGGACATTCAGGTACTTTAAGACATAAAGTATCTGTAATTTCATTACTATGGGTTCTCCTTCTACTAATGCTAATGTCAGCCTTTGTACTTCTTAGTAGAAATTGAATCACTTCCATTTGAATTGTCTTAGAAAGATTCTGAAGATCACCTGGAAGGAGAATATACAAGACACCGAGGTCCTTTCGGAAACTAAATTGCCAAGCATTCAAACTCTGCTTCAGAGAGAGAAACTCCAATGGGCTGGCCATGTTGTTTGAATGCAAAATGTATAGTTGTCAAAAAGACTGTTTTATGGAAATCTCACACAAAGTAAGCATTCACATGGTGGTCAGAAGAAGCAATATAAGGACACTCTGAAGGTCTCTCTTAAGAACTTTGGAACTGATTGTGTGACATGGGAGACATTGGCACAAGACTGCTCAGCATGGTGTGCCCACATCAGAGAAGGTGCTTTGCTCAAATTGCTCAGAATTGAAACAGCTCGAAGGAAAAGCAGGATGTGCAAGTTTGGAGTATCCGCCCCAAATGTTCACATGGACTATTTGTGCCCAGTCAGTGGTAGAGCATTCTGATCTTGTATTGGTCTGATCATCAGCAGTTAAACACATTAAAACTTGACTCTAGCATAATGAAATCATTTTGGTCCTCTTCGGGAACGAAGGACAACAGCCAACCAACCAACCAGAGAGTCTTTGATATCACTGTTACCAAAAAAAAAAAAAAAAACGTACTCTGTGGCCAATCTGGTACTGAACCTCTCTGAACTTACCTGTGCTGGTCTTTGTATTATGGTCATATCATCTGGTTCATACTCAAAAGTTTACGGCTTGGTAGGACTTGGCAAAGCTTTGCCACACTGGCAGAGCATTCAGAAATGGAAGGAGTCAATACCACATCATAATGAGGCATCAGAAGAGAATGTTACTAGAGATAGGAATATCATCCTAGGATAAATTTATAGAGACAATGTAAACTCCCTGGAAACAGATTTTTTTTTGGTATCCCTAGTGCCTATCACAGTGGCTGGCACATAGTAAAGTGCTTAACAAATGATTGTGGGTTGATGAAACAAGAGATTTTAAGGAGCACTCTACTGTGATTGTAGACGTGATCCAAAAGATTAGGGAGCTTATATTTGAAGGATTTGTTGTTGCCATTATTTTGTTCTTGTTCGGGGCCTGTGAACTACCGAATCCCCCTCCACCAATGCAGAACTAATCAATTGTTCTGCAACTTATAGTCTTGAGGACTTGCTCAGGGGTCATGCAGCCAGGATATGTCAGAAACAGTACTCAAACCCAGGTTTTCCTAATTCCAAGGCCAGGTCTCTGACCAGTATGTATTCTCCAGGAAAGGGTCAAAGAAAATCTCCTTATTTTCCACATTTTTTATGGTTAATTCATTCCATGGAGAGTTCGATTTTTAAAATCCAACACAGAATTACTAAGAATCTATTTGAAGTCTTCAAGAAATGTGTTATTATTGTTTTCAGTGAATTAAGTAGCATTTCCAACTCTTTATCTTTCTCCAAAAAATTTTATTTAATTTTATTTTCCCATTTAAAATTCTAAACCAGACTTTTTCTTCTGTCATATCCCAACTGAAACACAAGTATGGATTAAATAATAGTAATAATAACCTCTTTATTTCTTAAAATTAAGTATCAAACCCAAACCACCAATCCTCACGCTCACAGCAGAAAGGAAACACATATACACACGCACACACACACAAACACACACACACATACACACGCGTACAAATAAACGATATAGTCTTGCAATGTTCATAGCATTCATTCTTTGGACTACTTATCAACCCATGAAGCATGTTCTGTCTCTCCTTTATGGTCCTTTCAACACAAGAAATATTGGCAATTCTCCTCTCGGCCCCTCAAGAGAGTCATCTGGATTGCAACCACACCACCAATGTGATTAAACCACTTGCAAAGAAATGGAGACTCATTTGGTTTATTGAAACTTTGAAAGAAAACCTAAGCTGCCCTCCTAAAACATTAGAAGGAATATTTTTGTGTGTTTCTCAAGCATCTTTACAAGTTCTTATAATGTTTTAAAAGTGACTGGTTTAAAGTTTATATCTTCATTAAGCTAAAAGACACTTGTTTATCTCTGACCATTGATGTGGTCATAAAACTGCAAAGGTTTTATAAGATGAGGCATGTTGAGGAAAAAGATTGCTTAACAGCAACCATTCCATTCATCCACTTAGTTGAAGGCAAGAAATTTCAGTTCCATGTTTATATGTATGGTCTTCTCTCTGGGCAAGTCACAATTCAAAATGTCATTCAAAGCCTTCCAAGATCTGGCTCCCATCAATATTTCCAGACATTTCATACACTTCCCTCCTCATTCTTTTTATTCTAACCAAACTGGACCACTCAATAACTGTCACCTGAATTTGACATTTTATTTATGATTTCTATGCCTTCAGTGCAGACTGCTTTGCCTGGAATGTACCTTTTAGAATCTCTGCTGTTCATGATTCCCTCAGTTCAGAGGTCCCTCAACTTTTTAAATTCATGGAACTCTTAATGTCTCGGTAATTTTTTTCCTGAACCTCTAGGCCAAAAGAAATACCTAAACTCCCAGAGCTAAGTGATAAAATGTGACTCTCATAGGATCATGCTGCTATTATGTGTCAGAGGTAAGACTCTAATTCAGGTCTTAACAGTCCCATTTATTAAGTAATTAGTTCTAAACAACTTAATAAGTATTTATATCTAATAACTTATCAAATATTATAAAAATACATGAAAATGAAAGAAAAATGGTATTCTTATTTCATTCTTAAATAACTGGAGTTATTTACTAATGGGATATATGTGCCTGTTGGGTCCTGCACACTTTCTCAAACCTTGGAATCAGATTGGATACCCCCAGCCTCATTTCCTGTTCCACCATGTTTTTCCACCAATGCTTATTTTTTATCACAGCAACCAGCAAAAAACAACTTTATAAAAATAGGATGATGCAAATAGAATTAAGATTCATTGAGCTTTAGCACTTAACAACAGATATTCATCTACTGTGGTTCCCGCAGAAATTTTAGATGTCCTATTGCATTGCTGAGTCCACAATGGTGAACCACTGGGTAGTTGTTAGGGTTCTATCCCCTATTACATTATCTTATAGTTACTTCTCTATGAACCTGGTGGTGTATGCCCCAAGTAGAATCTAATGTCCTTCAGGGCAGGGACTATTTTGTCTTTGTATTTATTTCCTCAACACATAGCAGCCTGACTTCTATATGTCAGAGGTGATAAATAACTATTTCTTGAACTGAATTGAACTTATACATAGCCATTGGCTAAGTGCTGTATATGAAGAATGGTTAATTAGTTACCTGAGCATACCAACTGTTGCTTCTCACTGCTACTGACTCATTTACCATTTAAGTCTGTCTCTGGGTTCATGAAGCAGTCTAGAGTATGTATAGTCTCAGAAATTACTAAAATTGCAGAAATTCTCTAGCTGACTCTTTACCTTCCCTTGAGCTTGAGCTAAAAAGGATTTTCTTTTTCTTTGGAGAAGGTCCCCTCTTTTAATCTTAATAATAATAATAATAATATAAAAAAGTTTAGTGACTGAGTAGATAAGACTAAGAAGGGTGTAGCAGAATTGTGGATGGCAAGATCCAGGGGTCCTTAGAAAACATCAGAAGATCAAATGACAGTGCCCAGGGCTCTGGAGGGCATAACAGTAGGGCAAATGATAAGGCCTGGTACTCCTGTGTCTCACCATAAAGCTCACAGTTAGTGATTCCTCACTCATCCAAGTGGCGTGAACAGCCATACCACTCTTCTCATGCTAGCCCAGACATCAGAGTAGGGGAAAATTGTGCCCCCTACTCATGGCTCTTCCTCTCCTCTGGCAATATGGGGACACCCTTCTCCCTCACTTTCCCTTCACCCATCTCCTGTGATTCCCAGCAGCCTAAAATCTATGAGGCACTGGGCAGGACCTCATGGTAAGCTAGGCAAGAACTATTAGCTGTTCTTTTTACACATACACACATACACACTTGTTTCTGTGTATGTGTGTATGTATGCATGCATGTATGTACATGGAACAGCAAGTGGGCCAGTATGGCCTATATGTATGATATAAGATTTTATTAGACATGAATATAAAGGCAAAAATCAATAAAACCAGAACATAGAAAAATGTTGCAGCTAAATGAAAAAAAAAAAACTACTCGTAGGCTCTGACTGGCAAAGCAAATATACGAGTTGGCAGAGTTAGTTTCATTATATACCCAAAGACAACAAGAAACTGTCCCTCCCAAAGCCATTTGCTCAGCTCACCTTTCAGGGTTCATGATTAGCAGAAGCAAAAAGCTAATGAGCATCTTTTGCAGAGGATGGAGCAGAGAAATGCTGAAAAAGACCTTGATGACATCCTCTAAACCAAGTTCACAAAAAACCTCATTACTCTGCAACTCCAATGCCAATGGACCAGGTTGTGGTGAGGGGTAGGGCAGAGAGAAGGTAGCACAGGAGCATTGGGGGGAACATTATGTAGGAATATATGGGTTGGGATTAGGAAATGAATAAGTCTAACAAACATTTGGAAGTCTTATGCTCGTGTCCTATGACTTTCTTTAAGAGGAACTGGAAGGCATTGGATTTGAAAAGAACAAAAAATAGTGCAATATTTAAATTATACTAAGTAATATTTAAAAAAATGATCATCAGTTTATATACTAGTCAACCAACAAGCATCTATTAAACACCTGCTGTGTTCTAGGTACTGTGCTAGGAACCAGCACAAGAACCTTTGAATCCAAGAACCTTTGTAGAGATAAAAATGAACAATCCCTGCTCTGAAGAAGGCAGAGAGACAAGAGAAGGAAAAGGGAGTAAACATTTATTAAGTACCTACTGTGTTCTAGGCCCTATACAAAGTGCTTCATACATATTATCTCATTTGATCTTTACAACAACCTTAGGAGGTAGATGCTATTATTATCCCTATTTTATAGTTGAGGAAACTGAGTGTAAGTGACTTGTCCAGGTTCATACAGCTAGTATGTATACAAGGCTGGATTTGAACTCCAGCCTTCCTGAATTCAGGCCCAGCACTCTAGCCTCTGTGCCTCTGATAAGCACCTACTAGGTGCAAAGCACTGTGCTAAGGCTGGGGATGCAAATATAAAAGTAAGACAGTCCCTACCCTAAGGGAACTTACATTCTAGTGGAATAGACTAGTCTCTGGTTCTGTCTTCAGATTAATGGGAATATGCATAAAGAATATTGGCTAGTACAGGGAAATGGGGAGAGAGGACCAAGAACGACAACTGGATTTGACATCCAAGAACCTAAGTTTAACCAAATTTAAGGGATAGAATCAGAAAAAGAAATGTATTCTTGACAGGAAAGAGAGAAAATTTTTTTGGTTCCTTAAACTTCTGAGTTACATACATATTTTAAAACACACAGGGTTACAATATTGCTGAGAGCTCATATTTACAAAGCATTCTAAATGTAAAACAGTGCTTCCCCTCAACAGTCCTGTGAAGCAGGTAATACAAGCATTATTCCTATTTTACAGAAAAAAGAAACCGAGGTTCAGAGAAGTTAAGTGACTTCCCCCTCCATGCCCCACTCCCCACCTACATTATGGTGGAGCTGAAAACCCCCAATTCCCTCATCTGTGAAATGGACATAATAATAGCTCCTCTCTTATGGGGTAGGGAAGACTGATGATTGATGATCGAATGATACACACGTGGTGCTTTCTGAACCTTAAAGTTCTATAGAAATGCTAGTTAATATATATTTGTACATATGTATATATGAGTGTATATGAAGATTAAACTTGATCCTGTATCATCTTATTGATTCTATTTACAGTTGTTTTCGCACCATAACTACTTTTGTAAGTCCCGGTTCTTTGTCTCTGAACTTAGAGTTCAGCTGGCCTGTAATGAACTAAATTTAAAAATCTATCTGTTCTTGCCTCAAAGAATTTTGCTAACCTCGGGAGCTTGGGCCTGATATCTCTATTCTGCCAAGCTATCCTTCAAAGATGCCTGGTTTATCATCCAAAAGTCTAGTCTATCTTGCAGCTGGCCTCAAACACAGAGGCATTTCTTAGTCCATGAGAGAAGAAGGGGGAGGGAGGGTCATTACTAGCCTTCATTACCAAACTTCCAACCAATTGTGTTGCTTCCTGTGCCTCAGGTCTGCAACCAATCATGTTGCCCTTAATTCCACAATGGCATGTACCCTGTTCTGTTCTTTGTTCTGTACTCCTCAAAACCTATAAAAGGGGAGCTGCCCTTTTGTTCCAGGTCTTTGATATTAATGGAGGCAAGCCATTTCTTAACAGGTAGCATGTCCCTGCCAAAAAAAAAATGTTAACTTGCTTGGAGATCTGCCTCAGTTAACCCCTTTGTTAAAATCCAAGTGAAACATATATATCCATATATATATATAGATATATGTATGATTATGATGGAGCTATATATGACAGATGATGATGGATTATAATGGTTATGATGGATGTATATAACCACATATACGGATATATATATATATAGCTAATTGCGCTTCTTTGGATTTAGTGGAATCAATGAATGAAGCCTTTATTAAATACTATGCACAAAGCATTGTAAATGCTAAGGATGTATATGCAGCAAAGTCAAAGGTCCTGCCAGCCTATATGTTAATTCTGAATGGAAATGAAGTCTTCAAAGTTTTGGAATTGCACCCTCTAAGATCTTTTATATTGCTTTCTATGCCAACACTATCATCCCCTGACTCAAAAATACTTATAGGTTTGGGGTTTTTTTTATTGCTACTGCTAGCATTTCTCTCATTTAAATAAGTTGGACTGGGGGATCTCTTAAAGTCTCTTCAACTCGAAGATAGTTCCACTGATTCTATCGGGTTTCATTAAGATCTTCCATAAGAAGAAATAACTGGAAAGTATCAATGCCATACCTGAGCCCTAGCTTCTCACTCCAGTTCCAGTGTTATTTTAATTATGTTATGCTACCAGCCCAAGATCTTGTGGTAACTTTTATTACTTATTAAGAACAAAAGTATTAGAATAATGAAGAGATGGGAAACTTTATGCAGCTAGGTGGCACAGTGGATAGATCGCTGGGCTTAGAGCCAAGAAGACTCATCTTCCTGAGTTCAAATCCAGCCTCAGACACTAATGAGCTGTGTGGCCCTGGGCAAGTCACTAAACCCTGTTTGCCTCAGTATCCTCATCTGTTAAGTGAGCTGGAGAAGGAAATGGCAAACCACTCCAGGGTCTTTGCCAAGAAATCCCCAAATGGGTTCACAAAAAGTCAGACACGACTGAACAACAACAAAATAAAATCCTAGCATTGCAGGTCAGGAGCAGGTTTCAGGGGCCATCTTGTCCACACACCTCCGCATGCTAAAAATGGTTAAATGGAGAATTAAGAGACTTTCAAAATGTGGATGTTCAAGCTAATTCCCACCCTATTTTCTCCAAAAATAAATGTATTTTTTTAGTTAAATGATTCAGAATTTCTGGAAAAGATTACTGGAATTACTGGAAAAGACTACTTAGAATAAACGAAAATAATATAGAGGGCAACATTGGTACAGTGGAAAGGATATAGTATCAAGAGCCAGAGGATCTGGATTCAAAGTCCGACTTTACTACTTCATGTGTGCCTTTGGACAAGTTACTTCCCTTTTCTGAGATTCCTTATCTGTAAAATGACAAAATTGGTAAGATCCCTCCAAGTTATAAAGTCATTGATGGCTTTTCCCAAGGTGTTATATAAGCAAGGTGTTTACAAATTTTCTTTTGGTTTTATTGCTGACATTTATAATTTTGATTAAGGGAACATTTTAAAAAGGGCTCAGAAACAGGTATCGGAGATTTTCCCACAAAAGAAAAAAATGTGTAGCCTCTGGACTCTAATTCTTCATGCCTGTTTTCAGCCCAAAGGTGAATGTTTTTGGAAGGTTTGGAAAGATTCCATTCAACCTTTTCTGATTTATCTGTGTATAAAAACAACATGTTTTTTACATTTTAAATATTTGTTTTGATAGTAAGGTGGGAGAACATTGCACTCAGATAAATCAAAACTATGTTTTTTAAAAACGAACTTTGAATTTGATATGCGTGTCAAGCACCTTTGATACGCATAAGTTTTTTTGGATGAAGGGATACTTAGATTACAAATAGCTTAATTTAAAAAGCTTTAAAGTTGGCTCAGGCTCCTTGAAATTCTGACTTTTCCACTAAAAGCTGAAATGACCATTGGAGAGAGGGAGATTACATAAGCAGAACTGAGCTCCCAGGAGACTGAACTTTAATCAAGTCATTGAGAAATCCAAATGTACATAGAAATACTATAAGTTAAACAAGTGGGATGAATATAGAGGCAGCTGGTGGCACAGTAGGCCTGGAATCAGGAAGGCCTGAGTTCAAATCTGACACCTAAGATATTTACTAGCTGTGTGACCCTGAGCAAGTTCGCCTCAGTTTCCTTAACTGAAAAATGAGGTTGATAATAGCACCTATCTCCTGTGATTGTTTTAAGGGTCAAATGAGATAGTATTTGCAAAAGTACTCAGCATGATGCCTAGCACTATAAAAATGCTTATTCCCTCCTTCCCCTTTTTAGACAATAAAGAGTGCTTTCAGAGATAGTCAAGCAGCTTCAGCCCCTGACGATGGGCTACAATGAACTCCTGGTTTATAGTTTGGGAGGACTGGGTAGACACTTTGCAACAGTGAGATCATTTTTAAATGACTCAATATTTTTGAAGCATAGGAAGAGCAAGGTATTGGAGGATCATGCAATGAAATGTTTATTACAAAGTATAATCATTGGAACCCAGATTTGGAGCTTCTGTCTATGTGTATGTATACATACACGTTGGCATTGCTTAAACTAAAAAGGCCCTTGTGGGATTTTTTTTAGACTTGATTTTCTCTGCTTTCCTACTTCTTTTTTGAATGATTGACATAGCCTTAATCTTTGACATTCTGTCTCAAATTCATTATGTTTCCATGTAATTAAAGTTGTGCTTTTGTGGAACCGCTATCATTAGAGGAACTTTGGGGAATAATGGAGAGTTTAATTAACATTTGAATGATATATAATAAATGGTTAAATAACACAATAATAAACATTAAGCTTTTAATGATTAATAAAGAATATTAAATGGATAAACAATAAATGGTTACACAATATGATAAGTAATAAGAATAAATCAGGATACTAAATTTGGGGCTAGAAGGAACATTGGAAATAATTTAATCCAAACCCTTCATTTTACAGAGAAAGAAAGTTATGTGACAGAATTCAGATTCGTGACAGTTCCTCTGAATTTAAATCCATCACTCTTTCCACTACTCCACTGAATTATGGAACACTATGGTGTCAGATAGACTAGAATTACAAATCATACATAGCTCAATGGAAATTTATGGCAAATGTAAAGAGGTTTAACACATTACCAAAGATAACAAATATGACAAGACAGTTAAAAAAATAATGTTTTAACCAGAAAAGGAGATTGGCTAGACACATAGCAGGCACAAAAGATATAAGACAGACTGCTTTAGTGACACATTGGTATCCCAAGACAAAAAATAAGGGCCTTCCATCTAATAGAGAGATCCTCTGTGGAATTAGGGATATAAGAAAATAGGATCAAGAATCATGGAGAATGACAAGGTATATTCAAGGAATGGGTACCCTCTGATGAAATCACAAATGCATGAAGGAATCATTATGAGTTACAAACAGGGGTACATTTATACTTGCCTCACAAAATTGGCCAAACTGGAAATATATTGTCTCCTTAACTGAAACACCTGAATGTGTGAGCTCGTCAGTAAGAAGATTTGCAACCAACTTTTGAAAACTAAATAAAGCTGTGATTTTATGGAACTTAGGTGCTTATCTAGTTTGAGAGTATGAGAATAATTTTTCCATCTCTTTCCTTTCCATCTCTAAAGCTAAGATCCTGTGACCTACTTTACCTTCTAATTCAGAAACCAGTTTTAAAATCTCATAGCCAAGTTAGAAGTAATTTCATAAGTATACCCTAGAATTCTGATCTGTTCATAAGAGAGAACCAGACAAAGCTACATTAGCGCTAATGGGCCCGGGGTGGGGAGGGGGGAATCATGTGGCTAAATATTTCAAGATGTCTCTTGCATATTTTGTTATTCCATCACTATTCTCTCAAATTTTAAATCTACATAATACTGGAAAGAAATTTAAATTACAATAGTACAATGCTATTTTTTGTTGGCGGATAAAACATATTTTCTAACTCATATAATATGTTTTACAAACAATGCTATATAATAGACATTTGTAAAGTAACCATAACATTTTAAGAAATACTGAAGGATATCAATTGTTTTCACATAAAACACATATTTGTTTAAATTTTTAAGGTTTGTTTGGACCATAACCCTCTGCAACTATCTTAGCCTTCATTCTTAGATGCACTACTTGTTTCAGAAGAGATTTAATGGCTTTTCTCTCCCCACCTCCACAAACTCCCCAGAGACAGCTAGGTGGTACAATGAATAGAATGCTAGATACAGAATCAAGAAAAATGAATTCAAATCCTGCCTCAGACACTTCACTCTGAGCAAGTCACCCAGTTTCCTCATCTGTGAAATGGGGATAATAATAGTACCTGCCTCCCAGGGCAATTGTAAGGATAAAATGAGACAATATTTGTATGTAAATCACCATTTACTCTCAGTTATCATCAAAGTAAGGAGTTTATACATCCAAAAGGCTATAAAATTGTGCAGACCCTTTGATCCAGCAATATCACTACTACATCTGTGTCCTAAAGAGATCAAAGAAAAGGGAAAAGGACCAATTTATAGAAAAATATTTATAGGAGCTCTTTTTGTGGCAACAAAAAGTTGGAAACTGAGGAGATATCCATCAACTGGGGAATGGCTGAATGAGTTGTGGTATTTAACTGTGATGGAATACTATTGAGCTACAGTTTCAGAAGAACCTGGGAAGACTTACATGAATTGATGCAAAGTGAAATGAGCAGAAACAAGAGAACAATGTACACAGTTTACAGCAAGATTGTAATGATGGTTAACCGTGAAAGACTTGGCTACTCTGACCGTTACAATGATCCAAGACAATTCTGAAAGACTCATGATGAAAAAGGCTATCCACCTCAAGAGAGACCTAATGAACTCTGAATGCAGATTAAAGTATGAATTTTCTACTTTCTTTTTAAAAAATTGAGTAATACAACTACAAATAGGTAGGGCAAAAAAAGGCAAGAATACGTGTAAGATTTAGGAGTCTAAGGAGGCTGTGTATTTGCTCTATTTGTTTGGTTTGCAAGACATGATAGACCTGTGATAGATAGATGGACCTGTGATTTGATTAATGTGGCATATTCCCTCTGCCGATGCAGGTTAGCAACTTTTCTACAACTTGAGGTCTTACAGAGTTAGTTCAGTGAGAGGTCAAGGGTCACATAGCCAGCATCATTCAGAGGGAAGACTTAAACCCAGGTCTTCTTCAAGTCTAGCTCTTTATCCAAAATGCTATGTTGCCCCTTATTATATCATATAGTCCACCTTACCTAGTAAGATGGTATGCCCATAAGGTGTCATGAACTCCACCTGCATCAAGAAGAAAAAAAAAGCAAACAAGCTATTTACAGGAGAAGCAACAAAAGAATATGGTTTGGGTATAAGACTAAAGAAGAGACAGTTCTAGTTACCTTCGGGGCATGTGCTGTTTGTCTTCCTGACTGGGATAATCATGAATCCTAGGATTTGAACTGGAAGAGACCTCAGATTGGGAGTTCCTAACTTGCTCACAGATCTCCAAAAGAGACTATGAATACATTACAGGGAGCCCATTAACTTAGATGAGAAAAAAAATTACATCTTTATTTCAATAAAAATTGTTTTCTTTATGATCTTAGCTATTTTATTTTTTGCATTTAAAAACATTATTCTGCAAAAGGATCCCTGGGATGCACCGGTCTGCTAAGGGAGTCTATGACACACACAAAAAAAAAGAGATAATAAACTTGCATTAGAGTTTATCTCATCTAACTCCCTCATTTGACAAATGAGGAAACCAAGGCATACCCAGAAAGATTAGGTAATTTGCCCATGAACAGGTCTTATGACTCCAAATTCAATACTTTCTTGACTACATCAGAGTGTATGTACTACAAATGCAAAGTGGTCTCTTTGCAAGAGAAAACAATGGCAGGGCTTAAATGCTGCTCCACCTTCTGGCATATATAAAGGAATAGAGCTTTAGATAGAATGGAGGACATAATCAATGAAGGTAAAGGCAATATTCCAAAGTGATAACTCAGGAACAAGAGGCTGGCAAGGAGAACATGACACTCAGTAGAAATACAAAATCCCCTACATTGGTAGGACTATCTATCTATCTGTCTATCTATCTGTCTGTTTCTCTCTATCTATCTATCTTTCTCTATATATCTATCTATCATCTCTGTCTCTCTCCTTATCTATACATCTCTATCTATCTGTCTATCTATTTCTCTCTATCTCTGTCTCTCTCTCTGTCTCTCTCTATCATCTTTGTCTCTATCTATCTATCTATCTATCTATCTATCTATCTATCTATTTCTCTTTGTCTCTCTCCCTATCTCTATATATCTCTTATCTATTTCTCTCTGTCTCTGTCTCTGTCTCTCTCCCTATCTATCTCTATTTCTCTGTCTCTCTCTCTCTATCTATCTATTTATCTAAATTTCTCTCTGTCTGTCTGTCTCTATCTATCCTTATCTATCTATACATCTATTTCTCTCTGTCACTATCTCTCCCTCCCTATCTATCTATCTGTCTGTCTATATTTCTCTCTGTCTCTATCTATCCTTATCTATCTATCTATCTATCTATTTCTCTCTGTCTCTCTATCCTTATCTTTCTATCTATCTTTATACGCATAGTAGTTAATCACTAAGTTCCTATTAAGTTTGTTGAATGAGAGTAAGAAGGTGACTCCCCTCCATGGAGGAAGTGGGGCGGATACTCTAGACATTCCCTCCAAAAGGGCCATCTCCTGGTATTGGGGAGCAGTGGACACTATCCTCAGCAAACTCTGTATTTTCCGTTGACTCTTGAATTCCCTGCCTTCCCTTTCATCTCATCACTTCTTAAAACAATTACATTTTTCACACTGAGCTAAAGTCTTTGTATTGTCATATACAGGGTTATGTTAATTGCATGTCTATCTGCCTTCGGTCTTCAAATATGTTATAAGCTCTTTGAAAGCAGAGAAAGTGTCTTTAAAAAAAACACGTACTCTCAAAGGCGTAGTAAAGCATCGCATGCTGTATAGGTACTTAATAAATATTTGTGGACCCTGTTCTCTGCAAAAACAAAACCCAATGGTTTCAATAAGCTTTTCTGTGACTTCAAGGAAACAGTCATCTTTCTACAATTCTTAGATTTGATCTTCCTCGGCTGATATTTTGCAGAGCATCTCCTTTCAGATCAAGTGCTCTGTTCTCAGCACTATAGTCCAGACTTTTTCCATTTGGAACAGAAGAATCTCTAGATATTACTTTTTTCCCCTTCTTCCGTGTAGTTTTGTCCCATTTTTAATAGCTCTTTTTCTTCCATACAGTTCTGCCATATGTGCCGTGACTTGGGAAAATACAATGCTGTTTCCATCTAAAAGGCTTACAAAATAATTTCTCTGTCTGACAACAAGCTACTTCATGAAGGGCCACCAGATGTGCTTTGGAAATGTCATAGCCAACACATCCCTCCACGGAGACCAGGAGATTGAGTTGTTTGTACATTATTCTTGGCAAGCTGTCTCATGGCACTGATTACCTTCCCAGTCCCTCAACATTTTGTGACATTTGATTAATTTGAAACTTGGTTTTCTATTTTATTCATGTCCCTCCTCTATCATGAACTTTTTTTAATCATAAAAAGAAGTTTGGGGTTTTTTTGCCAGGTAACTAACTCATCATTTTTCCACTACTTAGATATGCCCTCATGTTTGGATCCTACTCAACACTGCCTTCTTTAGAAGCCAAGCGGGTTTCTTTTCTTTCTGCAGCCCACTGAGGTGTTTAGTTGTTAACAAGTTGGTTACTCGATCAAAGAAGAATACCAAATACCAGCAGAGCTCATTGTCTTTTGATTGATGGGATTTTTAATCAGGTTTGGGTTTTCTTTTGTTTTTACTCTACAGAGAAAGTCCTAGTTGGGGATGGCAAAGTGAGTCAGTAGGAAGCAGTAGGCTGAGACCAGAGACCTTACAGGGTGTCAGCAGTAACCAGGGTGGGTCACAAACACAAAACCAAAAAAAAAACCACAATCCTAACTTTTCAGAAACACTTTGAATTGGGACAAAGTGTGAACTCATTGTTTTCCCCAATTCCAGCTTCCTAACCTTCAGCATGTTCCCTTCACTTTAAAAATCTGGCCAGTTACTGACCCAGCTGCCCACTAGTCACTCCTAGTGATATGCCAACCTGGTCTATAATACCTATTCTTCTTCAGTCTCAAACTTTGGACTCCTCTGCTGGGACCAGATATATTGATCAACAATTTAGTAAGTGCCTACTATGTGCAAGACATTGTATTAGGTAGTAGGAATACAAAGACAAAAATTAAACAGTCCTTGCCCTCAAGGTTCTCACCAGCTAGTTATGGCAAACAACACATCATACACTCACAAAATCACACACATATGTGCATCTGTATGTGTGTGCACGTATATGTATATATGGATGGATAGATAGATATTTACAGAATAGATATATAATTTTGAGGGAAAATATAGTAGCAGTTGTGAGAATAAAGAAAAGTCTCAGGTAGCAATGGGTAGGGACATTAAGAAGCAGAGCTGATATGGAAGTGAATTGCTCTTCCCAATTCTGAAGATGTCTCCAATTACTAGCATTTATTAACCTCCATCAAAGTATGGACACACACACACACACACACACAATTATCCCATTCCCATAGACTTGCAGTTGCTATATCAAGGTTACCCACGGTACTGTCATTTCCCCAGCAATGGTCATCAGAAGCCTTGGAGCTATGAATGCAGTTAGCTTGGGTTTTTTGCAGTCTGAATGTCTAGCCACGCTATGGGGAGCTATTTCAGACCCTGAAAGATACAAGTTCCTTACTGAAGCAATGACAAAGGTCCAAAGTCAAACCTAGAATCCTTTATAAACTTGTTCACTGGGGGAAAAGATAGAGGGGGTCCTAGGTTTTGGGGCTTTCTAAAACTTATTTATGAGCCTCCAACCTTGGAAAGGTGACTTTCATGATATTCCCCTTAGCAATCAGGCTCATTTTCATGAAAGCTGGAATTTGGCTGCTAGGAAGGTCAAAAACCCCAAAAGGCCATTCTAAAGACTATACACTACAAACTCATGTTACATAATCTCAACTGGGCCCTCACCACTGAGAGTCAATCCTTTTACACCTACCTAAATAACTCACTATCCCACTCCCCACAGCAGTATTTATAAACCTTCTTATGCCTCTTCATGGCTCACATGGCTTCCCCTTCCTCCATACTCTCAGATGAGAACTTTGCCTTGTAATTCACTGAAAAAAAAGGGAGGCCATTCACCTAGATCTCCCTCTTCTCTCTTCCTATCTCTGCCTTCCTCCCTGACTCACATAATGAGGTGGTCCTTCTCCCTGCCAAAGAAAATCCCTGTAAACATACAATTGATATAATTTCATCCCTCTTTCTCTAGACAATTGCCCTTCTATCCTCTCCATTCTCTTATTAATCTTCAGGGTCTCTCTGAATGTTGGCTGCTTCCCTCCTGATTACACCTACAATGCTCAAAAAAAGAAAAAAAAACTTCTCTCATTCGGTCCAGCTATCTCTTTAGCTATTATCTTGTACCTCTCTTTCCTTTTGTGGCTTAACTCCTTGGGAAGACTACCTATGATAGATGTCTCCAGTTCCTTCCCTCTCACTTTCTTCTTAACTCCCTACAATCTGGCTTCTGGCTTCATCATTCAATTGAAACTGCTCTGTCCAAAGTCACCAATGATCTCTTTATTGACAAATTCAATGGCCTTTTCTCATTCCTTCTTCTTGACCTCTCTGTGATCTTTAACAGCATCCATGACTTGTTTCCCAAGATCCTCTTCTATGGAGGTTTTTGTGACGCTGCTCTTATCGTGATGCTTCCCCTACCCCTCTGACCTCCCATTCTCAGTTTCTTTTGCTGAGTTGTCATCCAGGGAATACCCACTGATGATGGATGCCACCTCTCTTACAAGTCCTCTTCTCTTCTTTCTCTCTATACTATTTCACTTGATGATCTCGTCAACTACCATGGATTCCATAGTCATCTCTAGGCTGATGATTCTCAGATATATTTGTCTAGCCCTAACCTCTCTCTCTCTCTCAACCTCGGTCTGCCTATTGGACATCTTGAACTAGATGTCCAATAGAAATCTTAAACTCAACATATCATCATCTTTCCTACAAAACCCTTCCCTCTTTCTTACTTCCTTAATCATCCTCTCAGTCACCCAGGCTGACAACCTAGGTGTCATACTAGACTCCTTATTCTCACCCCCCCCATTTCCAATATGTTTCCAATCCTTTTTATTTTGTCTTCATCACATCAGTTACATATTTTCTCTTCTCTCCCCTGATGTGGCCACCAGCTCTTACAACCTCAAATCTGGACTATTGCAATAGCCTTGAGTGTCCCCCCAATTCCACCGAGCTATCAAGGCTATCAAATTAATTTCCTAAAGTGTAGGTCTCTCTCTCTCTCTCTCTCTCTCTCTCTCTCTCTCTCTCTCTTTCTCTCTCTCTCTCTCTTCCCTCTCCTCCCTCTCTCTTTTTCTCACCCCTTCACATATGCACACACACACACACACACACACACACACACACACACATATCCTTCATTCAACCACTTCCATTGGCTCCCTGTTGCCTCCAGAGCCAAATATAAAATCCTTTGTTTGACTCTTAAAGCCCTCTATAACTTGAACGCTTTTGAAGAAAGATTCTGAACTTTGAATCTGGGAAGCAAATTTTCTGGAGAAAAATTTATTAATTAAAATCCCAAGTATCTCTGCTTAGAAAGATCCAAAGGAACAGAAATTTGCCTTTGAAAATATCTCTGCCTAAGCCACTTTCCATATGTAATTTATGGGGTTCAAGAATAAACTCTATCATTTATAATAAACTTTAAATAGGGAGATTAAATCTAGGCAACAGTTTGATTCATCGAACAGAATAATAATCACTTAATTTTTGAGGAACCCTAGAGGATCATTCCCCTCCTCCAGTCAAGGTATGGGGAACTGGGTTACTGTTCTTAATTGGATTAATCAAGGGCTCTTGACCTTGTCTAATTACCACCCTAAATTCTACCTTCAGAGAGAATACAATTCCTCACTGAACTTTGACTTAGTTTCCCTTTTTAGAAAAGGGTGTTATATTCTGGATTAGGACACTAAATAAGGTTTTCTATTCAGGTGAGGTGACAGAGGTGATGAAAACAAGTGATTTCTTTATTTTTTTCAAAATGGTCAGGGATTTAGGACATTTCTTCATTCCAAGTGGAGCATGGTATTAAGAAAAGTATGCTGAACAGTTTTACGTGGCATACTTTGAAATTGATAAAGGTCTTCCTCTAGAGTCACAGCACCTATCCATAACGGCAAAAGCCCAGAGAAATTTTCTGGCTGTAGCATGGTGTATAAATATCTAACTCATTAGTGCTGACTAAGGAAGCAGGAGGCAGCTAGACCCACTCGGGACTATGCTTGACATCAGCTTCTGGTGGGGCAAGGTATGCAAGACTCCAAAACAATAATACCTAAGCTTTTAGGAAGCAAGCTTGAGTTCAAAGTGTTAACTCCTTAATGATTCCTGCACATTGGCTGCCTAATCTTTAACTTATTCCTTCCAATTTGTGCAATCAGACCAGTATCCATCTCATCTGCTTATTTCAGTCCATTAGATATTGGCACCTCACAGGTACTTCAATAACAGATGTGGATGCCATCTACTCCCTTTCTTTGAACCTTACCCTAGATAACTTTTCTCCCCGCCTTAGGATTTCCTTAATAACTAACGGCTATCAGTCATGTCTTGGGTGGCACATGGAAATATCTGTAATCACAAGGATAGACCATGAGAGTAGCCCCTGCCCCTCAGCTAGAACATTCTAGATCAGGGTTGGACCCTCCCCCTAACTTTTTATCCATCATTCAGGGCTTGGGAGCCACCAGATAAGTTACCTTAATCCTCTGCCATCAATAAGTAGGTATGAATTGCCAAGTGTGCTAAACACTGAGAGCAAAGAGAAAGGTAAAAAACAGTCCCTTCCCTTAAGGGGTGGGGGAGACAACACGCAAACAATTATGCACAAATATACCAGATAAATCAGAAATTATCAATGAAGAGAAGGTGCTAGCATTAAGGGGGATTGAGAAAGGCTGTAAAAGGTGGGATTCCAGCTGGGAATTGAAGGAAACTAGGAAGCAGAGACAAGAAGCAAAAGCATTCCAGGTGTGGGAGACAGCAAGAAAAAACAGTCAGCGCTGAGAGACGGAGCATCTTGTTCAAGAAACAGCAAGGAGGCCAGTATCACTGCATTGAAACATACGTGAGGGGGTATAAAGTGTAAGAAGACTGAAAAGGTAGGGGAAGTTAGCATATGAAGGATTTTAAATGCCAGACAGAAGATTTTGCATTTGATCTTAGATGTAGTGGGGAACCACTGGAGTCTATCGGATAAGAAGGGGCATGGGCAGACCTGCACTTTCAGAAAATCGCTTTTGTAGCTGAATGGAGGATGATCTGGATTGAGGAGAGACTTGAGGTGGGCAGACCCACCAACAGACTATTGCAATAATTCAGGTGTGAGGAGATGAGAGCCTAGACTGGAGTGGTAGCAGTGTCACAGAGGGGAAAAAAGGAGTTACTTGAGAGGTGTTGCAAAAGTGAAATCCATAGGCCTTGGCAAAAGATTGCATATGCAAAACCAGGAAAACATTGTACACAGTAACAGCCATAGTGTGCGATGACTGACTTTAATAGACAGCTCTTCTCAGCAAAGCAAGCACCTGAAACAATTCCAGAGGACTCATGATGGCAAATGCTGTCCACATCCATAGAAAGAAATATGGAGTCTGAATGAAGATCGAAGACGACTACTTTCTTTTTTTTGTTTTGTTTTTTCTTTCTCATGGTTCCTCCCATTCATTCTAATTCTTCTATACAACATGACTAATGTGAAAATATGTTTAATAGGAATGTATATGTAGACCTTGTATTGGATTGCAGGCTGTCTTGGGGAGGGGGGAGGAGGGGAAGAGGAAGAAAATTTAAACTTGTGGAAGTGACTGTTGAAAACTAAAAATAGTGGGGCAGAGCCAAGATGGCGGCTGGAAAGCAGGGACTACCGTGAGCTCCCCACCAAGTCCCTCCAAAAACCTATAAAAATGGCTCTGAACCAATTCTACAACTGCAGAACCCACAAACTGGCAGAGGGAAGCAGGGCTCTAGCCCAGGACAGCCTGGATGGTATCTGGGTAAGGTCTATCTCACACGGAACTGGGAGCTGAGGGGAGCGGAGCTGAGCAGAGCAGAGCCTAGAGTGGGCGGTGCAGACCAACAAGACCAGGAGCCGGGCGGAGCATGCCCTAGAGCCCTGAATCAGTGAGCTGTGGCAGTTACCAGAACTCTCAACCCACAAACAGCAAAGACAACAGAGAAGGTTAGTGGGAAAAGCTGCTGGGGACAGGGAGTTTGCAGTTCGGCCACCGCCCCTGGGGCAGCAGAGGTGGGGCAGCTACAGAACTACAGCTGTAGTTGCTTCTGGCCCCAGGCCCACCTGGTGGGAGGAATTAAGTGGCTTCAGCAGGAGTGAAGAGCCTGCTGAAGATCTAAGCCCAGTCTGGGTAGGGGGTTCTTGGGGAAGGAGTGCTGGTGTGGCAGCGCATCCTCCCAAGCGTGGAACATAGAACTCTTTACTGTACAAGCGGTCATACCCCTCTGAAAAACTCGAGGGTCAAGTAAGTTGGCTGGGAACATGGCCAGGCGGCGAAAACACACCCAGATTCAGTCTCAGACTCT
>CM053623.1:284122956-284168563 GCA_028646595.1 Phalanger gymnotis
AGAGAGAGAGAGAGAGAGTGGGCATAGGGTGAGCTGAAGATGAATAAGGGATGAGAGAGGAATATATTGAGAGAGGGAAATAGAGAGAGATAGAATGGGGTACATTATCTCGCATAAAAGTGGCAAGAAAGAGCAGTTCTCTAGGACGAGAAGAGAAGGCAGGTGAGGGGGAATGAGTGAATCTTGCCCTCATCAGATTTGACCTGAAGAGGGAATACCATACACACTCAATGGGGTATCTTACCGCACAGGAAAGTAGGAGGAAGAAGATAAAAAAGGGGGGATGATAGAAGGGAGGGCAGATGGGGGTGGAGGTAATCAAAAACAAACACTTTCAAAAGGGGACAGGGTCAAGGGAGAAAATTCAATAAAGGGGGATAGGTTAGGAAGGAGCAAAATATAGTTAGTCTTTCACAACATGAGTGTTGTGGAAGGCTTGTACATAATGATACGTGTGTGGTCCACATTGAATTGCTTGACTTCTTGGGGAGGGAGAGTGGGAAGGGAAGACGGGAGAGAATTTGGTACTCAAAGTTTTAAAAGATAGATGTTCTGAAACAAAAACAAAAAAGTTTTTGCATGCCACTAGAAAATAAGATACACAGGTAATGGGGCATAGAAATTTATCTTGCCCTACAAGAAGGGAAGGGAAAAGGGGATGGGAGGGGAGGGGGGTGACAGAAGGGAAGGCTGACTGGGGAACAGGGCAACCAGAATATATGCCATCTTGGAGTGGGGGGGGTAGAAATGGGGAGAAAATTTGTAATTCAAACTCCTGTGAAAATCAATGCTGAAAACTAAACATATTAAATAAAAATAAAAAAGTAAAAAAAAAAAAGAAAACTAAAAATAAATAAATTAACTTACTATAAAAAAAAGATTTCATATGAGGGGTGAGAGATAGTGAAGTGTCCAGGATGACACCTAGATTGTAAGCCTGGGTCACTGGAAGGATGGTGCCAGCCTCCACAGTAATAGGGTAGTTTGGAAGGGGAGAATATTTGAGGAGAGAAATGATGAGTTTGGTTTCAGACATGCTGAGTTTAAGACATCTATGTGGTATCTACTCCTAGATGTCTAGTTGGACATGCAAGACTGCAGGTTGAGATGAATTGGGCTGGATGAGTAGATTTAAGAATAACATAGGGATGATCACTGGATCTATCTCAGGTCTTATTCAACCAGTAGGTATTAATGCTTACTGACTAGTCGGGCACCCAGACTATAAGGTATCAAGGAGAAGTGAACATCTGAAATGTCCCCCTGTTTCACTGTACTTTTCACTCTTCTAGGGTGACTCCTATATGATTAGAGAAAGGATGACTGGACTTATTTAAGCTCTCTGCCTCTATGAGTAGAGTTTTCTTTTACAATTGAGGAAAAATGAGCCAATCTCTTCTATACTGGTTCTTCAAAATTCTTTGAAAGGTGAACCAAAGTGTTGAGCAAACGGTAGATTTCTTCTTTAATTGGTCAATAGTGCATTGAACTGGGCCATTGCTGTAAACCTACGACAGAGAGAGCAGTCCCTTTGGCTCTCAGAGAGATTTTCCTCTTTATTCACAATCTTGAATGCCATACATACTTGAGTAGTCAGGGTCTAGTCTGTAGTCCTTATTGCCTCTTGATAAACAGTTGATGGTTCAGTGGATACAGTGCTGAGCCTGGAATCAGGAATCTGTTGTCACCTTCAGTCTTGTCCAATTCTTCATGACCTCATTTGTGGCTTTCTTAGCAGAGACACTGGAGTGGTTTGACATTTTCTTCTCCAACTCATTTTACAGATGAGGAAACTGAGGCAAACAGGGTTAAGTGACTTGCCCAGGGTCACACAGCTAGGAAGTGTCTGAAGCCAGATTTGAACTCAGGTCTTCCTGACTGTAAGCCCAGCACTCTATCCATTGTGCCACCTACTCTGGCCTCAGATACTTCCTGGCTGTATAAACCCTGAGCAAGTCACATAACCTCTTTTTGACTCAGTTTCCTCAACTATAAAATAGGTATAATAATAGCAACAGGGTTGTTGTAAGACTCAAATAGGATAACATTTGTTAAAAACAAAAGTTCTTAACACAGTGTCTGGCGCATAGTGGGTGCTATGTAAACACTTATCTGCCTCCCTTACTGAGTCGCCATAGGAGAACTTATTTCCCTAATGAATCAGATTTTGCCATAATTCCTTGGTTTTACCTTTTCCTTCTTGACAGCCAAGATATTCATCTAGCATGGATGGTACAAGATCTGCAGAATCTTAATCTCAAACCCTCCTTTAAGATAGCCAAGACCTAGGTTCAAGTGTTGCCTCAGACTTATACTGGCTATAATTCTTTGAGGTACACGGAGGGTAGCACCCTGTATTGGTGGCAGGAGTTTCCTCATCTGGGAATTCTCTATACCAGTGACACCATAGGTCCAGTCCCCATCCCCTTTTTAATACAAACCAGTTAAGAAACATTTATTGAACACCTACTATGCATATAATGCTTAAGAGACTATTTTACTCTTTAAGTACAAGCCCAGCTAAGGATGTAATTAAGCAGATCAACTTCTTCAGGGCCTCTTTCCTTTCATTCTGGAAAGGCTCAGGATTAGCCACAAAGTAATGCAATGTTATTATCCTATCATTTCACCCAAATTTACCCCTCTCATGTTCCTGGAAAGTGTTTATTATCCTTTATTCCCCCAAGGGACAAATTGCCATTTGAGTCTACAACAGCACAACACCACAATTGCCAAGCAGTCAATAGGATTACTAAATGGTTTGGTAGTCTTAACTGGATCAGATCCAGTTATTGCTGTTGTTAAAATAACTGAAATGGACTAGTAACTCGGACATAAATTGCTTGGTGGCTAACCATGTTGATGGCTGAAACAACCACTATGACCAGAAAAAAGCCAAACTAGTGGTGCCATATAGATTTATTTGGCCACGGGTGAGCACAAGGACACAACCGCATGGTACCCTCTTTGGATACCAGAAAGACTGAATAAGAGAGCCCAAATAGAAGGATTCCCAACCTTCCATCCCATTTCACCCACAGCCAGAAGCCAAGACAGACTCCAAAGGAAAGACTACACTTATTTTTTCCTTTGAGGGTAGAGATTAATCACTCACCTAGCTCATCTTTCACGAAAAGAAAGAGTTCCATCTTGGCAGAGGGTGATGGGGAAATGGGAAGAACAGGAGAAGCCTTAGCAGGATCTAGCTTCACACTCCCTGGAACTCGACATATTGAAAACTCAGAGCAAGCCTCTGAGCGGTCTTTAAAGAATAAGTGAACTACAAGAATAACAGCTTGGAAGCTGCCTTGCTTATTTACAACCCAGTTCTATTCCCTTGGCAGGAAGCCTTTATCTTTTGCCTTTCTGTACCCTTGAGAGCTTTTAACTATGAATGTTTGGCTGAAGTCTGCGTGAATAAATAAATCACTGACTCTGTAGATCATAACCTATAGGATAAAAATGGATTCTAATCTAATTCAGCAATTAGAAGTAGCAGGACCCATTTAATCTTCTAGGAAAGAAAGGTCGTCTCCTTCTCAGGTACGATTTAGCTTCTGATATCATTCTTCCTGCTTTCAGAAACTAGAAATTCAAGTTATGGTGTCCCATGTTTCCCATTCTTCGATTTCCTCAGGCCGTGACACATCAAGATCTTATCAGAAGACCCAGCTGTGGGCTCCCAGGAGAAGCGAAGCCCCCTCTAGGACAGAACAACAAACATTCAACAAGTCCCCTGGGAGGTAACCAGAGAAGCTCTCTAAAGTCGGAAAGATTTGCCATAATTTAAGGATATGGATTCATCCTCACTTTGAAGACAACTCCCATGGATTCATTTTCAGTTTTCCAGTCATTAAAAACATTTTAATCATCAACATCCTCAGCTCCCCTTAAAAACAGTCTTTCTCAAAACAGACCAGACCCCTATCCAATGGGGAATGAGGGTAGAAACAATTTTTTGTAATTGGTAAAGGAAAAAAGTACAAAAGAAGCATAATTGAAACACTCTGAGATTTGGAAAGAACTTTCTATTACACAACAAATCATTCAGAACATCAAATGAGTTTCTTTTAACTATGGAACAACTTAATAATAAAGTCATTAATGCATTGCTATTTGATTGTGTCTCAGTTACTTTGGGGTTTCTTTTAAGGACAGCTGGTTGACTGTGGTCTTGCTGACAAGACTCACTGTGGGACAAAATGAGGTTTGAATATTCTATTCGGTGCTGTTCATAGACCCAAAGAACTAGATAGAGTCTGGGAGTCCAGGAACACTACCGTAGAAACATGTCAGGTGAGGACTACATTTTGACTTCATTTTAAAGTCCAATATTTATCTGAACTTGTATTTATTTGAGACCGAGTGTTCATGGTTTGGTTTGGTTTAGTTACTTCCATGCTCACTGTTTCACATGCTTTGAGAAATTTTGTTTTTTATACTAATCATTACTGTATTTATATAATAATTCTAAGTTTGAAAGTGTGTAAAATACGTGCCATACATTGGTCTGCATATAGCTGCCAAGGCACCCTCTCTCATATTTGAGCTCCTCTTAAAAGATATCTCAGGTTCAAGGTACTCTCGAATTGGGTCTTGCTCCATTCAAAACTGTAACTCAAAAGCCCCACCCCTTCCAATGTGTATGTTGCCTTATCAGCAGTAGACACAATTATTTCAAAACAAAGAAGGATTTTTTTAAAATTAATTTATTTTAAGCTTAAATACATAATGAGGAAAAAAGAAACATTATAAATTTAAATACTGAAACAAATACAAAATAAGACAAAAGTGAGCATTGCCATGTGCACAGCAGAATATAAGAGATGATTCAAAATATACAGCAATGAATTTCCATTTCAAGAAAGCTTATATAATAAATACTACACATTATGTTCTGAGCTGTCCATCTTTTCTTTGCTTCCTTGTAAGCTTTCTTTTGTTTACTGCTGTGCACTTTTTACTTTGTTCTTTTTCTCCCTTCCTCTCCCCCAACCAAGAAGGCTGCAATTAAGGGCAGATAGATATGTATATATATATATATATATATATATATATACATGCACATATATATGGCATACATATATACACATACACATAGCAACAGCATAGCAAGAAAAGTAACCATGCAACATTTTCCCCACAATAACAGAGTACTCTTTCCCACAAATGTAAATACCTTAAATAAGAAGTGTAACTACATATAAGCATTATGTCTGAGGTTCACATATGTAGCATACATATAACCGAGAATGCAATAGAGAAGGATTACATATAGGAGATACAAGTGGCCAGAATACATGAATGGAGGAGCAACTCATAGGGCCACCTGTGTCTTCTGGAGATATCATGGTGCTGTTTTCTCTTAGCCTATTTCCCCTGTAGACATGCTTTTGGCTAGGTCTCTTGTATTATACTTCTACCACTTCCTATGTATCTATCTTCCTTTTCTCTGGGCAGTTCATCTACCTAAATCAGAGGTTGAAGGCATGTAATCTATCTCTTGAACTCTCTGTTTTGGGGGCTGAATCTCACTTTCGTATTTAGGATTAGGGTTTTTGTGTTGTTCTCGCTGCTGCCACTCACTTATCTTGAGTTGGAGTCTTTAGCTGAGGTGCTATGGAGAAATTATTATGGAGAAATAAAAGGAGGAGTAGGCTCTGCCATGCTCTCTTTTAGCTTGAGCCCATTGGAAAGAGCATTTTCTCTGGAATCAGAAGACCTAGGTTCAAATGCTACCACTGATAGAATGTGGGCAAGTTATTTAATCTTCCTGGAATTAAGTGAGAAGAATTGAACAAAGTTATCAGCCTCACTCTCTCTTCCAGAGTCACCAGTCTAGCGGCAAGACAAAAGTCAGGATTCTGACTGGCTATGGCCCAGGATGCAGTGGATGACCTTGGCACTTTCAATGTCTGACCAAGTTCTAAGCTCTCCACAGCACCTGCTTCAGCAGCCTTCATGGCCATGAGAACAATTTGTTCTCATGCACCCATCCCACCAGGGGAAGTCTTCACATGGTTGGGATAGACATTCCCCTAGCTCAGCAAAGGGTTTTAGGCCCATTGGTTACTCTTGACTTGATTTAGCCCATCTGCAGAGATGGTTTAACAGAGTATACATGCTACAGATTCTTGGAGCCACAGTGAAAGTTGGGTGAAGCTGGACACAAGAGGTGGATGAGTTTGACAAGCCCTCACACCAGAGGCACCAGTCCTCCTTACACACCCCAAACATTCCATTTCCCCCCTTATCAACAAAATGAGAAAACTGGAGAAGAGTTGGGTTCAAATCTCATCTCCAACACTTACCGTGTGCATGACATTGGGCAAGTCACTTAACCTCTTTAATCCTCAAATTCCTTATTTGTAAAATGAGATGTATGGCCTCTGAGGTTCTTTCCAGCTCTAGAATTATGATCCTATGATGCTATGACTAGGTTTTTTCTGATGTCCTAAGAGGGAAAGTAAATAAAGTCTAAAACTGATCCTAGGTGTCTGGTCTTTCAGAAGGAAGATAGGCACTTCACATATCCAGTCATTTGTCAAGAAAAAAGCAACTTTTCTCTCCATGAGGAGAGGAACCTGACCATTTCCAGGACCTTGGGCTTCAGGTGCTGAACTCTGGATCCCAGAACAGTCACCCACTTAAATCAGAGGTTTCAAGCAAGGCATTTGAACTCCCTGTGTTGGGGGTTGAATCTACTTTCTTTTTTGGGGTTAGGATTTGCTTATCCTTGCCATTTATAATCCAGTGTGGATCCTGGGACTTTAAACTCACTTCATTGGGGAAGAAGCAAGCAGAAGGCTCTTCCTAAGAAGCCTCACCAGAACTGTGAGGGCCTGAGGCACCCACCTCAGTTTTAACTCTGACCAAGGTTCTTTGTGAACAGAGTTGGGACAGAAAAAGCCAAAAGAGTTAGTTTGGGCTGTTGAGAGATTTTAGCCACGCACTTCAAATCCTTTGTCTTTTTTATGTATATGTGACTTGCAGTAAGCTTGGCAGACTTTCAACTGCCCTGTGTAGGATCTAGAAAGAGTATGGAAGTGGATTTGGAGTCAAAGGTTGTTATTGTTGTCAACGGTTGTCATTTTAGGCATATTCAACTCTTTCTAACCCCATTTGGGGTTTTCTTGCCATTTCCTTCTCCAGCTCATTTTACAGATGATGAAACTGAGGCAAACAGGGTTAAGTGACTTGCCCAGAGTCACACAGCTAGCAAGTGTCTGAGGCCATATTTGAACTTAGGAAGATGAGTCTTCCTGACTTTAGGCCTGGTATTCTATGCAGTATGGTGCCACCTACCTTCCCCAGCACTCAGAGGACCTGGGTTCAAATCCTAGATCTGATACTTGTTACCTCTATGACCTTGGACAAGCTGCTTTACCTCTCTAGGACCCATTTCCTCATCCATTAAATCAAAAAGTTGAGGTAGAAGGCTTCTGAGGGCCCTCCCAACTTTAAATCTGTAATCCTGTTATTCCTTTTTTCATAGATTCAAATCCTGAAGCTCAGAGAGTTTACATGATCCACCCATTGTCATCAAACTAATAATATTGGAAGCAGGATTAGAATACAAATCTCCCTAAGCTCAAGACCAGCCTTCTATGAACTAGATCACAACTTTTTAAAATAAATGTTTAAAGAAAGACTCGAACCCTACCAAAATCTTTTTGTGACACAACTATGGTACTAATACCTAAACCAGGAAGAGTAAAAACAGAGAAAGAAAATTATAGACCAATTTTCTTAATTAATATTGATGCAAAAAATTGCAGCAACTTATCAGGAGAATAATACACTACGACCAGGTAAGATTTATTCAAGGAATGCAAGGCTGGTTCAATATTAGAAGAATTATCAGCATAATAATTGATCATATCAACAACAAAACTAGCAGAAACCATATGATTATCTCAATAGATGCAGAATAAGCTTTTGACAAAATACAACACCCATTCCTATTAAAAACACTAGAAAACATAGGAATAAATGGAGTCTTCCTTAAAATTATAAATAGCATCTACCTAAAACCATCGGCAAGCATTATATGCAATGGAGATACACTAGATGCATTCCTAATAAGATCCAGGGTGAAACAAGGGTGTCCATTATTACCCCCATTATTCAATTTGGCACTAGAAATGTTAGCTTTACCATTAAGAGAAGAAAAAGAAATTGAAGGAATTAGAATAGGCAAAGAAGAAACTAAAAATCACTTTTTGGAGATGATATGATGATTTCCTTAGAGAATCAAGTAAAAAACTTCTTGAAATAATAAAAAATTTTAGTAAAGTTGCAGGATATAAAACAAACCCACATAAATCCTCGGCATTCCTACACATTACCAACAAAGCCCAACAGCAAGAGATAGAAAGAGAAATTCCACTTAAAGTTACTGTAGACACTATAAAATATATGGGAGTCTACCTGCCAAGACAAACCCGGGGCCTATATGAACACAATTACACTTTTTACACAAATAAAGTCAGATCTAAATAAATGGAATAACATCAGTTGCTCGTGGTTAGGCTGAGCTAATGTAATAAAAATGACAATTTTACCTAAATTAATTTAGTTATTCGGTGCCATACTAATCGAACTACCAAAAAATTATTTTACAGAGCTGGATAAAATAACAAAATTCGTCTGGAAAAACAATAAGATCCAGAATATCAAGGGATTTAATGAAAAGAAATGCTCTAGGGAAGGTGGCCTAGCCATACCAGATATCAGACTGTACTATAAAGCAGCAGTCATTAAAACTACCTGGTACTGGCTAAGAAACAGTGGTGGATCAGTGGAATAAATTAGGTACACAAGACGCAGTAGTCAATGACTATTGCAAACTAATCTTTGATAAACCCAAAGAATCCAGCTTCTGGGCTAAGAATTCACTATTCCACAAGAACTGCTGGGAAAATTGGGAAATGATATGGCAGAAACTAGGCATAGATCTTACACCGTATATCAAAATAAAGTAAAGATGGGTCATGATTTAGAAACAAAGGCTGATACTATAAGCAGTTTTGGAAAGCATGGAATAGTTTATCTATCAGATTTATGGGAAAGGGAAGAATGCATGACCTAACAAGAGATGAAGAGCATTACAAAAGGCAAAATGGATAATTTCGATTGTGTTAAATTGGAAAATTTTTGTATAAACAAAGCCAATGCAACAAAGATTAAGAGCGAAGCAGAAAATTGGGAGAAAATCTTTACAAGTGTTTCTGATAAAGGCCTCATATCTAAAATATACAGGGAACTGAGCCAAATTTGTAGGAATACAAGCCATTCCCCAATTGAGAAATGGTCAAAGGATATAAACAGACAGTTTTCAGAGGAAGAAATTAAAGATATCTATAGGCATATGAAAAAATGCTTTAAATCACTATTGGAGAAATGCAAATCAAAACAACTCTTAGGTACCACATATCTCCTGTCAGATTGGCTAACATGACAAAACAGGAAAATGATAAATGCTGGAGAGGATGTGGGAGAATTGGAACATTAATACACTGTTGATGGAGTTGTGAACAGATCCGGCCATTCTGGAGAATAATTTGGAACTATGCCCAAAGGGCTATAAAAATGTACATACTCTTTGACCCAGCAATAACCCTCCTAGGGCTATATGCCAAAGAGATCACACAAGTGGGAAAGGGACCCATATGTACAAAAATATTTATAGCAGCTCTTTTTGTGGTAGCAAAGAATTGGAAATCAATGGGATGGCCATCAATTGGGAATAGCTGAACAAGTTGTGGTATATGAATGCACTGGAAAACTATTGTGCTATAAGAAACGAGGAAGATACAGACTTCATAATAACCTGGAAAGACCTACATGATCTGATGCTGAGTGAGAGGAGCAGAACCAGAAGAAGATTGTACACAACCACAGACATACTGATTCTGCGATGACTAACTTTGATAGACTTGGCTCTTCTCAGCAATACAATGCTCAAAGACAGCTCCAAAGGAATCACGATGGAAAAAGCTATCTACATCCAAAGAAAGGACTATGGAGTCTCAATGTAAATTGAGGCAAACTATTTACTCTTTTTTTTTCTTTTCTTCTTTGGTTTTGTTTCTTCTGTCTCATGATTCATTCCATTGGTCATCATTTTTCTTTACAACTTGACTATTGTGTAAATAAGTTTAATGCAAATGTATATATAGAATCTATATCAGACTACAGGCCATCTTGGGGGGAGAGGGAAGGGGGAGAGAGAGAAGAGAATTTGAAACTCAAGAACAAGTAGAACTGAGTGTTGTAAAGTAAAAATAAAATATCTAATATAAAAAAAATGAATTGGACATGATTGAAAAAAAGACTTGAGAATATTTGGCCTTAGAAGTGTTAATCTTAATCTTAAAAGATTTCATGTCTTTGAGTATTAGAATATTTTGATCCAGATCCTTATCCTATATAACTATGGGAATCATTGTTGCCCATTAAAAATTAAATGAGATAATATTTGTAAAGTGCTTAACACAGTGTCTGGCACGTAATAGCCATTATATAAATGCTAACTATGTTCATAACTTCTCTTTGTCTGGTTCTGGTATAATACTGTACCTTTCATTATTAGTGATTATCTACACAGGTCAACAGAAACAAAAAATGTTCTTTATTATTCAATATGTAAAAGTATATGATGATCATATTTGAGCTTAACCAACTACCCTATGGACTAAAAGCAATGTTCTTCACAGTCTTGTCCTTCCAAAGAAAGAGATCAGGAAAAAGGAAAACGATTTCACTGCCTAGGCCATATTACATCAAGTCTAATGAAAGTTCTTCGGTCCAGTGGGCCACTATGTGGCCGTGGTGCTCAGGGACATTGGCCTGCATTTCTATCATATAAATACATAGGATTATAAGCTACAGTAAAAAGAAAATATTAAACATTTATTATTTATCTCAAACCATCTATGTACAAGGATTCATCGAGCCCTTACTATATACCTAGATATTGTGAGAAATGCAGGAAATCTAAATCTAAGCAGCTACTGTTCTTTTGTGCTTCTGAGATCACCACTTGCTGTTTATCTTCAAAATGGTGGCTGACATTTCCGTTTCTCCTTTTCCCCTGAAAAGGTTCCCATTTACTGGGACTTACTTCAGCTGCCAGGAATTCTTCTCTTTCAAAGAATTTTGTCACTCTTTTGTGAGATTGCGCAGGTAATTAGGACTGATCATTCAGTTAGTCAACATATTTTCAGCTCTTTTCTTAATCAGGTTCATAAGTATACTCAATTGGCACACAAAATTGTCATTTTTAAAAAGACCATTTTTAACCCGCTATATTCTCCCTTCCCCCCACCCCAGTGGAAATTCCTCTAGGCACACTTGACATTTAGGTTGGGGCAAGGAAATCCCTCTCAGTCTCCATGATGTCCTGGCATCTAGCACCTGACGCATTCATATTATCCTGGAGCAAAAAAATCCTTGGATGTACAGAGCTGGTAACTTTTAACATGCGTCTTGAGGCTTCTGAGGTCACTGTCTTCCTTATAAAGAGTCTATAAAATAGTATTTTCTTAACATTCTTCATTCTTTATATTCAGAGGCAGTAGATAGAATGTTAGACCTGGAGTCAGGAAGACAAAAGTTCATATCCTTAATTAAACACTAACTTGCCCTGTGACCTTAACCTCTGTTTGCCTCAGCTCCCTCATCTGTAAAACAGGGGCAATAACAGCATCTACCTCCCAAAATTGTTGTGAGGATCCAATGAAATAAGATTTATAAAGTGCTTATCACAGTGTCTGGCACATAATAGCCATTATATAAATGCTAACTATATTCACAACCTATCTTTGTCTGGTTCTGGTATAATACTGCACCTTTCATTATTAATCTAGCTGACTATGTTTTAAAGCAATAAGTTAAAATCTGGAAATTTTGGAGCTATATTATTCAAAATCAGAAGGCGTACTTCCCAGAAAGAAAACCATTTCTCAAATACACAGGATTCAGATTATACAATGCTATATTTATTTATTTGATGACTTATAGGGAGTTTATTGTCATGGGAGCTAGAATGGAAACATCCTCTAGAAATACCCCAGAGCACCCTAAAGAATCGGTATAATTCATCCTGAGCTTCAAGTTGCTTCTGACATCTTCAACTTACTTGGCATTGGTCCTGATACATAATACTCAGTTCTGTTTCTGCCTGTCACAAGTAATATATAAACACTCACAAACACATACAAATTGTTTTAAAGTCATATTAGATCCGTAATTCAAATCAACAAAAGGCAAGGAATTTCAGTTATTCCTTGCACCATCTTTAAATGGTTCTGTTGTGCCAAATATTATAAACACAAAATATCAAATGTGGGTCTGAGGGCTCTGTAATACCTAGCTCCCTTTATAATCATGCTGTTTGGGGGATCAGACTACCGTAGGCCGTGTTATATTTGTCTTTTTATATATAGGGTTATCATGGATTGGGGCCCATTATGTGATAGGTAACATATTTGAATCTATATAATAATGAATTGTGTTGGGCACAGGCACACATGCAAATGTAAATATATACACTCACGAATCATGAAAGAGGTCATTTATCCAACTAAACTCTGACTCTTCATTGTAAACATTGTTTATAAGTGAATCTCAAAACCTAATGCTTTGGGGGTTCAGATCCCAAATTTTGAATTCTTACTTGAAATTTATCCAGGCATAGATTCATCTGAACCACCTCCTTTCCCTCTCTACTATTTTCTTGACTTTAAGCTGCAACCACCAAAAAATGTAAACCTCATCATGTGTTTTGATGATGACTACTGCTTACTTTAACTCCCCATAGTTGCCTTTAAGGTCAAGACTTGCACCATTTGTATTCCCCCTGTTAAATTATCAACTCTAGATTGATACCTGGTGGGCCTCTTATCCATTGTGGCACCCTTCTGGGCCTGGAAGCCCAACCCTGTTCTGCCCCTGCCCAAATACTCTTGGCTGGCTCTGGCCAAGCTTGGTATGAGCAGCCTGTGTTATGGTCAGCCTTCCTCTTCATGGCAGAAGAGGTTTTTATCACTACACTGGATGAGGGCTACAGTCCTGGGCCCCTCAGAGTAGATCAGAGTACAGTAAACAAAGAAGGAACATGAGGAAGGGGGTAGCAAAGGCAGGGAGAGGTCTCATTTTCATGACCTCCAATAAATAGTGCCTCAATTTTCTGACTCATAAAAAAGCAAACTAAAGCTAGTTTGTCATTAAGGGACAAACTCTGGAGATGAGAAGAGGGGGTCATATTTGGACATAAATATGAGGTAAAAACAAAAATAAATTTTCTTTTTTTCTCAAAAGAAAAACCTGAAATTGGGGCAGACAGATCTGAAATGAGAATCTCAAGGAATAGCTCAAGATATTTGCCCCTAGTAGATTGGTAGACCACTAGTAGACTAGTAGACCACTTAATGAAGAATATGCATACCTGTTTGATTAGGAGTCTTCAATCAGCTATTTCGCTCTTCCATAACAGACAATTTCATCCCTGTTCCTGTATCTTCAAAGGGCATAGAAAAGCAGAAAACTTGATAGAGATCAAAAAATTCAATTCAACAAACATTTATTAAATGCCTACTACATGCAGAATGTTGCACCTATTTCTAGAACAGACAAAAAAATTAAATAAAACACAGTCCCTATTCCAAGTTTACAATCAACCCCTAAAGGAAAGTTACTTTGCTGTCTTTTGTCATCGAATACCACTGAAGGGATTGGAGGACATTTATCTAGTGAGCTATGAGTGAAAGAAAGAGGAGTAGGGAATTAAAAAGCATTGAACCCCATTACCTGAAAAAAATCATGAGACGAGGATTTAAACCCTCCTGCAATTATACTCCTTTAGGTTTAATAATATTATTCATTTAAATGGCACTTAATAATTTACAAAGTTCTTTTTGTGCATTGCTCTGTTTGATTCTCACAATAGTCCTACAAGACAGGTATTGCAGAAAATATTGACTCCATCGTACAGTGGAGAAATCTGAAGCATTCAGTCTAAGGTTCAGATTGAGTAATTCTATGCAGTAATTATCTTTGACAAGGAGGGATATACGGACAATAAAAGTTTCCCCATAATTCCTATTCTATTCTACCACAGTCTGCCAGGAAAGACTGAGAGCTAAGATTCCCTCTGATTGCCAAATCTGATAGAGAGAAGCCGTTCTGCATTTGAAGACTTTGGCTAACGAGATAAATTTCTTCATTTAAAAATAGTCTAAAGGAGGAATGATTGCTATCAATTTCCATTAATTTCCTATACATCCATCTCAGACTTCCAGTTGGCTATGGCACACCTTTTAAATATATCCACAGATAAGAGGAGAATATAAGGTTTTCTATTTTCCTCCAATCCATGTTACCCATAGCCTCCAAATGCTGCTGGAGAGTAAATTCTATCTCTTGGATCAAGAAAAGCAAACCAATTAGCTTTTGAACTTTACTTTCAGACCATCACTTCAGATACACATGAGTTCTTAGGCAGCTTTATTTGTTTATGAGTAAGGGAAGGAAACAAGCATTTAAGCACCTACTATGTGCCACTCACTATACTGAACATTTTACGAATATTATCTTATATGATCCTGACAACAATCCTGAGAGATAGGTGCTGTTATTATCTACATTTTACATTTGAGAAAACTGGGGTAAACAGAGGTTGAATGACTTCCCCAGGGTCACACAGCTAGTAAGTGTCTGAGGCCAAATTCGAACAATGCAATTTACTTATAAAAATCTGTAATTCCTTCAATGGATTCATGATGTCATCCATGGAAACACACCCTCTATAGAGCTACCCCAAAGTACTGGGAGCCTTCTTCTAAGCCTGGCTACCAAAGTGAAATTCAGACTATCCATCTGAAATGCCTCACTCTCAATACGTGACTGATTCAGAGAAGAGATTTGACAGGGGAAATTTGGGGAGTTGTGACATTTTGAGTGAAAGCCTTCAGTGTGACTGGTTCATTTAGAAATATTTGCACTACATGGAACTGCCTCTCTCCTCACTGTTTGACTGTGGATCCTTACCACCCTTTGGTGGGGGAAATCTCTTCTATACTGGAACACCTTTAAAAGATGTTTTAATTAACCATCGCACTCAAAGGGATATTTAGAAAGCTTTAGCTCTTAATGTTAATAATAGTTCTCTTAAGCTAAATAACTGAAACGCTTATCAAAGTGGAAATTTCTGGACTATACAGATCAAGGGGGCTAGATCTTTCGTCACTCAGAAGATGATTTGTCCAATCAGAAGGGAACTCCCAGCAACCAAGGCTGCCAAAGCTGTTGTAAAGTTCCCTCTGCTTTTCCATCTTAAACCAGAGGTCGCAGCAGAGAGAAATAATCCCTAATGAAAAGCTTCACTTTTCACCAACCATAGGTGGTGAAAGGCAAAGGCTTTCACTGAGATTCTTGGCCAAGAGCTCCAGAATTGTTTCTTTCTCTAATCAATCAGGAATTGCACGACCGAAACCTTCAATCAAGCTAATGACTTTTTTTTCTGTTCAGTGACTTAAATGAAAGTCTCTAGACTCACCTTTCACTTAAAAAGTCATAATCCCTCACATTTCCTCTATTAAATCAGTATTCCTTTGAAAACCACATTTTAGTATCTAAATGTTTATATAGTTTCTCATTTTCTTAGCTTTGTGTCATGTGCCTGCAAATTAGCTAATTTGTCCCCCATACTTTGTTCTCAAAAAGTCTTTTATCCCTTCGGTGCTCTTGAAACTGTTTCCTTGCCTGAAAATTTCTGTATATTTTTTCATTAAATAAAAGCTCTTTCTCGGCCTCCTTATAGCATCGAATTGTTCCCACACAAGTCCATGTGAGGCATGCTTGGATCCAGTACAATGAGGGAATACATGCTAAAGGCATCACACTTGTAAGGACACTGAGGGATCATACACACAAAAAAAGGGAAGATGGTGAAGAAAAAAATTCTGAACCTCACCAGAACTGATAAAAGGCAGCCAATAGAAGATTATTAAGCTCCTTGACCTTAAGGAGCATACGTTATTTAAATTACTATTTAATCCAATCGTCATCTATCTTTCAGTTCTAAATGAAATGTGTACTTACACATTATATTATATACATGTATGTATGCAATATTTGTTTTATATTGTATATGTGTACATATGTTACGTGTATACTTATATAGATATATGTATTATATGTGTGTGTATGTATATACATGAGTCGTGTCATATATATTCATATATATGGTTCTCACCATAGGTGATACCTTACAACAATTGACCATATTAAAGGACATTAAAAAAGGCCATTAAAAAAGGTCATTAAAGGCCTCACAAATGAATGCAGAAAAGCAAGAAAGTTTTGCACAGGATGGAAATTTTACATTAGAAAAAAATCATTAAAAATGTAATAGCTAACTGACATTCATAATCTGGTCAGCTTTATTTCCTCATCACCTAAGCTATACATATTCTTCATAGCCATTATTATTACCTTTTAATGAAGCTGTCATAAGGTCATATATCTACAAATAGCTAATTTATTTAACAAAGTCACTGAACTCTCACTTCCCTTTCCACTTTAGAAGTCTTCCCAATATCATTTTTTGCATTACTATTATTTTATTTTATAAAAAAAAACACAACAAAAAACAATTTATCTTTTCTTGAGGTTTTTTTTGCTTTTTTGTCTTCTTAGATTATATCCAAAATATATTAACTTTTCAGCTCCTTGAACAACATTTTTCTTTTAATCAATATTGACCCATTTTAAAATGTAGTTTTAGACTCAACTCACTGGGGTAAATGATGAGTATCTGTGTGTACAACTGTTGAAAGAAATTATGGTTTTTTTGAACATTTTTGGCAATTCAAAAAGAAAACTTCTGGGATTTGATGCTGTTCTTCCAGGAAACTTAGGTGTGCTAAAGTTGCTATTTGGCATTCCTTCCAGCAGTTAAAATATGCTCTGAGAAAGCTTGCCATTTTCATTGTGAAATAGCTTCTTTCTTCCAGACAGAAAAAATAATGACAATTTATCTCATCAGAAAAAGATGTGACTTTTAATTATCAGAAAACTAGGGAAACAGACCTGGTGAGGGCTTTAGTCCTTACTAGAAAAAAAGAAAGTATTTGTCACCATTCAGTCAGAGAGAGATAGTAGGCCTGTTGAGAATGAATTGACATATGCCTACTGAAGTGAAAGATCATACAAAAATGCATTGAAGCTAAGGCCATACTTCTTGGTCATTTCCTACACTAGATATTTTCTGAGTAATACACATTTTTTTTGTTTTTTGCCTCCCCATCCTTCTTCAACCAAAGCAGCACTTAAACCTTGGAATGCTATTATTATTCTCTGTAGGTAATAATTTCTCATGATTCATTTTTAAAAAATCATGATGCCTATGCATTGCATTTCTCTAATATACAGCCTTTGGCCAGTGGTTGTCAAACATTCTGCATGTGTTTATTGGAGCTGAATTCACATCCTAGTGCAGGTCACGCTCAATCACTTAATCAAGAAGCATGTATTAAGCACCTACTATGTGTCAGACACTATACTAGGTGCTAAGGAAACAAATACAAAAGTGAGATAGTTCCTGTCTTCAAAGAGCTTACATTCTACTTAGGGAGAGCATGTCCACTAATAAATACAAATAGGCTATATGACACATACACAGCACAAATTTAAGGGGGAAATTAATGACTGGGAGAATTAGAAAAGGCCTCTTAAAGAAGGTGGCACTTGTGCTGATCCTTGAAAGATGCTAAGGGTCCCAAGAGGCAGAGGTGAGGAGGAAGAGCATTATAGGTAGAGAGAGCTCTTAGGTTAAATCAACAATGTATGCACAGCCAAAACCCAAAATAGTCCTCCTCTCAGATTTTCTCAGTTTTATGATTTTATCGCCCTCCCCACTAATACTCTCCATGGCCAATTTTCATCTCAGTCTCAGCCTCAAGTGGATTCCCACATTCCTCCCATCATGCCTTAATGATAGACTTTCAGAAGTGCCCAGGGCCACGAGATTGCCATGCTTGTGTTGACTCAAACCCTAGATAGAGCAGTCTCCTGCTCATACTTCTGCAATGCAGCCTTCCAGCAGGTTCATGGGGCACAGCAACATGACAGGTCCAGCAGTTGAGGGCTATGTCAAAACTAAGACATTAATCCTTCTAACCTGTCTTCATTAATGGACTTCACTATTATTCTGCCTAGACTCGTTTCCCAGTGGTTAATATACTCCTACCTCTTAATCCTCTAGATGCTGAAATACAAATTCCCAAACCATCTCTAGCTATCCTTTATCTCAAGTCATTCCCCATCAACCTATTCTTACAATGTCCCACTCTATATCTGCCCATTCTTTCCACTTGGCCCTCTGAAATGCCTAGTTCATAATTAACAAACTTTCTCTCATCTTCCTCTGCTTTCTCTATTCCATCTTCTGACATTCCCTGAAACCTAGCTCCCTCCTGATAAAACCACATACCTGGCCACTTTTTTCCCTTGATTGGTTGTATTTTCATTCAGGTTCTTGCTCTCAATTGCCACATCAGAACTAAGATACAAGTTTATCACCAAAACCAGTCTCTGATAGCTGGTATTGTATGGATCTTCTCCCTCTTTTCTCAGTGAGTTTCGAGTCTGACACATAGTCTATTCTCTACCCCAACTCCTGCTCTCATTTTAGGGGAATACCTCAAATAATCTAACTTCCCATTTCCTCAAGTCACTCAGCTCTCATGACTTACTACTGCATTCTCTCTTAGCCACAATCAGGGATACCCCCTGATCTTGCTGTCATCCATAAATTTTCTACTTTCTTGTTCAAGAATTCTGAATTTCTTCTGTCAGATTATCCTCCTATACCTCCATCTACTTTATTCTTTTTAATCCTAATCTTCATCCTCACCATGACTTCTAGTCTTTCCATTCCTCAGCACCATTCCATGCCAGCACCCTTGCTCTGATTATAGACCCATCCCTTACCAAGTAGGACCATTGGGTGAACCAGTTCAACTCTATACTATTCTTTGGTCCCTCGTCCAATTGTAATTACATCTTGCTGAATCTAACCCTGGATTATACTCACCACCTCCCTCCTTATACTCCCAATTCTCACCTCCCATGTCCTAATGAATGAGACTGGAGGAAATCACAAAACTGAACTCACTGATTATGTGATTTCATTTTTTTATATCAAATAATTTCAAGTTGGTTCTCCCTAATTGACTCTAACCCACTTGTTATAGTGACAGATTCAAAGCTCCCTTCTCTCCTCAAGCCTCTCATACTACCTCCTACCCCAATCTCACCTGAGTGTCATCACATAATGTCACCATTCGAACTGAAGCTTTCATTCACTAAGAACTTCTCTTCTTCTCCTCATTATCTCATTTCCTTCTGACATCACCCTCTACTATTTTCTCTTTCACTTCAGTATCTGGTGATAAAGTAGCCTTTCTGCTTGCCAAGGCCAATATCTCTACAATCTCTTTATCCTCTCTGCCTCGTCTTCAGCAACAGATTGCCTCAATCATGATCACCATTCTCTTTAAAACCATCAATTTCTCCCTATGAACTGGTCCATTCCTTATCACCTACAAAAACGCCCAATACTCTTCCATACTTTAAAAACCCTCACTAGGTTTTACTGTGACTACCAGGTATGGTCCTATATTGTTCCTCCCTTTCTCAGCTAAATTCCTTGAAAATCTATGTCTAATTAGTGGTTTCCAATTCCACTTCCTCTTTCACTTCTAAACTGTCCAGAATTCAGATTCCAATCGAATCAAATTGAAACAACTATCCCCAAGTTGTTAATGATCTCTTCATCACCAAATCTATCTTCATCTTTATTCTACTCTCCATCAAATCTGAAAATGTTAACTACCTTCTCCTGCTAGATATTCTTCTTTTCTCTGTGCTTCCATGATTTTGCTCTTTCATGGTTCTTTTTCTGCCTCTCTGATCACTCCTCAGTCTCTTTTGCTTAATCTTCATCCATATCACACCTATTAATCATGGGTGTCTCTGTTCTGGTTCCTCTTCTCTTTTCTGTTCATACAAACTTGCATAATCTCATCAGTTCTCACAGGTTATATTATCATCTCTAAGAATACGATTCTGGGATTTGTAAGTAATCCCTTAGTCTCTCTCCTGAGCTCCAGTTTCACATTACTAATTGTCTATTGAGCATTTCAAATTGCACATCTTCTAGGGATCTCGGATTCAACATGCTCAAAACAAACTTCATTATCTCAAAACCCATCACTTTTCTGAACTTCCCTACTATTGTTGAGGGCACTAGCATCCTTCCAGTTTTTCAGGCTCATAACCTTTATGTCTTCCTCAACTCCTCTTTCTCACTCCCTACATGGATAGAATTGACAGCCAAATCTTGGAATTTCTTTATCTACAACAAATCTTGCATCGTTTACCTTTCCCCTAGTCATACAGCTACTACTGAAGTTCAGTTTCTTATCTCCTCTCACCTGGACTATTGTGTTAGCCTCCTAATCCAATGCCTGGTATATAGCAGGTGCTTAATAAATGTTTGTTGAACTTGGGCTTTTTGTCTCAAGTCTCTATCCACTATAATCCCACCTTCACACAGCCACCAGATTGATCTTTCTAACCTGCAGGTATGGCCAGGTCACTCCCTGCTAAATAAATTCCACTGGCTCTAGGTTATCTCCAGACTAGTAAAGATTAGATTTGAACTCAGGTCCTTAGAATCCAGAGTCAGTGCTTTTTCCCCTAAGCCATACTGCTTCCTCTTCTCCTACCCCATCATTTCATAGATGAGGAAACTAAGATCCAGAAAAATTAAAGGACTTACCCAAGGTAATCTTTTTAAAGCTCAGATGCGACTATTCCAAACCATTGAAAAAATTCCAGTGGCTCCCTATCACCTCCAGGAACCAATATAAATCCTTTATTTAGCATTCAAAGTTCTTACCACCTGGCCTCCCTCTTACCTTTCTAGTTTTCTTACATCTTAGTCCCCTTAATCTCTCCCACCACCATGCACCACCCTATATACTTCAATCCAGCGACCCTAGCCTCCTTGCTCTTACTTACACAAGGCATTCCAACTCCAGACTCTAGGTGTTTTCACTGGCTCATGCCTGGCATTCTCTCCCTTCTCATCTCTGCCCCCCTGCTTTCCCAGATTCATTCAAGTCTCAGCTAAAATCCCACCTTCTACAAGAAGCCTTTCCTGATTCCCCTTAATGTCCATGCCTTTTAGATTATCTCCAGTTAATCATAATTGTTTTCATGTTGTCTCCTCCATCATAACATGACGTTCTCCTGGAGAACAGGGACTGCCTTTTGCATTTCATTCTACTCCTAGCACTTAGCACAGCGCCTAGCACAAAGTAGAACTTAAAAACTGCTGATTGATGGCTTGACTGATTGAAATGGCAGAACCAAGGCTTGTGGGAGATAGGCTTGGAGAAAATCTCTTGTTATAAAAAATGACTATTTTGGAAGGGAGAGAGGGAGGGATTTGGAAGACATCTAGACAATGTAAAAACATAAGATTTGTTCAGTCATTTTTCAGTTCTGTCTGACTCTTCGTGACCCCATTTGTGGTTTTCTTGCCAGAGATATTAGAGTGGTTTTGCCATTTCCTTCTCCAGTTTATTATACAGAAGAAGGAAACTGAGGGCAACAGGGTTAAGTGATTCGCCCAAGGTCACCCAGCCAGTAAACATCTGAAGTTAGATTTGAACTTATGAACATGGATCTTCCTGACTCCACGCCTGGCACTCTATCATTGTGCCACCTAGCTGCCCCCAAAACATAAGATATGTAGTTAATAATAGCATCTGCTTCATAAAGTTGTGAGTATCAAATGAGATTGTAAAGTACTTTGCAAACTTCAAAGCACTCTAGAAATGCTAATTATTGCTTTAAAAAGAAATAAGCTTGGAGAGGTAGACTGAAGACAGACTGTGGAAAGCTAACTCACTTATCTAACAAATATTTACTGAGTATCTACTATGTGGCACTGTAGAAGGTACCTAGCAGGGAGATACAAATGAAGTATCCCATCCCACCCATCCCTTCCTTCCCAAACAAAGGAATTTATAGCTTAGTGCAAGAGATAAAATCAAGGCTGTATCCAGAGCACAAATCCTTTATCATCATTACCATCATCATCACTATATTCTGACCAAGGCAGTTTTGTATCACTCATATTATGATGGTGATTATATTACTTGCTGTCTAGGGTTTCAGAGGCTGAGCCTTTCTAAAACCCCCTACAATCAATTCTATATAGATATGGCCAATCAATCAGTAAACATTTATTGTTTGCCACTTGAGCAGCTAGGTGGCACAGTGGATAAGGTGGCAAGGCCTGGGGTCAGGAAGATCTGAGTTCAAATCTGGCCTTAGATACTAGCTGTCTGACCCTGGGAGAGTCAATTAACCCTAAGTTTTCTCATCTGTAAAATGAGCTGGAGAAGGAAATGGCAAACTACTCCAGTATCTTTGCCAAAAAAAAAACACAAATTGAGGTCTTGAAGAGTCATACATGACAGAAAAATGCCTAAACAGACTATGTTCCAGGGACTGTGCTAAGCTCTGGGGATATAAAGAGAGGAAAAAAGAAGTCTCTGCCTCAAAGATCTGGCAATATAATGGGGGAGACAACATACAAGCCAATATATACAAAACAAGCTATATACAGGATCAATAGGACATAATTAACAGAGGGAAGGCACTGGAATTAAGAGAGGTTGAGGAAGGCTTCCTGTAAAAGGCTGGATTTTAGCCGGGAGTTAAAGGAAGCCAGGGAACTCAGTAGTCAGAGCAGAGGAGAGAGATAATTCCAGGCAAGGAAGATGGCCAGAGAAAATACCCAGAGCTAAGAGATTGTCTTGTTCAGGGACTATCCAGGAAGCCAGTGTCATTATTAAAGAATACATGTTGGGAAGTAAGGTATAAGAAGACTGGAAAGGTGGAAGGGGGCTAGGTTACAAAGAGCTTTGAATGCCAAACAGCATTTTATTATTTGAGCCTAGAGGTAATAAGAAACACTGGAGTTTATTGTGTAGGGGACATGTGATATGGTCAGACATGCACTTTAAGAAAATCACTTCAGTGACTGAATGGATGATGAATTAGAGTGGGGAAAGACTTGAGGCAGGTAGACCCAGCAGCAGCAGCAGCAGACTATTGTAACAATTCAGACATGAGGGGATGAGGGCCTGCACTACAGTGGTAGTAGTGTCTGAGGAGAGAAGAGGATGTGTGTGTGTGGGTGGGTGGGTGGGTGGGTGGGTGTAGGTGTGTGTGTGAGATAGAGACAGAGACAGAGACATGGGGGAGAGAGAGAGAGAGAAAGAGAGAGAGATACGGGGGGAGAGTTGCAAAGGTCAAATCATCGGGCCTTGGTGACAGCTTAAATATAGGGGAGCAAAGAGGCAGGGGAGGGGTAGATGAGAGATAGTGAAGAATACACGTGACTCCTAGGGTATGAGCCTGAAAGACTGGGAGAATGGTGTTGCCCTCTACAGTGACAGAGAACATAAGAGGGGAAAGGGTTTAGGGGAATAGTTAATGAGTTGCATTTTGGACCCATTGAGTTTAGGATGCCTATTGGACTTCCATTTTGAGAAGTCTGAAAGGTAGTTGAAGATACAAGATTGAAGGTCAGCAGAAAGTTTGGGGCAGAATAGGTAGATTTGAGAATCATCAGCATAAAAATAATAGTTAAATCCATGGGAGCTGATGGATCACCAAGAGAAATAGTATAGAAATAAAAAAGCAGAGAGGCCAGAATAGAACCCTGACCCTATGATTAGAGGGTATGATTTGGAGGAGAATCCAGCAAAGGAGACAAAGAAAGAGCAGTCAGAGAAACAGGACAACCAAGAAAGGATGGCCTGACAAAAACCTAAAGAGAAGAGAGTATCAAGGAGGAGAGAGTGATCAATAGTGTCCAAAGCTGCAGAGAGATCAAAGAGAATGAAGAGTGAGAAAAGGTTACTGGATTTGGCAACTAAAAGATCATTAGTAACTTTGGAGAGAGTAGTTTTGGTGGAATACTAAGGTCAGAGGCCAGGTCGTAAGGGATTGAGAATGAAAGGAGAGAAAGTGGAGGCACCTATTCTTATAGATTTTACAAAGTCCTTTATGTATTTGAGATATGAGACTATAATCTGAGAAAGGGTCTATAAAATTTTTTTCCCAGTTCTCTGCTTTCTTTCTGATCTTGGCTGCATTTGTTTTATTTGTATAAAAACTTTCAAATTTAACATAATTGAAATTATCCATTTTATATCTCACTCTGCTCTCTAACTCTTATTTATTCATAAATTGTTCATTCATCCATTATTGCAGACAAATTTTTCAAGGAGTTTGGGTGCAAAGGGCAGTAGAGATATAGGATGATAGGGATGGGAGGATGGAAAGAAGACTTTTTCAGGATGGGGGGGATGTAGGCATGTTTATATGCTGTAAGAAACGAGCCAGTAGAGAGGGAGAGATTGAAAAGAAGTGAGAGAATGGGGATCACAAAAGGGGCAATCTGTTGGAGGAGATGGGATAGAATGGGATCAATTGAACAAGTAGAGGGATCAGTAAGGAGTAAGGCCATTTCATCATATGAAACTGGGGTAAAGGAAGAAAAAAGAAAAGAGTGATAGGAGAGGATGTTTGTGGCAAATGGCCTCAATTTTTTCTGTAAAGTAGGAGACAAGGTTCTCAACTGAAAGGATGGGGGGAAGATAGGCCATGGGAGGTTGGAGGAGAGATGAAAAGGTTTGGGAGAGCCACTATGGAGAGGGGTGATCTCCCCAAGACAAAAAGTGAAGTTGATAAGGGAAGTAAAGTAGGATTGCCTAGCAGCACCTAGCCCAGGTGAATATGTAACGTAAATTTGTAGTGGACCCAGGCAGAATGGTTGTGTGATTTTCTCCACTTTTATTCAACAGCCCACGTGTAGAAGTAAAAGCATAAAATGGTGGGAATGATCCAAAGTTGAGGTTTGGTTGGTTATAATCGGTGATATGATAAGAGGACTACAGATTTAAGAGAAGGATGATGTAAAGTTGAATTGGTTCACCAAGGGGTTAAAATGGGGAGAAAAGTAGAAAGGGACTAATGCAGGAGAAATGACCCAGGGGAGAATTGAGGGAGCAAGGAATTGGAGGTCATGATGTGAATGAAGAGAGGAGTTTTGTAAGGGAAGGCAGAGGGATAGGTAAAAAGCCAATAGATTATTATCAGATAAGAGTATTTCATAATTCTTGAACACAGAGGTGGTACATTTGTCGGTGATGGCAAGATAAAGGGTATGAACATTTTTGTGTGTGGTTAAGGTTGGGTGGAAGAGAAACTGAACCCTTAGTGAATGTTTAGAAAAGAAAGTACTTCCCAACCTACCTAATCAAGCCACTTTTTTCTCTTCTCTCTTTCTCCCAAAGTCAGTGCTGGTTTACTGGGCAAGTGGTGTGGCATTAACAGCAGAAGGTAAATCAGGAGAAACAAGAAGAATTTGGGGGCAAAAAATATTAGGTTCTCTAGGTATTATCCTCATTTTTCAAATAGAGAAATTGAAATTCAGAAGCTAAATGACTTGTCCACGTAACATAAATAATTAGTTAGAAGCCAGATTTTCCTAACTCTAAATCTAGCATTCTTTCCCCCAAAACCTCTTACCATTCCTCTTGACTTACTTCCTACTGTTAATGCCACTACCACACACCCAGGTACCCAAATTCAAGCCCTCAATCAGAGTTATCTCTGATTCTTTTCTTTTTCCCTCACCCCCTTCATCTAATCACCCATCAGGATGGGGATGGGGATCTCATTAATATTTTCATTAGTACAGAGGATTCTCAGGTAGGGAAATCCCCTCTACCAATGCAAGTCTGTAATTAGAGTCTCACAATAGTTGCCTAGAGCACTGAGACGTTAAGTAATCTTTCTGGGGTTGCACAGCCAGGAAGTGTCAAAAGCAAGATTTGAAGCCAGGTCTTGCTTGCTTCAAAGCCCAGCTCTCTGTCCATACACTCTATCTCCTCTAATTGCCACCAAATCCTATTAATTCTACATCCATAATATCTCTTCCGTCTAGTGTTTAACAGTATCCAGTGCTTAGTGTAGTCCCTGGCACACAGTTGGTGCTTAATAAATATTCATTGACTGCTTGACTGTTCCCTCTCCTCCATTCTCATTATTTCTCTGATTCAAGTCCTCTTTGCTTCTTGCTTAAGCAAGAATACCTTAAATATCTTCCTAACTAACTGATCAGCTTGCCTCCACTGCCATCTCACTTCAACCCGTCTTATATATACACAGATTAATCTTTCAAGAACAGACAGTTCTCACTTTATAAAGGTAGACCATTCCACAGACATCTAAGTAAAAATAAATATACGTGATGTGAATTTCCCCCATCCCACCCATCTCACTTCACCTATATAACAAAGTCATACACAAAATATCTTCACACAAGTCATAAGATGTATGAAAATGCAGACATATTAAATACCATAACATGATAACAGAATTGTGAAAAGTAAGGTTAATGATAATGTATGCACAGTATTATACAGTAAAGTGAACAGGTATACAGTCTGTTGCCTTTCTCCCCGCCCCCAACTGCACCTAGCCTTTTTCCCTGGCGGCCAACTCTGCAACTTTTTTTATGAAGCTATCAGATGTTTGGACAGCAGCTCTCTTTTTTTCCTCATACGTCTGACGATTGCTAGCAATATTTATCCTCGACTAGGCTTTGAACTTTTAAAAATCTTGAAGTATCTGGATCTACCTATTCAATACAGGAATAAAAAATTAATTCAAATAATGAAATGTTTCTGCCCGACCATTTCATTGTAAACCTTTTCAGTTTGACCTCGGATTCCAAAGCTTCCCTTTCTTCTGCAATCTTTGCAGCTAGCAGCTCAATCAGATCCTCATTCAAAATTGTTTCTCCATGAGACTCAAATCAACCCCTCCAGTCATTTTCATCCATTTCTAGCTCCTGTTCTTGTTTTAATTTTATAAACTTGTTACTCACTTCTTCGAACATTTCATCTTTGTCAAACTCACGAAAAAACGGGAATGAATTGTGGACGCATTTTTTCTCTAAATTCTCTTCATACATGTTCCTATTACATCTTCCCATGCTTTCAAAATTCTTCATGTAAAGTCAAATCTTCAAAATGCAAGTTTACAAAAAGCAAGAATGATCTGTACACAGGTCTGATCACATCACTTCCGCACTCAAATGCCTTCTGTGGTGGTTCCCCTTTTTTCTACCAAATCCCTTAGCCTAACATTTAAGGGGCTCCGCATCTGGTTTCAACCTGCTTTTTCCCCCTTGCTTTATTTCACAATTATCTTCCTTATGCTACTTTGGCCCCCAAGTATGTCTTGCACATTCCTAACCTCATGCCTTTGCTCATACAGTTACCTATGCCTGAAATGCCTTTTCCACATCTTTTTGAATTCCAGCTCATCTTGCCTAGTGTCTGGCACATAGTAGATATTTAATAAAAACTTGTTGATGGATGGATGGAACGGCAGCCACCTTGGAAAATTATACCTATCGTGATGTCAAAAAATGTTTTGATCTTGACAGTGAGATAGAAGCCACATGGACAGGACAAATCACTTCATCACATCTTTTTCTGGAGAAGAAGTGAAGACAAAAGGTGTTCAAGTCCAGATGTTGCATTTACTTCTTTAGATGGCTCTGGGACACAGATATCACCCATCAAGGATAAAGCAATATAGGCCCAGGAGTCTAAAATACTGGCATTGCCCTTACCTTTAACAAGATCTTTATGACCCTGTTTCCTTAAAGGGAAGGAGGCAAGTGCTTTCCTACTTAGGTTCAACTTCTCAAGAGTCTTGTGGTTTGGGGAAGAGGTTTGGATCCTCTCAGAAAACTTCTCAGTCCTTCCCAAAGCTGCCTCCTTCAATGTGCCTGTGACCTTCCCAATTCCCAGAGCACCTCTCTGCAAACCTAGACTTTACTGAGTGGGGATCAACAGCACACAGGACCAGCAGCCAAGAGTCAACCTTGATAAATATGATTTTAATAAGGGCTAGAAAATCAGGAAATTGCAGGCTTTGGGCCATTTTTACCCTAGGCAAGTTTTCCCTGCAGGGCCAAGGAGGGCCTAGTGATGTGTCATCTTTGCCACAGCAGAAAAGCCTTGAACAAAGTCAATCTGGAACAGACGCTTTCCCATCAGGTACTACTGTACATCAAATGTATCCACTTCTTGGAAGATAACCCCGAATCAAATCTGAAAACAAAGGAAAGGGGCTGCAATAACCCTGGCAGAGGACTGAGCTCATGAGCCGGCCCGGGGGACCTCCAAATCTACCATAAGGGAAACAGCTGACAGAGAAAAATGTGTGCTGGCAACCTAGCTTGATTCCAATTGCAATGAAAAATTGGAACCATACTTCCATGGGATCAAGCTTCCCTGAGTCACCAGGAGGAGGGTCCTGTTAACAAATAAGGACCATGTTCACTTCCCCCACACCTCTACTACCAAGCTACTTGCCTGCAAGAGTATTTCTCAAGCCTAAGAAAGTTTGGACAGTGGTGATAGAAGTCATGGGATCATTAATTTAGAGCTGGAAGGGGCCATCTAATCCAAACCCTGCATTTTTTTTTCATTTTACAGATGAGGAAACCAAGGCCCACAGACGTAAAGTAACATTATCATAATATATGTTTATGCAGTACTTTCAGGTTTGCAAATTTTATCTCATTTTATCCTCATAATAACCCTGAAAGGTAGGTGTAATTATTATCCCCGTTTTAAAGATGAGGGAACTGAAGCAAACAGAAGTTAAAGGACTTGCCTTGACTACAGTCACACAGGTAGTAAGCTTTGGGAGTGGGATCTGAAACCCCTCTAATGCTAGACTTGGTGCTCTTACCACCGTGACACACTGTCTCTTAATCATAAAGAGTCAAAATAAACAGCAATGGTGGCAGCATGTGGTTGTCTCAATTCATGTGTGTGTTTTCTTGTTCAGTCATTTTTCAGTTGTGTCTTACTCTCCATGAATCTATTTGGGATTTTCTTGGCAGAGATACTGGAGTGGTTTGCCATTTCCTTCTCTGGTTCATTTTACAGATGAGGAAACTGAGGCAAACAGGCTTAAGTGACTTGCCCAGGGTCACACAGTGAGTGTTTGAGGCTGGATTTGAACTCACAAAGCTGTCTTCCTGACTCCAGGCCCAGGGTTCTATCCACTCCACTACTTAGCTGCCTTCCATTTCATTTGTATTAGGATATAAAATGGTTAGAAGTGCTTCCTTTCCCTGGTAGAAACCAAGAGAGGCCCATCATTCAATTGTTACAGTCTAACGACCCTCGGACTAAAGGATGACACCTTGAAATATTTCCCTCATGGGGCATGTGTCTTTGTTTGTGGGCTTCACTGGAGAAGGCTGAAAGGAGGAACTCGAGTTCCCTGGTCTGCAAAAGGACAAATGTTAGGTAAGGAAAAGCAATGCACCAACCCCCCCAAGGGACACTCCCCGCATGTGTTTGCACAGAATACCAGACCTGTTTACAGCTTGTAAATGCTGAAGGAGTCAGTCAAAGCCCAGTGATAATGAATGTGCTCCAAGATTAATGACCTCCAGGCCAGCAGTCAGGGACTGGGGCTGTTGCCTTAACACGTACACAGGCTGGAAAGAGGAAGATAGGTTTTGAAATATTTGCTCACCAGAATTGCTGTTGGCTGGCCCCTGTAGTACTTCCTCGCTGGACTGGCCACAAGAAAAACTTACATAGTGGCCTCATGTGACATAGCACATCACAGAAAATGAAGTTTGTGGAACACAAAAGAGGATTCTCCCCTCCAGGGAAATTGAGTTCAGCTCACAAAGACATGAATCATTTGGGAGTGTTTGTAAAGGAAACACACATCTGAGGGAAAAATGTCTTTGGAAGGTTAATCTACTTACAATCCCTTATGAAAGGGCCCAGCCCAAAGACAGAATCTGTGATGAAATACAGTTTCCCAAGCTAGTCCCAATTATGCACAAAAGTGCTTGGCGTGTGTCTGCTTTGTTTAATTTAAACGCAAACTCCCAGAGAGCTTGGGCTACATCTTTTGAACATTCACTCTATAAGTGAGCACATTGCTGGTGCATGGCAACGATTCAGTCAACTCAGTGTAACACCCTGCATACAAGGGAGCAGCCAGCAGACATGGAGAGTTTCCTTAAAAAATGAAATCAGTGGAATCACCAACTATTAGCCTAGGATCTGAGCAAGGGAGTTTATTTCTGGCATTATCAGGACTGTCTGAAACCCCCTTTTCAGGGGTTTAGCTTGTACCCTAGTGACTTGAAATTTCAAAAGAATTTCTGAGTTCCTGAACCCTTGTCAGGATATTGAGCTAAGGAATCCAGGAATTCTAGAGTTTCCCCCCCAGCTTCAGAATCACCTGTCTCCATTAAGAATGAGGAGATAAACCCTTCCACTAAACCATAGGTTCTATTGAAGGGGGATACATTTTACTAGAACATAAGCTCTTTGAGGGCAGAGACCATTTCATTTCTGTCCTTGTATCCCCAGTGCACATAGCACGGTGCCTGGCACATGGTAGCCCCTTCATAAGTATTACTTAGCCAAGGGGCCAGGACCAGACCTAAGATTTTATTAATATAGAGAACTCCTAGGTGAGGAAACTCCCTTCATTTATGCAAGTTGGTACCTTCTCTTACACTCAGAGTAGCCCAGAGCAAAGAGAAATCGTATGACTTGACCAAGGTTCAAGAGCCAGTTTGTGTAAGTCATAACTTGAACCCAGGTCTCACAGTTTACTATCCATTGTGCTATACTGCTTCTCTTGTTAATTGATAAAAAAAAAAGGACCAAAGAAAGTGAACTTTTCTTTAGCTATACACGGAAAAGTCACTGATAGAACAATTGCATTGTCTGTTCAAGGAAGCAGGAGTGTGTTTGACAGTCTCTCTCTCTCTCTCTCTCTCTCACACACACACACACACACACACGCACGCACAGCAATTCACCTTCAATTCAGCAAACACTAATTAAGTATATAAGCAGTGAAGACAACTGTGATAGGCACTGGGTAAGACAGAAAGTTTAGGAAAAAATTCTTCTTACAATGTATTTTATTTTTAATTTATAGAATAAAACAAGCATTTCCGTAACAGTAAAATAAAAAGGATGATTGCACATGAAATTGCAAATCTACTACACACAACTTGCTATTCCTTTCAAATATACAACAAAATTGTCATGTAAATTTCTTTTCTTTCTTTTTTCTTCCCTACCTCCTGCTCTAGAGATGGCTACCATTAGACACAAATATGTCTATATATGTAAAATTGTTCTATATATGCTTCTATTTATCAGATATTTCTCTGGATGCAGATAGCATCTTTCTTTATAGTTAATTCGAGTATATATAATAACAAAAATAACTTACTCAAAGTAATTCTTAAAAAAGTAAAACAGTATTGCTATCACTATATACAATGTTCTCTTGATTCTGCTCATTCCATTCTTCACTATTTCGTACAAGTATTTTCTACATTTTTTCTAAAAACTAATAGTGCTTATGGTCTATAAATGGCGGTAATAAGAACTTCAAATATATCACATTTTAAAATTTATGAAGTCTAATAAAAATATATGACATCTACACAAATAACTATAAGATAAAATATGTTGCTTAATCTTTCTGAGATTCCACTTCTTTAAGTTAAAGGTGTTGGAATCTTTAAGGGACAAAGGCCTTTTCCAACTCTATTATTCAATGATCTACAGAAGTAAGAGTCACATACCACGTCCCTCACATTTGGATCCTGCAGAAATATCTTTGGTGCATGTGTAGAATTTTATAAAATTTGGACTATAAACTGGTTATATTGTTGCCACATATCACTCAACTACCTAAGAGGTCATATTCATGTAGCAGTTATCAATTGCATCCATATCAATCTAAGGTTATAGCCATAAGGCATTCTATAGAGAGAGCTGGTTAATCATTATGCAGGTGATCAGGAGAGCTAAATAAAAAGTATAATCACTGTTTCCAGGTGAAACCAAATTTATGAGTGGGAAAAGTGAGTATACCTTGAAAACCAAATCAGTATTTAGTAACTTTGGCAAATTGGAAGAAAAGTAATCAGATTCATAGAATCTAAGGGCTAGAAGGGATTTCAAAAATTAGTAAATGCAATCTCATTATTTGAGAGATCAGGAAATAAATGAGGGGACAACCAGCCAATGTGGCTACCTAAATGGAGGCAAGCAGCCCAGCTTTCTCAGACCTTCTTCAGCAAAACCTAAAAATCATTCCAGAATGAATAATAATAATCAAGAAACCTAATGATGAACTATAGTGAGTGACTTCTTTGACTCCAGAAATGTAAAAAAATGTTCACGAGAAGCTAGTAAGCAATAGGAAAATCCATGAGAATCCAACGCTATACATCAGAGATCCAAGGGGGCCTACTCCTCAGAGGTGAAGGTCAGTACAGAAACCCAGGTAGAGACCAAACAGTTTACCAACCCACTCTACAGCCTAGGTGGAGATGGGGACTGACCCTGGCAAAAAAAAATCCAGTACAGGAGACTAGAGAGATGAGCTAGCAGAAGAAAGACAGAAAGACAGAAAGACAGAAAGACAGAAAGACAGAAAGAAAGAAAGAAAGAAAGAAAGAAAGAAAGAAAGAAAGAAAGAAAGAAAGAAAGAAAAGAAGAAAGGAAGAAAGAAAGAAGGAAAGGAGAGAAAGAAAGAAAAAAGAAAGAGAAAGAAAGAAAAAAAGAAGGAAAGAAAGAAGGAAAGGAGAGAAAGAGGGAGAGAAAGGAAGGAAGGAAGGAAAGAAGGAAGGAACAAAAGAAGAAAGAAAGAAAGAAAGAAAGAAAGAAAGAAAGAAAGAAAGAAAGAAAGAAAGAAAGAAAGAAAGAAAGAAAGAAAGGAAGGAAGGAAGGAAGGAAGAAAAACATACAAAGAACTATTAAGAATTATAATAGATGCAAAAATCCAACTTAGAAAGAGCTATTGACTCTCTAATAACTTAAACTAAAGACTCAAAAGGAGGCGGGAAATGGATTTTCCACAAGGACTACATGCATATGTAGGCACTGAGGTGGTGCAGTAGATAGAGTCCTGAGCCTGGAATCAGGAATATCTGAGTTCAAATCTAGCCTCAGGTACTAATGACCTTGGGCAAGTCATTTAACCTCTTTTGCCTCAGTTTCCTCAACTGTAAAATAATTATTATAATAGCACCTACCTCACAGCATTGTTGTGAGGACAAAAAATGTGATAAGAAAGAGGGAGGAAGGGAAGAGAGATAGAGCCAGAGAGAGACAGAGAGAGAAAGAGAGACAGAGACATTGAGAGAAAGGTCCATGTGATGAGCCCATGAAAACCAGTTTTACTGGTATGGCCTCAGTCCCCCAGGATGCATGTATGCCAAAGCTTATGGACTTCATACAACTCCAATCCCCCAAGACTAATAAACATCATAGAGCCCCAGCCCCCTAGGATGCATGTATACCAAGATTAATACATCACCCACCATCACCCTCCCCAGGCTGATGTTGGAATGGAGCCATTAGAGTTAGGTTCCCCATGCCTCTGTCCCTCATTTCTCAATCCTTATTAGGCAATTTAGAAAATAACTTCATTTCCTTGTTCTATAGATAACAGGGCAAACCCCTATGGGAGGCATGCCAGCTCTTTGATTATATTTCTATATACCTTTGACCCAGAAAGATCTGGACCTTCAAAGTAACATAAATACCTCCTCCTCCTGTAGTGTACTGTTCACAGAGGGCATGAAGTAGGAACACTAAGACTATCCCCACTAGAGATTGTTCTCTTCTTCCCCTTGTGAGCAGCAATAAAGTTTTGTTTAAAAGCTTGGTCTCTCTGTCTCTCTGTCTCTCTCCTTCTGTCTCTCTATCTCTCTGTCTCTCTCCCTCTATCTCTCTGTCTCTCTCCCTCCTTCTCTCTCTCTCTCTCTCTCTCTCTCTCTCTCTCTCTCTCTCTCTCTCTCTCTCTCTCTTTCTCATGCTGTAGGTTTTAATCCTAGCTCCTTTGACCTCTGGAATATTATATTCCAAGCCCTTTGATCCCTTAATGTAAAAGCTACTAGATCTTGTGTTATCCTGATTGTGTTTCTATAATACTTGAATTGTTTCTTTCTGGATGCTTGCAATATTTTCTCTTTAACCTGGGAACTCCGGAATTTAGCTACAACATTCTTAGTTTTCTTTTGGGATCTTTTTCAAGAGGAGATTGGTGGATTCTTTCGATTTCTATTTTACCCTCTGATTCTAGAATATTAGGGCAGTTTTCCTTGATAATTTCTTGAAAGATGATGTCTAGGCTCTTTTTTTGATCATGGCTTTCAGGTAGCCCAATAATTTTTAAATTATCTCTCCTGGATCTATTCTCCAGGTCAGTGGTTTTTCCAATGAGATATTTCACAGTCTTCCATTTTTTTCATTCTTTTGGTTCTGTTTTATAATTTCTTCATTTCTCATAAAGTCACTGGCTTCCACTTGCTCCAGTCTAATTTTTAAGGTGGTATTATCTTCAGTGCTCTTTTGTACATCCTTTTCCATTTGGCTAATTCTGCCTTTTAAGGCATTCTAATCTTTATTGGCTTTTTGGAGCTCTTTTGCCATTTGTGTTAGTCTATTTTTTAAGGTGCTATTTTCTTCAGTATTATTTTGGGTCTCCTTTAGCAAGTCATTGACTTGTTTTTCATGATTTTCTTGTATCACTCTCATTTCTCTTCCCAATTTTTCCTCTACTTCTCTTACTTGATTTTCCAAATCCTTTTTGAGCTCTTCCATGGCCTGAGACCAATTCATATTTTTCTTGGCTTTTTTTAATTAGATTTTTTATTTTTAGTTTACAGTACTTATTTTTACATGTTCTTGAGTTTCAAATTTTCTTCCCATCCCTCCCCTCCCCCATCTCCTCCAAGATGGCGTGTGGTCTGATGTAGAGTCTACATAAACCTACACATTAAACTTATTTACACAATAGTCAAGTTGCAAAGAAGATTTATGACCAATGGAATGAATCACGAAAGAGAAGAAATGAAACCAAAAATAAGAGGAATAAAAGAAAAAAGAGAGATCAAATAGTTTGCCTCCATCTGCATTCAGACTCCCCAGTTCTTTCTCTGGATGTAGCTTTTTCTATCATGAGTCCTTTGGCTGCTTGTATTGCTGAGGAGAGCCAAGTCTATCAAAGTTAGTCATCACAGAATAAATATGTCTATGGTTGTATACAGTGTTCTCCTGGTTCTGCTCCTCTCACTCACCATCAGATCATGTAGGTCTTTCCAGGTTATTATGAAGTCCATATTTTCCCCATTTCTTATAGCACAATAGTATTCCATTACATTCATATGCTACAACTTGTTCAGCCATTCCCCCAATCGATAGGCATCCCCTTGATTTCCAGTTATTTACCACTACAAAAAGAGCAGCTAGAAATATTTTTGTACATACAGGTCCCTTTCCCACTTGTGTGATCTCTTTGGCATATAGCCCTAGGAGTGGTATTGCTGGGTCAAAGGGCATGCACATTTTTATAGCCCTTTGGGAATAGTTCCAAATTGCTCTTCAAAATTACTGGATCTGTTCACAACTCCAGCAACAGTGTATTAATGTTCCAATTTTCCCACATCCTCTCCAGCATTTATCATTTTCCTGTTTTGTCATGTTAGCCAATATGACAGGAGATATGTGGTACCTAAGAGTTGTTTTGATTTGCATTTCTCTAATCAATAGTGATTTAGAGCATTTTTCATATACCTATAGATATCTTTAATTTCTTTCTCTGAAAACTGCCTGTTCATATCCTTTGAACATTTCTCAATTGGGGAATGACTTGTATTCCTTTAAATTTGGCTCAGTTCCCTGGATATTTCAGATATGAGGCCTTCGTCAGAGACATTGGTTGTAAAGATTTTCTCCCAATTTTCTGCTTCCTTCCTAATCTTTGTTGCATTGGCTTTGTTTATACTGAAACTTCTAAGTTTAGCATAATCGACATTATCCATTTTGCATTTTATAATACTGTCTATCTCTTGTTGGGTCATGAATTCTTCCCTTTCCCATAAATCTGACACGTAAACTATTCCTTGCTCTCCCAAATTGCTTATAGTATCATCCTTTATTCCTAAGTCATGAACCCATTTTGACTTTGTTTTGGTATATGGTGTAACATATTGGTCTATGTCCAGTTTCTGCAATACCATTTTCCAATTTCCCCAGCAGTTTTTATGAAATAGCAAATTCTTAACCCAGAAGCTGGATTCTTTGGGTTTTTCAAAGAGTAGATTGCTGTAGTCAGTGACTTCTGTATCTTGTATACCTAACTTATTCCACTGATACACCGCTCTGTTTCTTAACCAGTACCAAGAAGTTTTGATGATTGCTGCTTTATTGTACAGTTTGATATATGGTATGGCTAGGCCACCTTCTCTAGCATTTATTTTCATTAGTTCCCTTGATATTCTGGATCTTTTGTTCTTCCAGATGAATTTTGTTATTATTTTATCCAATTCTATAAAATAATTTTTGGTAGTTTGGTATGGTACTGAATAAGTAAATTAATTTAGGTAACATTGTCATTTTTGTTATATTAGCTCAGCCTAACCATGAGCAACTGATATTATTTGATTTAATTAGATCTGACTTTATTTGTGTGAGAAGTGTTTCATAATTGTGTTCATATAGGCCCTGGGTTTGTCTTGGCAGGTAGACTCGCGTATATTTTATAGTGTCTACAGTAACTTTAAGTGGAATTTCTCTTTCTATAGCTTGCTGTTGGACTTTGTTAGTAATATATAGGAATGCCGAAGATTTATGTGGGTTTATTTTATATCCTGCAACTTTGCTAAAGTTGTTTATTATTTCAAGAAGTTTTTTACTTGATTTTCTAGGATTCTCTAAGTAAATCATCATATCATGTGCAAAAAGTGATAAAAAATGGAAGGCTTCACGAATTTGCATGTCATCCTTGCCCAGGGGCCATGCTAATCTTCTCTGTATCATTCCAATTTTAGTATATGTCTTGGGTGGAGGCTTTTGATGTATGCTCTTTCATTTTGTTGACTACTTCTGGCTGTATATTTTGATCTTCTTTGTCACCAAAAAAGATTCTCTAGTCTAAATCTGAGTCTGAGTCCTTTTATGCTTATTGCTCATTGTCCCAGCCAACTACTCTACTCTTGAGTTTTTTGTCAGGGTATGACAGCCTTCAGAGTAGAGAGTACTTTCTCCCAAGCTTTAGGGGCCTTGTGCTGCTCTTTTCAGAGCTACTTCTACTCCATAGTCACCACAAGCTCTGCAACACTAGCGCTCCTCCTCCCCCAAGAACTGCCAACCAGGACCACAACCCAGATCCAAGCAGAGCAAAGCAAGAGAACCCCGCCTCTGCACCAGCAAAGCAATCCCTGCACTCCTGCTCTGATTCTCCACTTGATTCCTCTCACTGTGTGGGCCTGGGGCTGGAAGCAGCTTCCACTGGAGCTCTGGAAGTAGCCACAGGAGCCTCCTGTGCCACCTAGGTGCCCTACCCTTCCTATTATTCCTATCTTAAAGGTGAGAAAACTTAGGTTCAGAAAATCGAATTGACTATTTAACCATCATCACACTGTTAGTAAGTGACAGAGGCCAGATTCAAACAACTTTTTTGAGCATTTGTTTTTAGAACTTTGAGTTCCAAATTCTCTCTCTTCTTCCCTCCCCACCCACCCTCCTTGTCAACACAAACAATTCAACATAGGCCAAACCTAGGTCTTCTGCTTACCTTTAGATTCAGAATATTTTCCACTCTCCATGCTGCCTCTCCACCAACTCTCTTTGGAAAGATTGCAGTCTGAAACCAAGATAAAATACTCAAAGAATTGCTCTACAATATCTCTGTTTTCCCTAACATGCCAGAAGTTGAGGATGATGTCTCCCCTGGGACAAGGAGGGATATTGGAAGCTGTAAATGGTATAGCAAGATAAATACTCAAGTGACCTAGAACCACAGACAGATCATCAAGTGGACATTGGCCAAATAGCCCAGGCCTTAAAGTGCACATACAGCTGAGAAATGAGTTGATCTGATGAACTTGTGCATAATTCGTATTCAGAATGTAATTATCTGTAAGGAGGACTGAGAGGCTTGTCGTCATGATGCTTAACTCTTTCTATTCTTCATTCCCTGGAGAGTCCGTTTATCTGAAACACTTAACATAGTTTCGTAGATTTAGAGCAAGAAGGGGTTTTAGAGGCGATGGAAAGCAACGCCATTGTTAAAAATGAAGCCACTGAGGCACAGAAGCTAAATAAATAGATGAGGGTCAAGCAGCTACTAAGTACCTGGCATGAGGATGGGGTGGCAGGTGGAATTTGAACTTTGATTTCTGCTTTCTCTTTGAGCATTAGAAACCTATGAGAAATAGATCACTAAGGGTGTATACTCTCTCCCTCAGAATCCCTTTCATTTTACATTATGACAAGTATTTCCTTTGTGTGTAATGTCAACTCAATTATTCATCTGTGGGTCAGCTGCTCTGTGGCCTAACTCCCAGCTACAAGTGTTCTGGTCAATATTCCAGCTCCCTGGTCTTGCGCTGGTGTATACTGAGATTCCCATTTGAGTATTCTCAGACCTAGGACTGAAGGTAAAATGTGAAAATTCATGCTTTCAGATCCAGAGAGACAGATTGAATATTCTCTGGGTCAAGCACTCGAGACCCCTTAGATAGGAGAATGAATAATGGCTGGAAGGCTGTGATATTAGCTGGATGGTCTCAGATTTAATACCATGTTTCTCAAATTGGAGTGTCGTGAGAACTCAAGGCACCAGACCTGAATTGTGGGCAGGTGTTTTAGAGGTCCCTTAACCCATAGCTTGACCTTCCCCCTTCTAAAAAGAGCACAGCTGCTTATATTCTGCTCGACTCGAACTGATTCCTTTTCTCACCTTAGCAACTCTTGAAGTGATGGGGGGAGAAAGGGGTGGAGCTAGGAGGGAGAAAATGATGAAAAAAGCAAGATGGGCATCAAAACACAACCCACAGTATTTCAGGCCTGAGTCCTTGGGATGTTATCCCCTGAGCAGGTTTAAGAGTCTTGTATAGCCATACTATGAAACTAAAGAATGTTTGTTACTCAATACTGGTTTCTCAGAAAGCAGAATGGAATAATCCTGTTGCACTCAGCAAAAGCTCTGAAGTCAATGAAATAAGGTTCAGTGTTTGGTTAAGTCTCAAAGGGAGAGGTCTCCTCATTTCAATCCTCAAATCTTGAAGAAAAGAATGGACAATAAACTATTGCTGAAACCACAAAATTTACATTGATGCTTTTCAAATTCTCATAGAATATGGGGGCTATATGATTCATAAGTAAAGGTGTGTTGTCTTTGTCAGCTATATTTACATGGGCTGCCCAAATATGGCTGGTGGGGAGGCATGAATAGATATCTCTAGGATCTTGACTACCCTTCTCCAAGGAAAACTTTGATTCCTAACTGTAGGGGATCAGGAGTTAGGGCTTCAAAACTGTCCATGCTGGTCTTCTCTGAGAAGGGGTGTTAAACTAGAATTATATTGATCTGCACCTCCAAATAATGATAGTCTAGGGCAGCGGTGTCAAACTCAAATAGAAATGAGGGCTACTAATCTGTACGTAAGGATCCCTGTGGGCTACATATTAACTAAGTTTTAAAATGTAATTATCATCTATGTTTTATTTTTTATTGTTAAATATTTCCCAGTTGCAGTTTTGAGGAGACAAAAGACATTTGTTTTATTATTATTAATTAATTTTAAATAAATACTAAAGCTTAAATACACAATAAGAAATCCCAGTTACATTTTAATCTGGTTTGCACTGTAATCAAGAGAGTTGTGGGCCACATGTAGCCCGTGAGATTTTTATTTGATACTTCTGGTCTACGGAAAGTTAATTTTTCGGGTACCAGTAACTTTCATGATCACTATTACTTAAAGGAAAAATGGGTCCCCCAAGCTTATATCGGCAGTCTTGACTCCTTCCCCACAAAATGCCATCCTCAAATGGCACAAAAAACCATCACAAATAGTGATTAGTGAGCAAACCCATTTTTCTAAGAAAATAGCAAACAAAAATGAGGGAAGTTAGATATATTAGAATATACCAAAAAATACACAATGTGAATAAGTTTCTCAGAACTGCCTGGCTCATGTACCTTACACAGGATCTCCTAACAGTAATAAACCGATAGTTTGTGTTGCTGGGTTTATTGAACACTGGATTTTTATATTCAGTTGTTTCTGGGTTGTGCTTTTCTAGTCCCTTCCATTGAATCAAGTTTTTTTAACTAGTTCAGGTTTCAAGTATGTCTTTTATTTGAATCAGTCGATGGTACAACGCAGTTACTTTGCAAAGAAAAACATGTTAACAAATATTTAATTTTATTCAAAATATTGTTAAATAAGAAAGGAAAATATGACTGAACTTCTCAAAAACAATGAATCTAGAGTAAATACTTTAGAAACCTATATAATATACATACATGCATACATATATATATATATATGGAGAGAGGGGAGAGAGACAGAGACAGACAGAGAGAGATGTCTATAGGGATATCCACTATTATTAGAAAGTAAAGTATTATTACAAAATAAAGTAAGCACAGTAATCACATATTTGAAACTTTGAGGGAAAACAGAGTTTTAGAAATATTCTCATGGCACTGATTAATACTTCGCATTTTCTTTTGAGATTCAGCTTGAACTTTCCTCATTTGGGGAAGTGTGTTTTGTTTGCCAAATCAAGTGGTCCTCCAATATGTTTGAGCTTTTGTAATTTCTCAGTTGCAGTGGATAGAGTGCTGGGCCTGGAGTCAGGAAGACTCATCTGTGTGAGTTCAAAATTGGCCTCAGACACTTGCTAGTTGTGTGACCTTGGGCAAGTTACTTAAGCCTATTTGCCTTGGTTTTCTCATCTGCAAAATGAGCTGGAGAAGTGAATGATAAATCACTAGAGAAGATCCTCCATATTACAGTGTAAGCCCAGCACATATGTGTCAAGCTCCCTGCCCCCTTTTTCAAACCTTTGGACTCTCCCACCTGGAGACTGACAGGCCTAAACAAAGAACAGGAAATTCTTAAGACAAAGGATAGGAAATAACTCCTCTCCCACTGGAGAAACATTAACCTGGCCAGTTCTTAGGAATGAGGTGGGGGGGGGGGGTTGCTCCCCTCTCTGGTGGGCAAAACTTTCTTTGTTCAGGGCCCTATAAAAGTCACCATGTAGGACAGGCACATTGGAACCTCATCCACAGAAAGGGCACTTTGCCTGGGACTATGTTCAGAAAGACAAACCAAGGTAGCTAAAAAAAAACAGGGTTCTCCAGCTTAGGAAAAGCCTTGGGAATGTGCTGAACGTGAAGTGTATGTTGTATGTTATGTGTGTGTCCTTTGTTGTTGTCGTTGTATTTGTAGCAAAGAGAAGGATTCCCTAGCTTGGAGAAACCTCGGGCGGTGGTGTTTCTCTGAACAGGTGTTAGCTCTGTGTCTGTGTCTCTATCTTTGTCACTATGTTAACTGTGTAGTAGGAAATGTTAAATAATGTGGTTGCAGGGCTAATAGAGTATTTCCCCCGTCTTTCAATAAAAAACTTTGTTCTGTTGGGAGTGTGCCTTATTGGCAGCATGAATCTGAATCCAGACCTAATCTAGCTTAATCGAACAAGAAGGAAATGACAAACCAGGCCAGTACTTCTGCTAAGAAAATCCCAAATGGACCCAGGACCTATATGAATACAATCACAAAACACTTTTCATACAAATAAGGTCAGATCTAAATAAATGGAAGAACATCAGCTGCTCATGGGTAGGCCAAGCTAATATAATAAAAATGACAATTTTGCCTAAATTAGTTTACTTATTTAGTGGCATACTGTTCAAACTACCAAAAATTATTTTATAGAGCTAGATAAAATAATAACAAAATTCATCTGGAAGAACTAAAGGTCCAGAATTAGTGAAAAGAAATGCTAGAAAAGGTCCAGAATTAACAAAAAGAAATGCTAGCCAAAGCAGATGTTAAACTGTATCATAAAGCAACAGTCATCAAAACTCCTTGGTATTGTCTAAAAATTAGACTTGTGGATCAGAGGAATAGGTTAGGTACACCAGATGCAGTAGTCAATGCCTATAGTTATCTACCCTTTGATAAAGCCAAAGAGTCCAGCTTCTGAGATAAGAACTCACTATTCCATAAAAACTGCTGGGAAAACTGGAAAATAGTATGGCAGAAATTGGGCATTGATCAAGATCTTATAACATATACCAAAATAAAGTCAAGATGGGTTCATAATTTAGATACAAAGGCTGATACTATAAGTGATTTGGGAGATCAAGGAATAATTTACCTGCCAGATTTATGGAGAAGGGAAGAATTTATGAACAAACAAGAATAGAGAGCATTACAAAATGCAAAATTGATAATTTTGATTACATTAAACTGAAAAGTTTTTGTACAAACAAAGCCAATGCAACCAAGATTAGGAGGGAAGCAGAAAACTGGGAAAGAATTTTTACAACCAGTGTCTCTGATAAAGGCTTCATCTCTAAAGTATACAGAGAACTGAGTCAAATTTATAAGAATACAAATCATTCCACAATTGATAAATGGTCAAAGGATATGAACAGGCAGTTTGCAGAGAAAAAAATAAAGTTATCTATGGTCATATGAAAAACTGCTCTAAATCACTACAGATTAGAGGAATGCAAATCAAAACAACTCTTAGGTACCACATCTCTTTTGTCAGATTGGCTAACATGACAAAACAGGAAAATCATAAATGCTGGAGAGGATGTAGGAAAACTGGAACACTAATGCATTGTTAGTGACGTTGTAAACTGATCCCACCATTCCAGAGAGCGATTTGGAACTTTACCCAAAGGGCTATAAAAATGTGCATACCCTTTGACCTAGCAATGTCAAAGCAATCATACAAGTGGGAAAAGGACCTATATGTTCAAAAATATTTATAGCAGCTCTTTTTGTGGTGGCAAAGAATTGAAAATCAGGTGGATGCTCATCAATTGGGGAATAGCTAAACAAGTTGTGGTATATGAATGTAATGGAATATTATTGTGCTATAAGAAATGAGGAGTAGGGGTGGAGCCAAAATGGTATCAGGAAAGCAGGGACTTGAGTGAGCTCCCTCACAGGTCCCTCCAAACACCTGTAAAAATGGCTATGAACAAATTCTAGAACTGCAGAACCCACGAAACAGGAGAGGGAAACAGGGCTCCAGCCCAGGACAGCCTGGATGGTCACTGGGTAAGGTCTACCACACAGAGCTGGGAGCAGAGCCCAGCATGAGCTGCACCTGGACCAACCAGACCAGGAACCAGACAGAACAGGACCTAGTGCCCTGAATCAGTGAGTTGTGGCAGTTACCAGACTTCTCAACCCACAAACACCAAATACGACAGAGAAGGTTAGTGGGAAAAGCTACTGGGACAGAGTGAAAGGAGTTCACGGTTCGGCCACTGCCTAGGAGCAGTGGAGGTGGTGCAGCTACAGAACTACAGCTGCAGCTGTTTCTGGCCCCAGGCACACCTGGTGGGAGGAATTAAGCAGCAGATCTTAGCAGGAGTGCAGAGCCAGCTAAGATCTGAGTCCCGTCTGGGTTGGTGGTTCTTAGGGGCAGAGCTTGCTGTGTAGAAGTAGCTCTGAAAACAACAGTATAACCCTTCAAGCTTGGGGAAAAAGTACTCTCTACTCTACAAGCAGTCATACCCCAACAAAAAACTCAAGGGTCAAGTAGTTGGCTGGAAACATGGCCAGGCAACAAAAATGGACTCAGATTCAGACTCAGACTTTGGAATCTTTCTTTGGTGACAAAGAAGTCCAAAACATACAGCCCAGAAGAAGTCAACAAAGTCAAAGAACCTACATCAAAAGCCTCCAAGAAAAACATGAACTGGTCTCAGGCCATGGAAGAGCTCAAAAAGGATTTGGAAAAGCAAGTTAGAGAAGTAGAGGAAAAATTGGGAAGAGAAATGAGAGAGATGCGAGAAAACCATGAAAAACAAGTCAATGACTGGCTAAAGGAGACCCAAAATAATAGACTTATTTTAAAAATAGACTAAACTTAAAAAATAGACTAACTCAAATGGCCAAAGAGCCCCAAAAAGCCAATGAGGAGAAGAATACCTTGAAAGGCACAATTAGCCAAATGGAAAAGGAGGTCCAAAAGACCACTGAAGAAAATACAACCTTCAAAATTAGATTGGAGCAAGTGGAAGCTAGTGACTTGATGAGAAGTCAAGATATTATAAAACAGAACCAAAGGAATGAAAAACTGGAAGACAATGTGAAATATCTCATTGGAAAAACCACTGACCTGGAAAATAGATCCAGGAGAGATAATTTAAAAATTACTGCACTACCTGAAAGCCATGATCAAAAAAAGAGCCTAGACATCATCCTTCAAGAAATTTTCAAGGAGAACTGCCCCAATATTCTAGAACCAGAGGGTAAAATAGAAATTGAAAGAATCCACCAATTGCCTCCTCAAAAAGATCCCAAAAAGAAATCTCCTAGGAATATTGTCGCCAAATTCAGAGCTCCCAGATCAAGGATAAAATTCTGCAAGCAGCCAGAAAGAAACAATTTGAATATTATGGAAACACAATCAGAATAACAAAAGATCTAGTAGCTTCTACATTAAGGGATCAAAGAGCTTAGAATATGATATTCTGGAGGTCAATGGAGCTAGAATTAAAACCAAGAATCACCTACCCAGCAAAACAAAGCATCATGTTCCAAGGCAAAATATGGATTTTCAATAAACTAGAAGACTTTCAAGCTTTCTCAGTGACAAGACCAGAGCTGAATAGAAAATTTGACTTTCAAACACAGGAATCAAGAGAAGCATGAAAAAGTAAACAAGAAAGAGAAATCATAAGGGACTTACTAAAGTTGAACTATTTTTTTACATTCCTACATGGAAAAGAGATGTCTGTAATTCATGAGACCTCAGTATTAAGGTAGCTGAAAGGAATATACATATATAGAGAGACAGAGGGAACAGGGAGAGTTGAATATGAAGGGATGATATCTAAAAAAATAAAATCAAATGAAGGGATGAGAGAGTAATATATTGACAGAAGGAGAAAGGTAGAGATAGAATGGGGTAAATTATCTCACATAGAAATGGCAAGAAAAAGCAGTTCCATAGGAAGGGAAGAGGGGGCAGGTGAGGGGGAATGAGTGAATCTTACTCTCATCGGATTTGACCTGAGAAGGGAATAACATACACACTCAATGGGGTATCTTACTCCACAGGAAAGAAGGATGAAGGAGATAAAAAGGGGACAATAGAAGGGAGGGCATATAGGGGGAGGAGGTAATCAAAAGCAAACACTTTTGGAAAGGAACAGGGTCAAGGGAGAAAACTGAATAAAGGAGGATAGGATAGGAAGGAGCAAAATATAGTTAGTCCTTCACAACATGAGTATTGTGGAAGGGTTTTATATAATGATATGCATATGGCCTGTGTTGAATTGCTTGCTTTCTTAGGGTGGGTGGGTG
>CM053623.1:284169063-284216813 GCA_028646595.1 Phalanger gymnotis
AGGGTAGAAATGGGGAGAAAATTTGTAATTCAAACTCTTGTGAAAATCAATGCTGAAAACTAAAAATATTAAATAAAGAAATAAAAGAGAACTTAAAAAAAAGAAATGAGGAGCAGACAGATTTCATAATAACCTGGAAAGATTTATATGATCTGATGTGCTGCACTCACCATGCTGAGTGAGGGGAGCAGAACAAGGAGAACATTATACATGATTACAGACTCACAGTATCTGTGATGACTAACTTTGATAGACTTGGCTCTTCTCAGCAATGCAATATTCAAAAACAGCTCCAAAAGACTCATGATGGAAAAAGCTATGCACATCCAGAGAAAGAACTGCTGAGTCTGAATGCAGATTGAGGCAAACTTTTTTTTCTTTTTTCGTTCTGTTTCTTCTTTCTCGTGGCTCATTCCATTGGTTATAATTCTTCTTTACAACCTATTATGAAAATAAGTTTAATGTGAAGGTATATGTAGAACCTGTATTGGATTATATGCCTTCTGGGGAGCGGGGAGGAGAGGGAAGGGAGAAAATTTGGAACTCAAAAACTTGTGGAACTGAGTGTTGTAAGCTAAAATGAAAAAATAAATTAAAAAAAAGAAAACCCCAAATGGGGTCATGCAGAGTTGGACACGACTGAGAAACAACTGAATAATAACAATTTCTCAGAGCTCTGTGCCTATTTACAAGGGCAGAACTGGTCCTGTCCTAGGACAGCCTGGCCCTTAAAAAGATTAATGAATATTCATCATCATTAGGTTTCAAGGAGGAACCCAATGAATGAGTGAAAAGCATTTATTAAACTCTTAATCTCTGTCAAACACTGTGCCAAGTCCTAAAGAAACAAATATCAGAGCAGAGATGATTATTGCCCTCCAGGAGCTTACATTATGATAAGGGAGGCCACACTAAAGGGGAGCAGCAAAAAACTACAGGAGTGTTTGGTGGCATAGGGGAATAGATTAATATACCTTTCTGGTAGCAACAGAAGTATTGATTTGATTATGGTTCCAAAAGCGATAGGAGAGAGTTGGGAACAGGAATGTCAGGTAAGGACTTTGCTGTGGCAAGTTAGCTAAAAAAGAGATGACTGGGACATAAAGGGAGGCAGGGAGGTATGGAACTGGCCAGGCCTGATATACCAGCTTATGTGAGGCTCTCACCAATCGAGGAAGTAGGGACCCAGGGTGGGAGTTCTGGAAATGTTTTTGTTTCAAACTCTGCAAAACTTGTCCAAAAAAAATCACCAAAGTAGTTACCAAAATTGTTTTGATTTATTTTTCCAAAATAAAGAGATTTCCTGCAGTGGTTTCCTAGAAAGTTGATTTTGACTTCTGTTGACAATACAATAAGAATAGAAATGATAGCTGTCTTCTCATATAGTTGAGACACTTGAAATTTGTGCAGGCATCTTTCAAAACAATGCTTCAAAACTCTGTAGGGAGGTGATGTGAGAATTTCCTTTCCCCCAGGTTTTAACTATATGTGCACATGACCTAAGGAAATCAGATATTCAGTTTATCCAGGTCACTAAAGATGGCTTTACTATCACAATCAGCTCTTCCATGTTTGAACTTTATTCTTTCACTGAAGGAAGTAGAGAAGGAGATTCATAGAGAGGGAGATTTGCTCAATTTACTAAGAATCATATAACATTAAAATGAACTAGGAGAAGCAGCATCCATAATCAATAGAGTCAGTCTCAGAGCCAGAAGACCTAGGTTCAAGTTCTGCCTCTGACTGATACTATGTAACCATGGCAAATCACTTAAACTTTCAGTGTTCTAGGCAACTCACCAGGATTGTGTATTGCAGAACAATGCAGTTCTGATTTGGTAGAAAGACAAGCTTCACTAACTGTTCCCCACACTGATAAAATCACATTTCCAACTTAAATACATATAGACAAGTATTTATAAACATATAACTTATATGGGTAATGTCATACTATAATAACAAAATACAAGAGGGATATACTTTAATAAATATGTTTGTTATACATAATGACATAGTATATAATTAAACTGAAGACAAACATGAAACTATACTAACTGGAAGCCACTACAAATTTATGTTGCAGAATCTCTACTGGTCCCTCACTGCTGCAAGACAATCCTTTTACACCTCCCTAATTGACACTGTCTCATTCATCACATCCAAAGCTTTTCATCCCTCCCCAAGCCTCCCAAGGCTCCCCCTCCCTCTGTTCTCCTAGCTGAAAAGCTTGCCTCGTATTTCACTGGAGAAAAATGAGGCTATTTGTCAAAGGATCCCTCTTCTCCTCTCCTTCTCAGCTCACATACACCTTCCATCACTATCTTCCTCCTTTATCTCGGTCTCACATGATGATCAGGGGCCATCTCCAGTAATCCTGATCAACAACTAGTCACTGGACCCAAATGACTCCAAAGAGAAAGTGAGGCTGGTGACTTTGCACAGCCTTGCCTCACTTAAATCCAATTCACTTGCATGTCATGGCATCACCTCCCTGACATTATGGTACTCTTTGAGAACAAAGGAACAACAGCATAATGAGCAAGGCAATCCCCTCTATGTGCTCAAGCAATTCCATCCCAGCTTCTTCAACAGATTGCCTCCCTTTCATCCTCACTGTCTCATTTATCTTCAATCTATTGGTTGCTTCCTGACCACTTACAATATCTTCACTGCCCTCAAAAAATCTCCCTTTAAACCATCTACCTCCCACAACTACCATCCCATATCTCTCTCCTTCTATGCTTAAACTCCTTGAAAAGGCCATCTATAATAGATGGTTCCAATTCCTTACCTTTCACTCCTTAACTCTTTACAGTCTCTCTTCCAACCTCATCAAAAAAAATTGTTCTCTCCAAAATTATTCACTTAAATGCCACATCTAATAGCCTTTTCGATCCTCATCTTTCTTGACCTCTCTGTAGCCTGTGACACTATCAACAACCCTGTTCTCCTTGATATTCATTTCTCTCCAGGTGGAACTCCTGGTTCTCCTCCTAGTCTAACCACTCCTCAGTCTCTTTTGCTGAATCTTCATCCAGGTCACCACAATAAAAATGGACATCAACCAGAGCTCTGTCTTTGGCCCTCTTCTCCTCTCCCTGTATACTGTTTCACTTGGTGATGTTATCAGCTACATGGATTCATTTATCAAATTGATGCTGAGTTCATGATCCTACCCCAATCTCTCTGACGACCTCCAATCACACATCTCCAACTGCCTTTCAGATATCTCAAACTGGATGGCCAGTAGACATCTCAAACTCAACATGTCCAAAATAGAACGCATCATCTTCTCTCTAAACCCTCCTTCTACCCTCCTAAATTCCTTTATTAATGTCAGAGGTACCACTATCCTCCTTACCACCCTGATTTACAACCTAAGTGTAATCTTGAACTCCTCTCTCTCTCTCTCTCTCTCTCTCTCTCTCTCTCTCTCTCTCTCTCTCTCTCTCTCTCTCTTTATACATATATATATATGTATATATAAAATCAATTGTCAAATCCTTTTGTTTCTACCTTTGTGACATCTCTTGTACATACTTCTTTCCTCTGACATTGTAATCATGTTGTGGGGAGAGGGGCAGAGCTCACTGCTTCACACCTGGACTATTGCAATAACCTCCTGTTTGGTCTCTCTGCCTCAAGTCTTTCCCCATTCAAGTCCATTATCCACTCAGCTGACAAAATGATCTTCCTAAAGCAGGTTTGACCATGCCACTCCCCTATTTAATCAACTCCAATGGCTCTCTATTGCCTCCAGGATTAAATGCAAAATACTCAGTTTGACATTCAAAGCCTTTCCTAACCTATCTCCCCCACTGCACTGCTTTGAAATCTGGCTTCTTATGCAACTATTTTACTAAAAATTTTCTCACAAAGCTGGTACCTTCCAGCTTTGTAAATCTATGCCTAAGTGAGAAGGAAAAATGTAGATTTGGCTGGAAAGATCCTGAGAAGGAAAAAGTGATGCATAAGTTTTAAAATGCTGAATAGAAAGATGGGGTGAACCATCCCCAAATTCACTAAGCTTAGGAAAAAAGAGTCTCAATGTTAGCCTTTATAGCATGACCTATTTGTACACGGTGGGAAGGAAAATTTTACCTACATGTTTCATGTTAGTTATGGTTTTCTTGAGATGTTTTAGAGTTTTGGAAGATCTGGCTTTTAAAAAGTCTGTGAGTTTACAAAATTGAGTCAAAACAGCAGCAGGAGTTGAGGATGTAGAATGGAGACAAGAAGAGAGGAAGATGGGATACAAGGAATACCTGTCAGTCTGAGCAATGAGCCCACCACAGCAGAAGCAAACCTAGACCATAAGAGCAACATGGCACCAAAAATGAAAAACCTCCTTCTGCTCAAGGTTGGCAAACTCTACTCAAGTTTAAAATATGTTTTAAATCCTATTTGACAGGGCATGCATACAACTGGATAAAGGGCAAAATTGTTCTCTTTTTCCTAAAGTGCCTGGACAAACATAACATTAAAGAACATCACCTCTGTGAAAAAGAATAGAATGGAATGGAGAGCATCACGTCTCATAGTTATCATCATTCAGTACTACATTGTCTTTTTTTCCAGAAGACCATTCGGGAATAAGCATAGGCAGGATATGTAGTATAATAACATAGGACTAAACTAGTGGAAGGGGTGACTGGATTGGAAATAAGACACACACACACTCAAGATAAAGGCATAGGTTTTGAGGCAAAGACCATGTTCCTCAATAGAAATTGTATTAGAAATACTGAGGTCCTTTCACATGAAGAGTTTAGCCTAGTTGTTGATTAATTGGGGAATATGTTTAAAAAATTGACATCCAATCCAGGAAATAGAAGATAATTTATATACAAGAATGTTTTAGACATAGTATTTTTGTATCAACCATAGGCTCACAGATAGAAAATTTAGAATTAGCGTTTTTGCTAAGAAATGATAGGACCAAAAGGTCAGCATAGAGAAATACCAAAATATTAAACTCTTTTGATTATTTAAGATCATAATTCAAAACATTTTTAATCAGACCTATGTGTGAAAAGAAAATTCAGGACAGTATACTCTTAAGTACAGTATCCTCTCTTAGTTCACTACACAAACTTATGTTCACACTGGCAGCTTGAGTTCTGCAGAATGGTGAGTACTGCCTTAGGTTCTAAGAGTAACCCTGTGGGTAACTACTAACATTGTAGCTCAGGAGCCCCTGGGTTTACTTTCTGTTAGTAATTAGCCAATAGACTCAATTAGCTCTTAGAAAAGACATTTATTCAAATGGTATAGCAAGAGTGGTAGTTATAAAGCATTCCACCCCAAACCACAAATACACGTATCTGTAAACAGGAGAGTGGACACCAACTTAAAGTAGGACAGTAGTGAAATATACATATAAGAAATACATGTGACTAGGACAACTCACCTGATGTCTTTTCTTGATATCATTTCTTTTTCCATAGTGTTTTCCCAAAGTTCACTGTAGGACTGGGCATTGGGGTAGATGATGACTAAGACACTCTGCTGTTAGATTAGGATGACTCCTCACAAAGCACAGGGTCTCCTCTGGACAGGTGGCTCATTGCAGAGCAGGGCATCTCTGCCAGGTAGGCAGGACTGTGTAAGTTCTTAGGCTGCTAGGCTGGCTTCTCACAGCACTAGACAGACTAATCCACTGGATTAATTCTTTGATTGGCAGTTAAGGTCTCCACCACCTGTAACCTCAGGCATAACTGGTACTGTTATGCTCTTCCATCAGGGGGTTGCTCTTTTCATCTCTAATGGGAGGGGGGAGGAGGGAATAAGCATTTATATAAGTGCTTTGTAAATACTCTCATTTGATCCTCACAACATCATTTGATCGCCATATTACAGTTGAGAAAACTGAGGAAAACTGAGGCAAAAAAAAGCTTAAATGACTTGCTCAGAGTCACTCTGAGGCCAAGTATGAACTCAGGTCTTCCTAACTCTGGACCCATACCTGAATTCAATTACCAGTTCATGAGCAAGTAGCAAGTCACCCGCCACTTCTCTTTGTCTCAGTTTCTTCATCTGTAAAAATGGTCATAGTAATTCTTGTTCTGTCTTCCTTTTAGGACTTATTATAAGGAAACCACTTGCAAACTGTAAAGTACCTTTAAATGTAAACTACTATGACAATTCCTAAAGCTATTTCTGAAAGAGATCTGTAAATATTCAAGAATTTGGCCTGAACATCCATACAGGAAAGACTAAGTGAATGAAGAATGTCTATAGCCAAGATTACAAACTACATTTAAAACGTTTGTCTTTCGGTAAGCATATCTAGAATGGATAGTATAGATAGTCGATGAGGTCATTCTAGAGCTGATGAACAGAAGGGAAAGAGGTTGAATTGCTTTCAGGAAATTGCAAAGCTTCTTAATAACTCCAAACTTCCCATGGAAATAAAAGCTTGTCCATATACCAATATTCTACTGGTGCCGTGGTATTGCAGGAAGATATGCATTACAGTTGTCTCTAAAGAATTGAAAATGAATAACATAGGGTCAGCGGAGAGGTGATGGGCATGGCAGGACTGCAACATTTAACCAGCGAGGTACTTTGAAGAAGAACCAAAGTAAACAATGTCAAATGTATGCTAGGAAGAAAAAATATGAAGGTTATGTGACAAAAATGGAGGATGATAGGCAGACAGCCTGAGTGTTCTAATGGTAGCCTCAAAACATCAGGAGAAAGTGAGAAAGGCCTCTTGTCAATTAGTCAATAAACATTAAAGTGCATACTAATCAGGCACTGTATTAAGCCCTGGGGATACAAAGAAAGGTAAAAGATATAATCTATGTAAATTCTCTACCAATGCAGTTCAAAACCCTTCTACAACTTACTAGATGGTTTTTGACTGAAAAATTCATTATCCTGGGTCAACCTCGAGATAAGTTTCTCCACATTTAACTAGGGTGGTTCTTGGACAAAACGTAATCTGCCACTGGGCACATACTTAACAGCCTTTTCATCTAGTAGGACGTATGCTCTGCTGACATCACTTTCAGGAGCCTAGAATCTTCACATCACAATAAGCCATCAGAACTACATGGTAGCAGAGGGCATATTATCAGTATCAGGTAAAAATTGTTTCTTTAAATCTGTGAATGTGAATTGGATATGGTCATTAAAAATGTCTTCCTAAGGGCAGATCCTTTTATAAAATGGTTAATCAAAGCCATGCTGATCTCATCTTCTTACAAAGTTAAACAACAAAATATATCAACACAATATATTACAATTAAAACAGCTTCTCTTGGGAGACCCAATTACTGTACTACCCCACTGGAAGCACTACTTTTTTCCCTACCTAGGCATGGCAATGGAAAGTGTTTTTTGTAAGTCAATTCTGTGCTTATCTTTCAAAAGAACTTTCTGTCTTACCTCTTTGTCTTTGCAGGATAGCAGAGTCACGCTGTTTAGAAAGGGACTCGGAGCCCGAGTCTGGCTTTGGTTATTGCACTAACGTGTGCCAGGCAGCAAGCCAGCAAGAGGCAAAGATTTTTGTCTACTAACTGAGACCAGCTGACATTCTGCCGCCTATGGTCTGTGTGAGCCATTGAAACAGACATCATACCATCAGCTCTCAGTCCTTCAGTCAGGGGGTTCCTGGTAGCAACTCATCTGCAAGGCCAAAAAGCATCTTCAGCCTTGATAGGCTAAGCTTCTTCTCCAGGTTTTATAACTCGGGCAAAGGAAAGCTTTTTTACCAACTGGAGCTTTGTGCCCCCAAGATCTCAAGTCCAGGTTAGAGGTCTGCAGCTTCTAATGGACAATCATAAACCAAGAGCCCATGCATCTTGGATGCTGCTAGTCTGGGTTTGTAGCACAGTCCTGAAAAGAAATGCATAGGAGGGGTTATTCTTTGAAGGGATGGTGACCAACTGTTCTCCATATCCAGTGAGGAGAAAGCCAGTGGAGACATGCTTAGTTGACATGTAGCACAGAGGACTTAGCTTATACCAAAGGAAGACATCATAAAGTAAAAATCCCTCAACATTACAATTAAATCTTAAGGGAGACTGTACAATGCTCTTCTCTGGAGGTTAAAAAAACAAGCTAGAGGCTTTCTTATCAAACGGTTAAAGTGTGGTTGTACCTGAAAGGGACAGCTAGGTGGCACCATAGTGCATAGAGTGCCAGGACTGGAGACAGAAAGACTCATTTTCCTGAGTTCAAATCTGGCTTCAGACATTTACTAGCTGTGTAACCCTGGGCAAGTCATTTACCCCATTTGCCTCAATTTTCTCATCTATAAAATGAGCTGGAGAAGTAAATGGCAAACCACTCCAGTATCTTTGCCAAGAAAACCCCAGAAGAGTTGGATAAGACTGAAAATGACTGAAATATCCCTGAAGGTAGTGAGATAAACTAGATGACCTTTCTCCATTTCTTCCAACCCACACTGATGCTCAGTGATGCCATGAGCAGGACGGCATGCATCTGAGTCTTCCACTGGTAGAAGCTCTTGGAGGACATTTCTGTCTTTGTAACCCCGGAGCCTAACATGACAGAGAAAGTGAACATCTATTAAATGTCCTTAATTGGTTGCTAAATTATCTCATAAAACATACTAAATGGTCCCTGTCTTTAAATGGAATCCCAAGGTATAGTACAGAAAAGCACAGAGACAATCAGGAGAGAGAAAGTAAAACCAGCTTAGCTAAAAGAAAAACAGTTTTATTCAGGGGGATTGCTTGAAATAAAGTAGGACAGTTAGGACAGACCCAGTGGGAATAGGTACAAGGAGACCCTTAAACAAGTAGTCTGACCAGGCCTTGGTGAGGACAGAGGCAAATGTGATCTTATCTCCTAGCAGGGTTAAACAACAAAATATCTCAATGCACTAATATTACGATTAAAATAGGAGACCCAATTATTGCAGTTTGGGGTGCTGGGAACCACTAAATGCAAGGGTATAGGAGGATCTGCCACAAAAGAATTTGACTACTCAAACCTTTCAGTCAGACTATAATTTATCATATCAACAATAGAAGCTGACAAGATGGTAAGAATCTGTGCAATTTATTGGGGGTAAGATTGGTAGTGAAAGAGAGTGAGAAGATCTGGATAGGATTCAGGAGTGTCAAGTAGCTTGGGGTGGGCCAAGTGCCTGAGGCAGAAACACCAGCCATCTGGGCTGCTGAAATGTGTGGGAAGATTCAGGGTCCAAGTCCTATCACCCCATTACAATGACTACCCAGTTGGAAACTCCAAACTTCCCCTGCAAGCCTGGCGATGGGAAGTGCTTTCTGAAAGGGAATTTGGCACCTTTCAAAAGGTGCTAATGCTCAGTGGGTAAAGCCCCAGGAACTAGCTGCTAATGGATCGACTTTCAGTCATGACTTCAAGGTCTTGCATTTACAGGGTGGCTGGAAGGACGGGAAGGGGATTTGAGCTTCTCTGGGCATTCTCCATTTAGCTGCAAGACTGAAGTCCTTATTCTCTACCATGGTGCTATATTAATGCAAATTCTTTTATTATTTTATCAGTCACAGGAAATGGTCACTGAATTACTTCCTTCTGAATTGCAAACAAAGTATAACACCTCCTCAGTTAAGAATATGATTCTTGAAAAGAGGTAGTGTGTGTGTATGTATATATACATATAAATATACACACATATATACACACATATGTACACACACATATATATAGATACTTTTATTTATTAAATGTTTCCCAATTACACGTAAAAATTTGTTTAACATTCTTTTTAAAAGTTTTGTGTTCTAAATTCTCTCCCTCTTGCCCACACTCCCCTACCCCTTGAGAAGGCAAGCAATATGATATCGATTATGCATCTATAGGCATGCAAAACATTTCCATATTAGCCATGTTGTAAAAGAAAACACAAAGAAAAATTAGAAAAATAGAGTTAAAAAAGGTATGCGTCAATCTGCACAGAGTTCATCGGTTCTCTCTCTGGATGTGGATAGCATTTTTCGTCATGGGTCTTTTGGAATTGTCTTGGGTCATTATGTTGATCAGGGTAGCTAAGCCTTTCACAGTTGATCATCCTTACACTATTGGAACAGGCAATGTTTCACATTTATCTTTGTAGCCCCAACATCTAGAAGACATATAGTAAGCTCTTAATAAATGCTGGTGGATTGATTGATTAGAGTAGCCCTACAGAGTTTCATGGGAAAGTAGCTTGCCTCTCCATGATGTTTCAGAGCTGAGCTCTTTTCGTCCAGTGTATAAACTCATAAAACACTTGTGGAAGAGGGGGAGGAGCAGGCACTTTAATAACATTCTGAGGTTTGTTGATGTACTCCAGAGATTTGAGTTGGCCAGAAGAAACTAGAAAGTTATATTTTCCTAGTTCCTTAGAAGATCTAGAAAATCTCCAGACAACTGCTTTGGATTCAACTCGACATTCATGAGAATTTGAGCAAACCATTTGTTGGAATTAGAGACAGATGATGGCACAGTGGTTAGAGTGCTAGGCCTCTAAGTAAGAGGTTAAGAGTACATAATCTCTGTTTGCCTTGTTAATAATAGCACCTACCTCCTAGGTGGCTCAGTGGATAGAGCACTGAGCTTGGAATCAGGAAGATTCATCTTTCTGAGTTCAAATTCAGCCTCAGACACTTAGTAGCTGTGTGACCCTGGGCAAGTCATTTAACTCTCTTCTTCATTTGTAAAATGAACTGGAAAAGGAAATGGCAAACCACTCCAGTGTCTTTGCCAAGAAAAGCCCAAAATAGGGTCATAAAGAGTTGGACATGGTACAAATCTCCCAGAGTTGTCGTCAGGTGCAGATGGTGCCTGGAACATCATAGACAGTATATAAATGCTTATTCTCTCCCCATTATTCATTTGCCACTTATGAGAGAAAGAAAGAAAAGTTTTGAAAGGCCATAGCTGTAGGGAAATGTTCTTTTGTTTCTGAGGGAGGCAACATGGTAGAGAAAAGAAAGAGATCTCAGTCCAGAGTCAGAGAAGCTGGTTTTAAATTCTACTTGTGCCACTGACGGTGTTTTTTGAGGCAGGTCACAGAACCACCATGGGCCTCCACTTCCTCATCTGTAAAATGGGTGCTTAGAGCAGATGGCTTCTGAATACCCTACAGGATCTAGTGCTTTTCTTCCCATGTCCTTGCCCAGTCTCCTTGATTTCAACTTTTATCTCATCTTGTTAGCTAAAAACATCACTTTATTCCCTGACCTAGAGAGTATTTTTACTGTTCCGTAGTTGGGGAGGAATGGAGCAGACCCCAGATTTTGGTCAAGAGTAAAACGTGGAATTTGTTCACTGAAAAATCAAGAGGCTGATAAATCAAAGCCACCAAATGTTTAGTATGAACTTAGTTCCTCTTCTCTCTCCACTCTCGAATTAGTATTGAGATGCTGAATTAGAAATTATACTGTTTGCCCATCAGATACTTCTGCTAAAGGAGTAGCACTGATACAGAGCTTCATAGTGACTAGATCACAGGAATCTCACGACCTGGATTCCCATCCTGCCTCAGACACTCACTATGTGACCACAGACTTAATTTCCCAAAGTGTCGATTTCCTCACTGGTAAGAATAGGAATAATACTATCTCTAGCACTGTGGCTTCTAACATTACACTGACTGTATGACCCTGGACAAGTCCCTTAATTTCTGCCTGTCATAGTTTCCTTATCTGAAATGGGGCTAATAATAGCATCTACCTCCCAGTGTTATTGTGAGGATCAAGTAAGATAGTTTTTGTCAAGCTCTTTGTAAAACTACTGTATCTTACAAAATTTTAACTTTGAATTCATGCCACCACTTCGTAAGATTCATTAGTGAAACAAATAAGGACTTAGCTATAAATGCTAGCTATTTTTGTTACTGTTGCTGTTGCTGCTGTTATCTAGTACTGTAAGTTACAAAGCAAGTATTTATCTGGCTGATAGAAGGACCTTCTTAAACCAATGAAATCACAGGTCTGATCACCTCTCTTTCCAAAAGACTTACCTCATGATGCAGTTGTGAGATTCAGGCAAGATAATACATTAAAGTGCTTTCGTTCCAAACCTTAAAGAACTATATAAAATGCCACTTGATAATACAGGAAAAAAAATTAATTATTTATTTAAAATACCTAAATTACTAGTTGGAATTTTCACAAAAGCAAAGTCTAAAATGACCAGATTGAGATAATAAAATCATCCTTGAATAACACTGATTTTGTATATTTCGCAAATATTTTATGAGTACCCACGTGCAAGTCTTTACATGACTCCGTTTATGTCTTCTTATCTTAGAATACCCTTTGTATTCTGGATGATGTCATATTACCACATCATGTTTATTGCTCAAAAAGATTTGTGACTGTAAATCAACTGTAAAACAGCAAAGAACATGGAACAAAGTAAATGCCCATCAGCTGGGGAATGGCTAAACAAATTATGGTACATGAACGTGACATTCCTGCACTGCTTGAAAGAATGGTTGTGATGCATACAGAGAAGGATGAGACAACTTTCATGAACTGATGCAAAAGTAAGTAAGCAGAACCTGTAAAACAATGCAATCAATTACTATAGTGTAAATGGAAACAAACAACAAAACAATTTAGAACTGAATATTAATAAATTATAAGCACCAAGAGTGTCCGCAAAGAACATAAAAAGATGGCGCCCCCATCTCCTTTGCCTGTTGGTGTAGAAGATTATATGCATGTAACATCAGACTTTTTGATCTGTCGCTTGGTTTTGCTGAACTTTTTGTTGTTGTTGTTCTTTGTTATAGCAGATGGCTCTCTGGAAAGAGGTAGAGGAGGAACATTGGGAAACATAAGTGATGTTTAAAAAATCCATATGAAATTGTTTTTTTTTAAATAAATTCTTGATTATCTACTTTTAAGTGTTCTTTGGGCTATTGCATGGTTCCTTCCATTGTCAATAACATTTGGGCAGCCAAAGTTGATTGCTTTCATTTACCGGCAAATCTTTGACAATCCCGAGAGGCAAACTAAATAAAAAGCTTCGTAGTTATTCCAGAGAACTTGGTGCCATAAAGGGCTTAGTGGACTAAGTTGTTGGTTTTTCCACTCGTTGAATAATGATTACCGTTAAAGTTATCCTATCTGAATGGCATGCTTCAGTCTACTCTATTTTGGCAGCCCACATTCCCCTCCGGAGGAGTGTGTGTAAGAAGACGGGAAAAGTTCTGGGTTTTGTTTTTTTGGGGGTTTTTTTTCCTGATGTATCACTTCACAAGAACAAGATTTAGTTTTAACACAGATGAGACAATCAATGATCAGTGTCCTGGTACCCGAGCTCTCGTTAGTTGTCATTGAAAGAAGTTGAACACGTTTATATGTGTATGGAGAGGGGGAGGCAGAGTTAGATCCTATTACATTAAATGAATGAATTAATGAATCAACAGATCAGTAAGTCAATAAAAAAGCATTTATTAAGCACTTACTAGGTGTCAGGCACTGTGCTAAACACTAAGGATACAAAAAGAAAAAAATAGTTTCTGCTGTCAAGGAGCTCATGGTTGAAAGGGACACACATACACACACACACACACACACACACACACACACACACAACTTTAGCTACAGGTGGATAGAAGGGCCTGAAATCCTAAAGGTATAGATTAAGATGGTAAGGCCCAGGGGTGCCTAGATTACATCAGTAGATCCAATGACAATATTGTAAGTCTGGGCAGTGGCAAAATATATGGGGTTATACCTGATGGTCTTCCATCTCACTGGAAGAAACACAGTTGGTGACTTCCATCTCATCAGAGGAAGGTATGGTAAGGTAAGGTACATATGGGGAAAGGAATGTATAGTGGCTGTAGATCTTCCAGTCTTTCTGTCCCTCCTGCTTGGGAAGCCCTAGGATGGGGCTAGAGCTATATTTGTTAATTAAAGAGCATCTGATACATTTATCTATAGTCACACTTAGGGTCCAGCTCAGTTTGCAATCATACGTGTATGTGAGTGTGGGTGGTTGGAAATATATAAATACACACATATATACATATGTTTATGTTTATATATGTACACATATGGACATATACATTGTATGTTTATATATGCATATGTATGTATGTGTTGTATAAAATATATGCATACGTTGTATGTGTATATATATATATGTATATATAGGCTCTTACCATTGCATTATAAGAGGCACCAGGAAGTTAAGTGACTTGCCCAGAATTGACAGTGTCTGAGGTAGAATTTAAACTCAGGTCTTCCTGATTCTAAGGTCAATTCTAAGCCTTTTGCTGCCTCCATATATTGTACTATACGATAACTTAGTGAAATCAAAGTCAAACATATTACTCATGGAACAAAGGAAAGGAGTAATAGTTAATGACCTCCATGGAGAGTTTCTAAAAAGAACTTTGCTACATGGGCTGCTATGGCCCAAGTTTCAACACAAGGTATAAGAATAATAACGTAAATGAAAGCTGTAATAAAAAGCTGCTGGGCTCAGATTGTGACTGATGTCCAATCCTGGTTCTGGAGAAAAAATAATGAAGCCTGCTTTTCTCTTCTCAGAAGAGGGGCTGGGGGTAAGGAATATGCCTGATTGTGGTCAGATATACTCCTTTGGCCTGTCATTTTTGCTTAACTATTTTTCCTTTGTGTAAGAAATACAGCCTCCCCATCCTGCTGAGCAAAGAAGCCCTAGGAAACTCAAAAACCCCTAAATATGACCAGTACTTACAGCCCACCAGTGTGGAGTTTAGGGATCTCATGGATTAGACAGCAATGGGTCCCTGCCCAAACACCACTTAATGGTTATTTTTTGGGCCCTCCTGGCTCAGAGTGAATGTCAATAGTAACTGTTTCTCTTTTGACCAGCAACCCTGAGAGTCTTCCCCTTCCAGTTTGACTTTTTTTTATTAAAGCCACCATCCCTGGACTCACTTCTTAAAGAGCCCCATTCACCATAGGTAAGGTCCTGAAAAGACCTTAGCTTAAAAGGGCCAAGTTCTCCCACTGCATCCTGGGCCATTTCCAATTGTTACCATCAATATCTGGACCCAGATGGCTCTGGAAGAGAAAGTGAAGCTGATGACTTTGCACAGCTCTCCCTGACTCAAAATAAAGTCAATTGCGAGTCATGTCATCATCTCCCTGATGTCATGGTCCTCTTCCGACACCACATCCCACACACACACACACACAAAAGCCTCCAGTCCCAGAAGTGTCACTTCACCCTCCCTCCCATACCCGCCAGTAGCATCAGCACCATTCCACAGATCTAGGCTCCCCGTTCCCTTCACCTAGTGCTTGGTCCTGCTGATCCTACTTAACAGCCCTGTAAAATCCATCGGACCTTACTGGTTCGTGAGAGAGTTCCTCATTGCCTTGGGATCCCCAACAAGATCCCCAATTTCACCAGGGCTCCAGTGGACCTGATCTATTTCCATCATCTCTTACTGCCCTGCGTATACTATGTCCTCTCAATAAAGTCAGGCTGCTTTACTTTCTTGTTGTGAATTGTGAGTTCTTGTGTACAAGACTTTAGTATTCCAAATCTCCCTGAGTTGATATTAAGGCAATTCGTGGAGAATTCAATGTCGGGAAGGCATATCAGTAAGTGATTTGGTACAAAAACCAATATATTTAATTTACATTATTTGATATATGTAAGAATATCTTCCACAAGCATGTATTTTTCATGATTAGTTTTGAAATTTCACTTAAGTCTTTTTCTATTTAGGACAAAAGCTGTCATAAGGAGTTTTGAGACAATTAACATCATTTTCCCTTTTTAAATGTTTTCTTCTTCAAAAAATACTGGAGGAACGTTTGCCTTATCCCTGCATCCACTTAAGCTTGACTCAGCATGTTATCCCATGTCTATGTTTAGCTATTTTGTAGGAGACAATTTATTCTAGACTTCCTTATCAATCAGGTTTTATCCTGCTTGTTAAAATAAATTGGTTGTATAGGGAACAAATGGAATAATTAGAGAGAAGTATCTGTGCACACGTACACAGGAAAAGAAAACACCCTCTTACCAGAATGAAAATTGGTCTGTTTCAAACAGAAACCTTTTAAGAAGGGAAAAAAAGTGGTTAGAACAATAAGCATTTGTAAAATGCCTACTATACACCAGGCACTGTGGTAAGCGTTTGTGCTTTCAAAATATTCCTCGTTTGATACTCACAACAACTTGGTGAGGTAGATGATGTTATCTTGATTTTACATTTGAAGAAACTGAGGAAAACAGAGATTAAGTGACTTAACCAGGTTCACACACCCAGGAAGTGTCACATTTTTAACTCAGGTCTTCCTGACTGCAAGCTTGATTCTCTACCCGCTGTGCCACCAACTGTCTCTACAAAAAAGAAACACACCGCCCCTCCCCCCAAAAAAAGTATTTTTTAAAGCATTACCATTCCAATGATCTCTTTAGAGGACAAGCTAAGGTATTTATTTGTGTCTAGATCTTTAATCTTTTGAGGAAAGATTAATATAGTGGCAGCCTGGTAATTTGCTTTTACCTGTTTTTTTTGTAAAATAGTGTGGAAAAAAAGTATTTTTTTAATTCAGTTTTATTTTCAGTACATTACCCTTTCACTACTTAGAGATTCTCTTTGATATAAGCTACTCAACAGACCCACATAAAAGAATGGCTATGACCTTCTCCATGTCAGGTGCATTCTGAGATGGATAGTACAGAATGCTAAATTAGTCCAAAGGCAACCTGGTTCAATCAAGTTTTCATGTTTTAAGAGAGCTATAAGAAAAAAAGATCTTTAAAAAATAGATGTTCAAAAGTAAAAAAGTTTTTTTTTTTCATGCAACTGGAAAATAAGATGCACAGGCAATGGGGCGTAGAGATTTATCTTGCCCTACAAGAAAGGAAGGGAAAGGGGGAGGGGAGGGGAGTGGGGTGACAGAGGGGAGGGCAGACTGGAGAACAGGGCAACCAGAGTGTACGCCATCTTGGAGTGGGGGGTGGAAATGGGGAGAAAATTTGTAATTCAAACTCCTGTGGAAATCAATGCTAAAAACTAAACATATTGAAAAAACAATAAAATAAAATAAAAAGAATAAAAAAAGAAAAAAGGAAAGAAAAAAAGATCATCTTTTATCCAGAAGAGAAAGTGAGAGGATCCAAAGAACTATAAAGAGTATTCTGAAACTTTTAAGAACAATGGATCTGAAACACCAACATAGAGAATTTTCGAAGGCATTCTGTTTCATTAGAATGTAAAGACAACAATTCTTGACATTTTTATATGTCGATCTAAAGGAATTCCGAAGATATATTGGGCTTTGGCATTAAAAAAAATTTTCCCTTGCGTATTTCATCAAAATAAAGAAACAGGCAATCTAAAAGTATACATACATATGTATGTGCATATGTATAAACATATATGTATATGCATGAATATATGCTCATATTTATATATGTACATGTGTATACATATATATGTATAAAACAATAACCTTTTTAAAATAGAAAAGCTAACTATAATTTCCAATGATCACATATAGGGAAAAGCCACATTTGTCCACTTAGCCCAACAAACTGTATTGTGAAACTTGGCATTAATAGAGCCTGGCATGTTTGAAGTGATCTATTTTTATTTCACCACATGCCTGCCATCTTAGTTGATTTAAGAATTCTTATAATATATCATAAACACTCTTTTTATCTAGGATATGGTAAAATAATCAGCACTGTACCAGTAAACCAGGCAACTCAAGCAGATGAAGAAGAAAAATAAATGGTTTCACTTTAATTTTTTAAACCCTTTTCAATATTCTAAAAAACTTATGCTGAAAAATCTAAACTTTGCCATGGCAATTAAAAGTACAACTAGAAAAAAACCCAGAGAGACCTCAAATATCTGAATACCAGAAGCAGCCAGATCCACTGGGATTGGCTGTCTGGTTACATTCAATGTACACTGTATGTTGACCATAATATCATATTGTCATTTTGGTTCTCTTCAAGCATAAAGGAGAAACAAGAACAACATCCAAGAGATATCAGGCACAGGAAATGAAAGACGACGACCATGTAGTCACCTTGGTCGCTTGTGAATAACACTGCTAAAGAGTTGGTGGAGGGTGTGGCTATGCCCTTTGGTTATCCAAGATCAGACTCTTGGATTTACTATGAAATTTCTTTTAAGCACAGTAGAATTCAGCAGACAAGACATCAATACCTTCGGCTAAGGCACTGTTATAGTCCCTGGGGATACAATGACATAGGATCACAGATTTAGAGCTGGAAACCATCTAGTCTTAGAAGACATTTAGTCCAACCCACTCATTTTGAAGAAGAAATTGAAGCCCACAGAGGTTGAGTAATGTGCCCCAAAGTCTCACAGGTAAAAAGTTATAGAGATACGATTTGATCTTAGACTTCAAATTTTAATCTCTTTTCTACTTTACCATACTATGCTCCAGGACCTTACATTCCAATGAGAGGAGAAGAAGCAATACAAATAAGGAAAGCACTTGGCAGAAAGTAATGGGAACAGAGAAGAAATCTACCAGAGTGGCACGAAAAGCTCCTGATGTTAGGGGAAAGGGCAAAAGTGAGTAGGCAGACCTGGATGAAGTCTGACAAGAGTTGGTAATAAGATGGAGAGTGTGCCTTTTTGAGAAAAGCATGTGCAAAGTGCATTAGGCAAAAGGCTCTGTGTATGTTTCCTCTCATAGTTTATATAAGTGGCATGATGGGCAAAAGCCAAGTACAAAAAAAAACAACATAAAGGATATAACCTAAGAGACTGATAACCAGAAAACAGGATAGTCCTGCCATGGAAGGAAATCAAGAAAGATCATAGGGAAATAACCTAAGCTCTGTTCGTCCTCACTCAGTATGGTGACATCCAGAGTAAAGTCCCTCGGCACATTGGGAGAGAGACAGTAGAGCACAGTAGACATAAAGCCAGCCTTAAGACTAGGAAGCCCTGCGTTCAAATCATCCTTCTGAAACATCTTTTGCTGTGTAACTCTGGGAAGCTACTTAACCTGTTAATGTGCTTGGCCTGTAATTGGAGTCAAACTCAGACAGAAATAGGGACCACTGTACTGCACATAAGAAACCCCGTAGGCTTTATATGGACTTAGAAAACCACTTATTAACATTATTTGTGTTTCTCTTTTGGCTTTTTCAGTAAGGTCAATGCAATAGAAAATTACAGTAAACCACAGCTCAATATTTTTCTATTTTTTTAAAAAAATGGTTATTTTAAAGAATCCTCCAATTTTTTCAGCACCTTAATGGATTTTTGATCCTTATTCTTCCCATCTCTCTCAATATTTCCCCCAAGTTATCAGTACTCTATTCCTCTCAAAATTGTATTTCTTTGGATATACTTGGATTCCCTTACACATGCACATATTCTATACATCCCCAGTAGAATGTAAGTTCCTTGAAGGCAAGGATGCTCTCATCATTACCTTTATATCTCCAGTTACTGATAAAAAGTAGATGCTTAATACTTGGAATTGACTCCCTCCTTTATAGAGTCCCTCTCCTTGAGACTCAGCTCGTGAAACCTTCTCTGATGTCCCCCAGTTGCCAGTGCCCTCCCACTCAAACTACTTTGTATTAACTACTTCACATAGATTTGTTTTTATTTGTGTTACTTCTATGCTATCTATTTTACAGAATGTAAACTCATTGTGAACAGAGATTGTTCCATTTTTTGTATTTGTATCCCTAGCATAATAGGTGCTTAATCATTACTTGTTGATTGGCCAATTTTCACTGATATGGGTGTTTCCTTCAGTGGTACAGATCATAATGCATCGACACCTGTGCAATTTTTTTCCCATAGTGAGTAGTTAATATTGAGAGCATCCCTGCCTTCAAGGAACTTTTATTCTACTAGGGATATATAGAACATGGGCACAAGTAAGTGAATCCAAGTATATTCCAAGAAATACAAAGTAATTTTGAGAGGAATAGAATACTGATAACTTGGGGAAAGCATAGAGAAGGTAGGGAGGACTTGGGATCAAAAATCCATCAAAGTACTGAAAAAATGATAATTTCTTTAATATAACCACTTATTTTTCATAGAAAGATGTTGAACTGTGGTTTAAGTTTCTATTGCTGAAAAAGCCGAAAGAGAAAACTTTGGTAAGGCAACCTGCAGCACCATCTGGTGGTGACTTCTACTCATTTGAATGCATTGTAAGAATACTTTGGTCATTCTTTCAATATTCATTAAATAGTTATTAAGTGTTCCCTATGCTAGCTAATGGATTAGATACAAAGATGGGTAAGCCTTGGCACATGTCGTAATCTACTTTTTCTTTTATTTTGATCCTGGTAGGAATAACAAAAGAGAGGAACAAAAACAGAATTCATAGAAGGAAAGTATTAGACATGGCCACTCCACACCTTTTTGACGATCTTTATTTCTGCAAGGCACTGATCTCAGAGTAGACAAGGAGGGTCCTGGTGCTTGCTAAGTAACCTTGGGTTGTATTCATAGAATCATAGATTTAAAGATATAATGGACCTTGGAGATTGTCTAAACCAGGAGTTCTTAACCTTTGGGGGGGTGGGTCCCTTTGACTGTGTGGTGAAGCCTAATAATGTTTTTAAATGCATAAAATAAAATGGAAAGGATTACAAAGGAAAACCAAAGGTGAGTGAAAATGAAAATGTGTTTTTTCCCCAACAAGTTCATAGACCCTCTAAACTCTAACCATGAACCCCAGGTTAAGAACCCCTGATCTAGAACCAATATAGGCAGTGACTCCAATAATGTCAATAAAAACAACAGTAAAACGTAGCCAAACCCAAGAACTTTGGAGATAGCAATGCTTCTAGCCCAGTGCCCCTGCCATTATCCTGGAAAGCAATCCCTGTGAAAATGTAGCCTGGCAACTGCTTCTATAGGGCCTAGAGACTTTCCCAAAGCCTTACGCACTGTCCAATGGTTCAACATCAGAAACTGCCCTTTCCAGTGGAAATAACATGAACTATTTGGCCACTGCACCCTAAGAATCATGGGATTTTTTTGTCTCACCAGAAGCTGAAATCTTCTATATGCATTGTCTCTCTCATTAGAATGTAAGCCTCATGAGGTCAGAAACTGTCATCCTCTTCTATTTTAATTCCCAGTGCCTTTGTACACAGTGAGAGTTTAATAAATGCTCAATCACTCATGGTTCATTATATACATCTATTTTGATTCCAGAAGACAGATAATAAAACATAGATTCTAGATCAAACCACTTCGTTTTAAAAATGAGGGGATGAAAATTCAGAATGACTTATCCAAGGTCACAGAGTCAGTATTACATAGACAGAATTTCAGCTCAGGTTCTCTGACTAAAATTCCAGCATTCATTCCATTCCATGATATGGTGTCCACCAAAGCTTAAGTTCATAAACCTCCAAGACGTGGAATCTATCAAGATTCTGATACATTTCATCAGCATCATCACACAAATATGTGCCATGTTACTAACAGATTCTATATTGATTTTATTAATGTGACTCCATCTTACTAAAATGCATACAGAGAAGCCAGGAACATCTCACACACCAAAAATTATGTGAGGCCAATAGATCTGACCTCTGTCTTCTTACCGAGTTAGTTACTGTGCAAGTTAGTTAACAAGTAATATAAAGCATCCAGTGTGTGCAAAGCACTAGTTTTTAAAATTCAATTTTCTTTTGTTTTTATTCAAATCTCACCCCCTGATCTTTCCTCACCCATTGAGAAAGCAAGGAAAACATTCACACAATAGCCATGTCCAAATGCATATAGATAGAAGATAGAAGAGAGAGAGAGAGAGAGAGAGAGAGAGAGAGAGAGAGAGAGAAAGAGAGAGAGAGAGAGAGAGAGAGAGAGAGAGAGAGAGAGAGAGAGAGAGAGAGAGATGGGTAGATATTTTATATCTATGAGAATAGATATAATGATATCTCCACTCTGAATCCATAACCTCCCTATCTGGAGGTAGATGCATGGAGAAGAGCATGTTTCATCATGAGTCCTCGGGAATGGTGGTTGGTTACATTGTATGTGTCAGAGTTCTTAAGTCTTTCAAAGTTGTTTGTCTTTACACTACTGTTTTGTTCTCCTAGTTCTGCTCATTTTACTTTGTACAGAGAACTATTAAGGCCTGGAGGAAGAGGAGCAGGAATTTTTTTTAAAAATTAATATATTTGTAGATCTTCATTTAAACTCATTGATTTCAAAATGACTCTAATGTTTTGATGGATTTGTAAATAAAAGAAATTTGAGAAAAACATCTTAAATATTCCTTTCCATAATGAAAAATGTCATTTTTCTAAAGAGAATTGGCTCAGGCCCATGTTGTTTCCAAAAATACCGTTCATCAGGATATGCCCAAGGGGGACAGAGGAAGAAAGATCACATATATATCAGCATATTTGCAGTGGCATTTATTGAGGCAGCAAAAAACTGGATACACAGTGGGTATCTATTTATTGGAGAAAGGCTAAACACATTAGGACATATTAATGTGGTAGAATATTATTGTGCCTTAAGAAATGGCCAACATGAGAAATACACCAAGACTTAGATAAACTTATGAAGAGGGAGGAAAGCAAAACCAGAAAAATAATGCACACAATGGTTATAATAATGATGATGAAAATAATACTGAAAGGTAGCCAGATTCATTAAAAACAATGACCTATCTTGATATCAGAGAGCATATAAAACACACTTCCCTTTTCTTACTACTGAGGCAGGCAGAGGGGCAGTCTATGGATGTGGAATGTTTCATGTACAGTCAAGTATGGCCACTGTGTCCATTCATTTTGTTGAAGGGTTTTCGCTTATTAAAAGTGGATTTAATTAGAGGAGGCTATATATTTGGAAATAATGTTTTTTAAAGCATCAACAAAATTTTTATTTAAGTAGGATTGGTTAAAAAGTTCCTCAGCTGTATATTTTTGAGTGAGTCCAACTAGTGGGCTAGGGAATTTGTAGGGAGTTGCTAAGTGTGATTTTAAGGACAGAGAAGCAGATTTGAATTCAGAGTCCTAGCATTTGGGTTCGGATTCTGACTGTACCACTTACCTATGTGACAAATGATTTAAGGTCTCTGGGCCTCAGCTTTCTCATTTGTATAATGAGAGGCAGGTAGACTAGCCAACTTCTGATGTCCCTTTCAGGTCTAAACCTATGCTCCTCTGAAAAGAGAATAAGCCAAAGTACATATTCAGAAATATTTGTGCTTGCTCCGTAAGAGCCAGAGATTAAGGTGAGTATGGCAATGTCTATTCCTCATGTGCAACTCGGGGATGGACATGGCTATATCCCTAAGCTTTCCTTCAATCTAAGTATTTGGAAATGGTTTAGTTTGGGGCTAATTCTACTGTAAAGCAAATAAGCAAATTAGCTACATGTATAAATTAGGTTCTTAAATAGGTGTGTCAAAGTTCTTATGCCACCACTGGGATGCCATTTAGTGTACTCCATTAATAAATGAATCTCTCCATTTTTCCCAGGGAATTGTTTATTCACCTCTCATGATTCTAGTGGCACACTGTAACTAGTTGTCTTTGGCAGATGTCCTAGAAGGGAACACACTGCCATCTCCTGTCCGCTGGAGACTGTATTTCCTGTTTTAGAACAAACCCTTTACAGTTACACTTTCTGTAGGAGAAAATGAAACCGTGTCAAGAGATAGAACTACCCCAGAAAGCAAATATGCACAGGTTGTCCCAAAGGTCTTAGTGTGGTCTTTGGCTTTAAGAGCTTCATTCTGTATTCCAACAGGGCATGTTCAAAAAATATTTGCCCCACTGGACTGTTAAATTAAATTGGAGTCCTGAAGAGGCAAGCAAGAGGAGGAAGCAAGAATAGCCTGCCATCCTCCCAAAGATGCCTAGCTTCCTGGCATCATGTAAAATTTCCCAGCCTGCCTCTTGAAGGTAATTCCACTCTAGCTCTCTAAGAATTTATAATCTAGAACAGATGGCATGGAAGTAAGACAGAGGCATGAAAGTATCACTGGCATACATAATGTACAATTGAGATGAAGTGGAACATGCCATGCTTCTCTGAGAATTTTATGGGGGGAAAAAAGCTTAAAAATCAATTTTATCAACACAATCAACTCCTAATAGAGAAATCAAAATATTCCCATCACCTTATTTTAAACATTTTGAAATGATCAATGTCCATGTTTAGCAGAGCGATGATAAGCTGCATTCACGGGAACTTAGAGAAGAGGAATACATAGAAAGTGGTAAAAAAGGAAAAAGCAGAGACAGATCTTAATCGAAAGCCAAGCGAATGTCAGTCCCCATCAGCTCTGACAGAGGTCTCCCAGGGAGCGCACAATCTGGTTTGATGAACTGTCTAAATAGTGTGCTAGGATCCTATCCCATCCCATCCCCACGTGCAATTAAACTCTGTACAAGACGTGGTAGGAAAGAATTCATTTGACCTCAATAAAATAGGCAGCCTCGTCTTTTTTTGTCAGAAGTGAGTTTGGTATCTTTCTCAGTCTTAGCATTTGAAATCCAATACCCTACAAGTTATTTCTTTTGGATTGAATGTATTTGTGGCCATTATTGCCAAAAAAAAAATCATTGGGTGGGTACCTTCTTAAGAAGAAGAAAAGATCCATACTGTCTCCATGATGTCATGTATTATCTATCTGCTTTTTTCTGACCACAGAGCACTTGAAAAACTTGGTTTCCTTTGATTTGTTCAATAAATACTTTCCTTGGAATCAAGCTATGAAAATTAATAAGAGAAATACTATACAACTTTAAATGAAAGTTCATATATGTATATATATATGTGTGTGTGTGTATGTGTGTGTGTGCATACACACATATTGCATTCTTTAGAACAGATGCTTCTATTTCATTTTAAATTAGCTGAGTCTTTGGATCTGACCTTATAGAGAGCGGCAATACCATTAGCTCTGAAGCACATGTTTCTAGTTTGGTATATCTGAGGTAACATTCCTTGTATGACTGGGGAAATGAGGCTGAGATATGCATGAAAAGGAAAGGCTGGATGTCTTTTGAAAGAGAGTAAGAGGCAATATGGATGTTCCATGAAGTTGCAAGACTAAATTGGGTGCAGGACTACAAACAGACATATCATATACATGTATATTGTGAGTGTATTTGTGCATATGTACATACACATACGTGTGTGAGACCCGTCATAAAAGTATGTGTGTATACATGCACATCCGCATATATGCATATATGTGTATATTTGCACATATACATATGTATACATACACATGTGTGTGACCTGACATAAAAGTATTTGTGTGTATGTATTTTTTTACTTATTTAAAGTCAAGACTGTGTGCCCGGGCTGTCCAAGATGGAGTAGAGCTTCCAAAACTAGAGGCTTTGTTTTCTACCACTCCCACCCCATTTAATCCACCAATTCTCGTTCAGCAGTGTCCTCAGAGAAATTAAAAATAGATTATATAATTATCACTTGAAATCTCATTCAAAGATGAGGTAGCAAGAGCAATTTCTCTTAGGTGGTGTAGTAGAGTTTTAGACTTAAGGGTCAGGAAGACCTGAGTTCAAATCCTGCCTCAGATACTTCCTAGCTATGGGACTGACCCTGGGCAAGTCATTCAATCTTTCTCAGTCTCTGTTTCCTCATCTGTAAAATAATAATAGCGCCTACCTCACAGAGTTGGTATTATCATATAAGTTAACACAGGCACAATGTGAAAATCTGAAAGAATTATTGTTATTATACCATAGTTATAAATATTAATTAATAATACTATATATTACATAGGATATCCTCAAAGCCTTAGTGCCACTTCACTCTATTCTTTAATATGTTGTTTCTATTCTTTAGCAGATTGAAATGGCACTAAGATTTTTGGAACAATCTGTACAATATATAGTATCATTAACTATGTATAATATGGTCCTGTCATTATTGTTGCTAAAATTAAAAAATCTCCTGAAAGTAACTACTCTCCAATTTTTCAGTAAATGACATCTCAAAAATTGCTGAAATAAAACACTGGCTTCTTTTCCACGATTCTCACAGTGAGATTTCATATTTATATATGGGACCTTTCTTCTATAGAGCTTAGAGAATTTAATGTACATTAATTGATGAAGCCTGTCAACACCCATGTGAGATAGGCAGGAAATTCCCTTTAGCTAAGGCATGTATAAAAATAAAGTCATGTTCTATTATTTAGCCTGAAGAAGAAAAATTGAAAGGGTGACTTAATAGTCATCCTCTAGTATATAATGCGTTATTGCATGGAGACTGTTGACCAGCTGTTCTCCATCTCTAATGAAGATAGAGCTATAGGAAATAGGCTAAAAACCTTCATGAATTATAGCAAGCGAAATTCAAGTTAGCAATGGGGAAGACCTTGCTAATGGAAAGGGTTATGGTCAGGCTAGGTCAGGGATCTGGAACATGCCTGAAAAAAGGTAAGGGGACAGGGTTGTAAAAAGAGCCTGCTCACTCTGCCGCCTCTTTTCCCACCACAGAACATTCAGTCCTCTGCTTTATGGCCAAGATCTCAGAACTTGGAAGAGTAATCAATCCCACAGGGTGCCCATAATTTGACTTCTGCTGATGAATCTGACCAGAGCACAATGAATCACCCCTGCTTCTTGGGAAGGGTGACTGTGGAAAGCTGCATTTCCCCACCACCCCACCCACTTGCTAGAGGGACAAGAAAGGAAATCTTAATAAGATGCTTAATGAAAGGTTGCAAACCCCTAAACCAGCTCACTATTCAAGCAAAACAGTTTTAACCAGTATTAACATCAGAACACTAGAAAGGAAGTTTAAATCCTCTATGGCCAGAGTGCCCAGGGAATATTTTGCAAAAATTATTTCCTTCTCTACAGAGCAGGACAAGTTAGGGTATATTAATGGAGGTATGGAGAAGCAGTAGGTATGATGGAGAGAAAACTTGCCTTGGGGTTATAAAGAATTGGCTTCCAGCTTTACCCCACACACAACCTCAGCAAATTATGTACAACCTTTCAGTGCCCCAGGCAACTCTCACTGGAAATGGTAGAGTAGGAACCAACCTCCATTGACTTATTGGAAGGAGTTTCCTTACTAGGACTACAATATACCAATGAATCAAAGGTCTGGTCAAAATGTGTATATTTGTATATAGATACTTATTTTATATCACACATGCACATATGTGTCTATAGTTGTATGTGTGTATATACAGTGTATGTGCATGTTTATATATCATATGCATATCATAGGTATGTATTTATATCATGTGTGCATACATACTTCATGCATATATCATATTACATTAATGTGTGTGCATATATACTATGTCTTTATATACATACGTATATAGATGTAGATGACACAGAAATATGGAAATAGAGAGTGATGGATAAGATATAGATATAAATAGATATGAATATAGATATAGATCGATATAAATACATTGATAAGACTACATCTGCGGAGTCTGGTTCTCCATAACAAAAAGGCCATAACAAACCAAAGAGCATCCAGAAAAGGTCGATACATATAATAAAGATTTGGACACATCTAAGGGAAGGGTCCTTAACCTCTCTTGTACAATAGACCCCTTTGGAAATCTATCCATCACTGGAATGGGCAGCCCCAAGACATAACAAATGCCTCTTTTCTGGTAGAATTTAAGTAAATTCAAATTAGTTCTTTGTTGGGGAACAGGTAGAATTTTTCACTAAGTGAGTAGTTGGACCAGAAGACCTGAGAGCCCTTTCAACAGTAAAATAGGTTTTTTTTAATTTCTTACCCTCAATTTCATTACTCTCTCCTCCAACTTTTGGTACCTTCTCTCGTAAGCTATCTTTATTAATTGCTTTGCACATATTTGTATTTATTTACTTAACATTTATGCCATATGTATTTTTCTATGTGGTTGGCCAAGCAGCTAAATGGTCCAGGGGATAGAACACTGGGCCTGGAGTCGAGAAGACCTAAGTTCAAATTTAGCCTCAAACAGTAGCTGTATGACCCTGGCCAAGTCACTTCACCTCTGTCTTTTCCTTTTTTCCCTTATTCCCTCTCTTACTCTCCCTTTCTTTCTCCCTCTCCTTTATTCCTTTCCTCCTTCTCTTCCTTCCTCCCTTATTCCCTTCCTTTATTCCTTCTTTCTTTCCTTGTTCCCTTTCTTCCATCTTTCCCTCCTTCCCTCTTTCTTCTCTTCCTTTCTCCATCTTTCCCTCCCACTCTTCTTCTCTCCCTTACTTCCTCCTTTCACTTTCCCTTATTTTTTCCCTTCTTCCTGTTCATGCTCCTTTTGTCTCACTTCCTCCCTTTCTCCTTTCCTTCTTCTCTTTCTTCCTTCCTTCCTTTTCCTCTCAGCTATATTTATTCTCATGTGAGCAAAAGGGTGCTTTTAATGTGGAAGAATTTCTCAGACATGTTTTAAAACCCAGAATACATAAATATATTTTTGTTTGAGTTATATTTCTTTGGCATACATTTGGTCCATGATGAAGAATGCAAGCCACTGTGTTTGAAAAGAAATATGTTGAGAAATAAAGAATTCATAATCCACTGGGGAAAAGAAACCTAGCAAACATGCCCAGTCAATCTACAGCCTTACTTTTTAAGCGCATGCAGAGTGTGGTTACCCAGATGTGTACATATCTGGAAATTCACCCACAGTGTTAAATAGGTTCATATTTCTTTCAAGAATGACACCGTAATTCTACTGTGTTTTATGGATAACGTGATCCTATTTACTGTATGCTGAGAATGATGCCTATTGGTACATATATGAATATATTCAGTCTGGTTCATTTCCATCTTTGTACCCAGAGTCTCTCTCTTTCTAATGGATACCAGGGCATAATCAAAAAAAAGTAGGTCTGTGAATTATAGAGTTCGGCAGCAATTTATCTGAAAAAGATCAGGAGGTTTAAGTGGATTGCAAGTTTAATATTATTTATCAAGCCTAAGGAAATAATTCTTTTTTAATTGATCTCCCAGTATTCAGTCTCTCATCCCTCCAAACCACCTTCCACACAGCTGCCAAATTGATATTCCTAAAGCATAGGCCTGACCATGTCACTCCTCTGCTAAAAAACAAAACAAACAAACAAAAAAAAACACACACAAAAAAAAACCCCTGTAGTGCTTCCTATTGCCTCTGGGATAAAATATAATTTCTTTTGTTTAGTATTTAAATAATTTCCCAGTCTGACTACTTAGTCTGTCTTTCTAGATTATTGTACATCACGCTCCTTCTCACACTCTATTTGCTGTTCCTCAAACTCAACATACTGACTTCTGTCCCTTCACCAGGTTGCACCAAAGTTTTCTCTCCATCTTCTCTTCTTTCAATCTTCAAAAGCCTCAGCTCCAGGAGCATCCCCTACATGAGGCCTTTCCTGATTGCCTTTGCTGGCCTCACCTTATTCTGTAGTTATTTCACATACATTTTGTGCATGTACTGTTTCACCCACTAGACTATAAGCTTTTTGAGGGCAGGAACTACTTTTTTTGTCCTATTCTGGCCACCAAAATTTTTGTTGATTAACTGATTGAAATGATCATGTAATTTCTGTTTGAAGACCTCTAGTAAAGAATAACTATTACACACACACACACACACACACACACACACACACACACACACGCACACGCACAAGTACACAATTCCCAAGACATCCCACTCTATTTCAGGACAGCTCCAAGTGTTAAGAAGTTGTTCTTTACTTTACTTCAAGAGTATATGTGCCACAAATTTTCCAGGCTCAAGTAAGTCACATAAGAAAGCCCAGAAAATACTTGTATACTGTATTATATTGTCATTGTTTGATAATGAATCTAATCTCCCCTACTAGATCACAAGACCTTTGAGGGCAGAAACCATTCGTCTTTGTCTCTCCAACAATGCCTTTAAAATAGTGGGTTTTCCATTGTTAAATGAATGCTCAGTATACAATTAAGCATGCTTTAGTTTTCAAAATTTATTCATTTTAATTTATTTTAAATTTTTTATATTTTTCATTTTATTTATTTTAAAGTGTTAATTAATTTTAATTAACAGGCATTTCCTTTCTTTCCTTCCCACCTCCACTCCGTAGGGGAAAACAAAAACAAAATCCTTTAAACAAATATGCATAATCACGCAGAACAAAATTCCACACTGTTCATGCCCAAAAATACATCTCATTTTGCATAATGGGCCCGTCACCTCTCTGTCCCGAGGTGGATAACATGCCTCATCATCAGTCCTCTAGAATTATGGTTGGTCATCACACCCATCAGAGACCTCAAGTAATTAAGTATCCTTGGGCATAGTCATAATTTGGTACAACTGTCAGTGGGGTTGGGTACATGACTACACAGGCATAATTACTGTGTTTTCAACTGGGTTTATAAGTATAAGAACATAGTTTATTGCAGGTTCAACTGTCATTTTTTTTCTTGAAAAAGCCAAAATCATAGAGCAAGCAAAAAATTGATTTTTGGTTTTAACAAGGAACAACAAATAATATTTGTACTGTAGTCATACATGTGTATATATGTATGTGTGTGTATGTATACATTAATGGCCTGCTCTGATGCCTCATTATGCTATAGAGGTAACCCCGGGTTCTTAATGGCTATGCTGATGGAACACTTGTTTTAAAAGGTTTAGGAAGACTTCATACACAGGCGCAATTGTGTACTATACATCTGTCACCTACTCAGTCAGATCCTAAGAAGTTCATTACTAGAAGGCTGGCCAGAGTAATTCATTAAAGCTGTTGACTAACTAATACCATAAGAAAGAATGAATATGAAGAATTTAGAGAAGGATGAGATTTCTATGAAGTGATGCAGTGTGAAGTAAGGAAAACGAAGAAAACTTTATATATAAGGACTACAATGAGGCAAATGGAAAAATCCAGAGGAAGACAGACATAGGGAGAAAAAGGAGGAAGGAAGGGAGGGAGGGAGGGAGGAAAAAAGGAAGAAAAGAAGGAAGGAAGGAAGGAAGGAAGGAAGGAAGGAAGGAAGGAAGGAAGGAAGGAAGGAAGGAAGGAAGGAAGGAGGGAGGGAGGGAGGGAGGGAGGAAGGAAGGAGGGAGGGAGGGAGGGAAGGAAGGAAAGGAAAGGAGGGAGGAAGGAGGGAGGAAGGGAAAGAAAGAAGGAAGGAGGGAGGAAGGGAACAAAGAAAGAGGAAGAAAGAAGGGAGAGATGGAGAGAGAAAGAAAGGGAGAAAGGGAAGGAAAAAAATTGAATGCTATGTAATTGTAATGACCAAGCACGTCTCCTGGTCTCCATCTCCGTAAAAAAGTTCTGTGGGCATGGGACACTGCATGTACTGTCAAACTTAGTCAACATGTTGATTTGTTTCACTAAACCACTTTTCTATTTCTTTCCTTTAAAAAAATTTATTACAACAGGTAGGATAGGGAAGATGATCATATACTAAATAAAAGTAATGTAAAAATATTAATAAAAACTTTTAAAATCATTTAATAAGGTGTAAAATGATTACGATCTGCATAGATGGGGAGCATAATCACAACAATGAAATCCTGAATCAATGAAACACTGGTTTGATATACATAAATTTTTAAAAATAATAAAATGTCCAAAGAACTCTCCAGGAGTCTGTCTGTGTATTTATTTAAGTTGTGAAGAAGGGAAGAACAACTCTACTACTACAGAAAGATTGCCCTAAGCCATGTAATAACTCCTTATGGCACTAGCCACAGTGTCTTACCTGCCCCACCCCGACCCCTGCCCATGCTTCCTTTCATGATCCCAACAAGCACACACTATCTCAGTTTCCTAAGTCTTTCTGTCCATTAAGTCTCAACACTATCACATTAACAGATTTATTAAGCATAATTTTGTTGCTAGTTGCTGATAAATGTGATGTGTACCAATTGTATGATCATGTATTATAAAAATTTCATAATCTGTAGATTTTCCCCTCAAGCTATTTTCACATCAGAAGCTCATTTGAAAGGCTCTCTATGATTGATTAACCTCTAAAACCAGGCAATGATAAAAGTCAAACCACAGTGGGGAAAAAAAAGGCATGCATATCATTTGTTTTTGTCTGAGCATGTGGGAAAGAAGAATCTAAAGACAGATTTAATGAAGATAAAACTTTAGGCTTTCTTTGAGCTTAAAAGACATTTTCTTTAAAATATGTAAAATATAAATTAGACATTTCATTAGGTTTTCTCCCTGAAGATTACACAAGGAGTAATGAAAACTGTGTAAATGCAATAATAGCGCATGTAAGTGATTTTATTTTGGGGAAGGGGGTTGTTTTGTTTGGACTTTGGAAGGGTGCTTTGTTTTAGAACAGAGAACAATCAAGAAAAAACCATATGAATCAGAGCAAAGAATCAAATAAACTTCACATATCTAATTTTTCTTCTATTTGTCCCAAGCAGTTTTATTTGCACAGACTTACCAAAAAAGGGGAAAGACATTTAACATTGTTTCCTTGTTTCATAAATGTATAACGTTCGTTTTAAGATGCACACACATAGTGAATAAACAATGAGAGACGTTACATCTATCCACTGAAAGAGCTGAAATTAACTGGGGAACCTAGGTAAAAATTGGGGTTCATTAGAGTTCATATAGTTTCAGGTCATCATAATCCTTATACAAGTTGTGGTATAGAGGAAAGAACTCTGACCCTGGGGTTAGAGAATCCTTCCAACCTCTATGACCTTGACGGGTAAATAATTTGACATTCCTGGGTCTCAGTTTCTCCATCTGTAAAATGAGTCCATCTAGTGTTGGACTAAATGGCCTCTTAGGCCTTCCAATTCTGGATTTATGATCATATAGTATGTTATTCGGAAAGATACATGTACCTTAAGAGAAATACATCCTTAGCTTTAAATTCACTGGATCAAAGATTTATAAGTTTAGAATTGAAAGGTTCCTTGGAGACCTTCAAGTCCTACTCCATCATTTTACAAACCAAGACTGGGTAGTTAGGTATTTGCCCAGTAACACCCAGCTATTAAGTGTCTGAGGCAGGATTATCAGTTCAAGTTTTTCTAATTCCATGTCCAAACATCTATCCACTCTACTGCATTGTCTCTCTTAATTTAATTCAATTCAATTCAACAAGCATTTATTAAACCCCTCTCATAAGCTAAGAATTATTCAAGAGGGAACTGAGGTACCTCTCCCTTCCCCTCCAAAATAAAAAGGTAACCCCTGCCCACAAGGAGCTTCTATTCTCATGGCCCAGCAAAATTTCTGACAGGAAAGTATTGTTGCTAAAATATTTCTTTACTATTTAGAGGTATTACTGGTCTCAATTTTCCCCATGTGTTTTATCTCAAAAAGATTGCCCTACTTGATGGAATCACATCTAAAACTCCTTTGGATTCTCCCCTAACCATGTCTGAATGGAAATTCTTGGCGTTTTTGGGTGTGTGTGTGTATGTTTTAAATTTTATTAATGTCTTTTGTTTTTACAAAATGCAATGATTTGCAAATACAATGGAGTCACATCCTACCACATTTCACTTGTGATAAATTCAGCTATCGGGGAATCTAACCTTACTTGCTGGGGGTGAAGGGAGAGTGAAAAATAACTTAAATAATGCAGCCAATTCCACCCACAGTTGCACTTTGTAAGCTGAAATGGGAGCATCATATGGAAGATATGAATCTGCTGTTCCCTCTGTCAATCTCATTCCCCATGTACCTCTCCTAGTATTAACATTCCCCATGCTGAATGTGATTCTAGAATCTCCTCTTCATCTTGCCTATGGTCTATTTGAACTTCAGACTGGTAGAGATGGTGAAAAGGCCCATCTTAATTGGCCTTTCTAACATTCCAAGTCAACTGGAAGATCACTGCTGGGGTCCCTTTGACTTCCTGTGTTCTCTCTTGCCTTGTAATACACCAGGAAGAAGATAGAGTCATGTAGGGGTGTGACCAGTCTCTAGTATAACCACACCTATGTGTGAAGGTCCTAAACATAGTGCTATCTTAGGCACTTATGGATTGAATCTCCTATGAACCAGGAGGACCAAAATGCTAGAGATGGATGGAAGCCCGCTGTTTCAGGCAGAAACATTTCCAGTTTCCTCCTTCTAAGGGGTAGCTAAGTGAAACAATGGATGGAGTCCTGGGCTGAGAGCCAGAAATACGTGAGTTCAAATCAAGGCTCAGATAATTACTAGCTTTGTGACACTGGCCAAGGCAGTTAACCTCTGTCTATCTCAATTTCTTCAAATGGGAATATTAATAGCATGTGCTTCCCAGGGCTGTTGTGAGGATCAAACAAAGTATTTGTAAAGCACTTAGCAAAGTGTCTGGCACATATGAGGTACCTAATAAATGCTCGTTCTGACCTTGAGTGAATAAGTCATTTTGACTGTAATAAATATGTAAATTAATTATAAATGAAGAAAGATGTCATCTGCATCCAGAGAAAGAACTGATAAATAGAAATACGTATAGAATAATTTTACATATGTATCCCCATTTGTGTCAAATGGTAGCCATCTCTAGGATGGGGTTGGGGGAGGGAAGAAAAAAAAGGTAAAAATGACATGACAACTTTACTATATATTTAAAAGGCATAGCAAATTGTATGTAATAGATTTGCAGTTTCATGTACAATCATCTTTTTATGTTATGGAAATGCTTGCCTTATTCTGTAATTTAAAAAAAATGCTTGTTTCCTTCTTTCATTCCCATTCCCAACTTTTGCCTTTAGCTTGGGGGTGACAGAGGGGCTGATTTCATGCTCTCCTCTCTCACCTTTGGACTTGGGAGAAGAGAAGAGAGCAGAGGGATGTAGAAGTGGTGGAGAGGCTACCTCCTAGAGGAGCGAGTACAGAGACATGAGACCCAAGGCAGTGTGGACAAATCATGGGGAATCTACCCTTATGAGGAATAATATTGGAATAGATCCTACACTGCCAAAATCCATTCCGACAGGGGACTGAAGCTCATCCTGTCCATTATTTCCCTCCTATATATGCTTTCCCTCTCTCTCAAGAGGAGTGCCCATTTCCCAACTTGATGATGTTTCCTTAGGACTTGGAAGTGTTTATCTTTGTTTCTTAATGGTTTGTTCATCCTTTGGTGTTTCAAGGTTTTCTTTACTTTCTTAAGTCACCCAAAGCTATCGATAAATGTTAAATATTGCTATGCCATATATATATATATATTTATATATATATTATGATTTGGATTCAGCATTGGTGGGGAGGAGGTAGGAAAGATGGGGTGAGTGAGAGACCAGCAATGAGAGATTTTAGAAAATGCCCTTTGCCAGAGCAAGATTTTGGGTGGAAGCTTCAAGTCAAAAGAGAGATTCATTTTTTTACAGAAAAAAAAATTATTCTCACTGGAGTTTCTCTTGGCAAATGAGGCAAAAGCAGTGTCTAGCCAACCACAGGGCAGCTAGGTGGCGCACTGGATAAAGTGCCAGAACTGGAATCAGGAAGACTGATCTTGGTGAGTTCAAATCTGGCCTCAGACACTTACTAGCTGTGTGACACTGGGCAAGTCACCTAACCCTGTTTGCCTCAGTTTCCTCATCTGTAAAATGAGCTGGAGAAAGAAATGGCAAAACACTCCAACATCTTTGCCAAGAAAACCCCAAAAAGAGCCAAACATACCTGAAACAAGAGTTGAATGGCAACAGGCAATTACTAATCAGGCTGGAAGTAAAAGGATCTCAGACTGATGTTATAGCCTGGTTTGACAGAAATACTACTACTCCAGAGAGGAGGAACCAGAGAAAAGGGTAAAGAAAAAGTCATGCCCTAAGAGAAAGAGTAGCTGGGCCTGCAGAAAGGTTCAGTGTGGAGCAACAGGAAGCTACTATTATGTGTTGGTTAGTTTTACTGAACTACTTTATTTGTCTCTTATTCTTTCTTATAAGGATGGCTCTTTGAGAAAGGAAAGAGAGGAAGGATTCATTGCAAAATATAGGCGATATGTAAAAACAAAATTATTAATAAAAATTCTAATAGCTAAAAGACACTATTAGTTCAAAGCAAAGGCATTTAATGAAAGTGCATGGTAGTAAAGTGGCAACAAAGCTTTTCTTCCAGAAATCTAGGTCATATTCTGCCACAAATTGTTGTTGTTGCATTTGTCTTTCATTCTTGAAGAGGATCATGACATCAGGGAGATAATGACATAACTTGCAGTTGGCTCAGTGGATAGTGTGCCCAGCCTGGAGCTAGGAAGACCAGAGTAAAAATTTGGCTTCAGCCGCAAAAATACCCAAAGGGAACACATGCCGCCAGGGGTCACATGTGGAGGGACAACTCGTGCCTCTGGTGCTCCAGGACTGATGCCAAGGACCAGCTTCTGCTGGATCTGCTCCCTGTTGAAATCCCCTTCCCTCTTCCCCCACCCAGTCCCCTCCCAACTTCTTCCCTGCCCCCTGCATTCCCAAAATCCTTTAAAGTTTGCAGTCTTTCATATGCATCGGGTCTCCCTGAGTCAGGCCTGAGCACTGTCTCCACCATCCACCTGGCTGCCTAACATTGGCGATGAAGGATATAAGGGGAAAGAGAGAGAAGAGCAGAAAGATGGAAGGACAGAGCAGAGAGATGGAAAGGGCAGGAAGACAGAGAGAGATAGGGCAGAAGGTGGAATCAAGAAAAGACAAATCTTGAACTCAGAAGGGCTGAGGTATAGTATAGACTTTGCTGCTTGCTGCTACTGTTGTGTTTCATTCTCAAAGAGGACCATGACATCAGGGAGGTGATGCCATGACATGCCAGTGAATTGGATTAAAGTGAGGGAGGGCTATGCAAAGTCACTAGCCTCACTTTCTCCTCCAGGCCTTCTGGGTCCAATGGCTCAGCCTTTTCAAGCTAAAGCTTTTAATGAGTCTGTTTGACCGAGGCAGGGCCCATTCAGTGATTTAGAAAGACTTAATTTAAAAAAAAAAATGAGGCAAAAAATGGCCTGGTAAAAAAAAAAAACAAATCTGAGAGGGGAAAACCCTTAGGGTTTCTGGCCAAAATAGAAACAATTGTTATTTACTTTCACTAAAGGGAAGGCAGGAAGGAAGGAAGGAAGGAAGGAAGGAAGGAAGGAAGGAAGGAAGGAAGGAAGGAAGGAAGGAAGGAAGGAGGGAAGGAGGAAAGGAGGGAAGAAAAAGCCATGTTGCCCAACTGGAAATTTGGTCCCTAGTGGGCAGCCCTTCTCTATTCACGGAAGTTGCTATTTGTCCTTCGTTCTTAAAGAGGAGCATGACATCAAGGAGGTGATGCCATGACAAGCAAGAGAATTGGATTTAAGTGAGGGAGGGCAATGCAAAGTCACCAGCCACCAGCCTCACCTTCTCCTCTGGAGCCATCTGGGTCCCAGGCCAGATATGGATGAGGACAACTGGAGATGGCCCAGGATGCTGCGGCTCTGCCCAAAGGAAATATAAATTTTAATCTCTGAAACCTTTTGTTGTTGTCATTGTCGCTGTGTTGTTTTTCTCATAAAGACCAGCCTTAACCAAACCACTCTGGTCCTAGACCAAGCCCTACTTGCTCACTGTTTGGGCCCTGATTAGCTCAGAATGAATGCAAATAATAGTTTCTGTTTTGGCCAGAAACCCTGAGGGTCTTCCCCTTCCAGATCATTTTTTTTAAAAGAGGCAATTCTTTGCCTCATTTTTTTTTAATTAAGTATAGACTTTAGAGAAGAGGTATCAAAATCAGTCCACAGGCCACAAGAACCCAGAACACCCCCAAGTGCAGCCTGAACCAAATTAAAATGTAATTGGGAAATGTTTAACAAAATAAATAAAAGTACACTACAACATAGATTATGTCCATTTGTGGTTTTCTAAATGAATATGACCTGTGGGGATCCATTTCTCTTTGAGCTTAACAGCACTTCTTTACAGAAATATTTTATTTGGCCGGGGCTAATGCACTTAGCCCTTCCAGAAACTAGGTCAGGGGCAAGCGGACCAGTCATGAGATTCTTAAAGGAGAGGAAAGAGATAGAAAGAATAGGGGGCTTCAGGGTCCGAGGGGCAGCAGAGAGAGGTAGGTGAAGATATTTGTCCTCCTTTTCCTTCATCTGTGAAAGATAATATAATAGCTAGCCCATATAACACTTTACATATATTATCTGATTTAATCATCACAACCCTGAGAGGTTGGTGCTTTTGTTCTCCATTTTACAGATAAGGAAACTAAGTCTAAGAGAAGTTAAGTGACTTGCTATGTGTCACACAGCTAGCTAGTGTCTTACGTGGGATTTGAACTCAAGACTTCTGGATTCCGAGGCCACTAAGATTCTATCCCCTGTGGCCTTTAGCTTTGTTTCAAGACCCTCTCAAAGCTCCATGGGGAAAAGTAGGGAACACATTCCAATCCCATCAAAAAGTAGACGGTCCTACTGATAATGCTGTGATGTTTGCCAAAAGCAGATAGAAAACAGGAATTCAAAACAAGGTGAGGTCATTTGAAAAACTTCAGGCCCCTCATGAATTCCCAACAGCTGAGAGTCCTCTCATGTTAGTGTGGGAGTGACAGGAGGGAAAAGATGAGAGAAAGCCAAAGAAACTAGTGGAAAAATGGAGAAACGGTCTCTTTCCTTTGGAAACTAAATGCATCCTCCTCATCATCCATGCTTTTTACGTTTGGGAAGGGATATCTTACATTTTCCTCCTTTTTTTTTTAAACTAAAATTTAGGGCCAGAAGAGCTGAGCAAAGATCTAGTCTTTTTGCCTCATTCTACAATTAAAAAAATGAGGCTCAAGGGAGAAAAAATGACTTGTCCAAGGTCACTCTGGTAATACATAGCATAGCTGGAATTAGAACATAGGTCTCTCCACTCCAACTCCATTGTGTACACCATGTTGATTGAAAGGAAAGGCTTTGTGTCACTGCCAAAAGTGAACATTTTTTTAAATTTCTAAGACTACAGTCTCTAAGTTTTTATATAATTAAAATTAAGTAAAACTGTGCTAATAATTTTGAGCTTTGGCTTGGATATAGTTCCTTTCAATAAGGTAATAATAATAATAATGATGATTAATAAATAACATTCCCCAGATATGTGCATATATACATGTATATGTATGTATAGACACATATAAATGTATGTGTAGATGCATATACACATGTGTGTTTATATACACATATATGTATATATAGACATACATAAATGTATATACACATGTGTGTTCATATATACACACATGTGTGTATATAGACATATATAAATGTGTGTATGCACGTGTGTTTATATATACACATGTGTGTGTTTATATGTATATATACATGTATGCACATGTGTGTGTATGTCTGTGTGTATAACCTGATCCATAATCCTGTGATATAGGGACTATTGTTATCCCTACTTTATAAATGAAGAAACTGAGCCTGAGAGACATTAAGTGATTTGTCCAAGGTTACCCAACTAGTAAGTGTCTGATGAGGGTTTTGAATTCAGATCTTCTTGGTTCCAAGTGCATGTTGTGGCCTTACTGTCTAGGAGCCAGACAGGCTACTTTTTCCCTCAGGGATGTTTTTTTCTACTGCTATCAGCTCTACAACCTACCAATTGTCCCAGTCTCATTGTTAGGAGCCTGATACTAGCACACCTAGTTCCATTTATCCACTTAACATTAATTAGCTTTTACGAAGAGATGTTTAATTCAAAGATAGAACAAGGACAAACATGTAAACATTTTCTCTCAATACTTTTGAAGCATACTTTTCCCTATCCTACCTAAATCTCTAGGGGAGTAGGCAAAAAATGTAGTCCAGTTCCTATATAGCGCTGGTCCCGCCAAATTCACACACAAAAGTGATATACCTGCTAGGTAAGACTTCATTTCAACTTTTACTGGCATGGGTCCAGAAGGTGGCTCCCAAAGATTGCTCCTTGTTTCTTGAGAAATTGGTGCTGCTTTGCCTACAAACCCAGCCTCATTTCTGATGCCTAGATCCCTCTGGCTCACTCTCCTGGCCTTTAAAATTCCCAGTATTGGAGATGCCATGATTTCTGACTGGTCTTGCAGGTCTTCTGATGTCTTTTTTCTTTTATTCTTGTGTAAATTGGATTTAAGTGAGGCAGGGTTGCACAAAGTCTTTAGCTTCACTCTCTCTTCCAGAATCATCACAATCCAGTGGCAGGACAGAGTCAAGACGACACGATGGCTCTAGATGCAGTGAATGACCTCGGTGTCTTCGATGTCTAACCAAGCTCTAAGTGCTCCACAACACCTGCTTCAGCTGCTCTCATGGCCATTGGGACAAATTGTTCTCATCCACCCATTCCACCAGGGGAAGTCTTCACATGCTTGGGGTAGACACCCTCCTAACTCGCCAATTGGTTTGAGACCCCTCGGTCCACCAGAAGACCTAAAGACAATGAGGTAGAGCTAAAAGAAACTTACTAAGGCCTTTTAAATACCTCTGCATCCAATCAAATGGCTTCCTACCCATGGTTAGCCAAAGGAAACCAATTACAGAATGTCTATACATTCTCCACAATACAAGCTCCACAGTCTCTCTGGGTCACTCCCCTTACATATCAACATGATTGTGCCAAAAACAGACACCTATCCTCTCTGTGCGTAGAGATGATATTTCAGGTGTTCTTCTCATTCACCAGACACCATGCCCCAACTGTATCACCATTCCATCCTATGCCATACAGCAGAGTGTTTATAAAATATTATAGTTAGAAGAAATTTTAGAAATCATCCAATCCTATCCTTTCACTTCACATATGAGGAAATAAGGCCTAGGGAGATTAAGTACCTTGAAGAATCTAGGTTATGCATCAGATGAAGCACTGGGCCTGGAGCCAGGAAGACCTGAGTTCAAATCTGACCTTGGGAAAGTCACTTAACTTTTGTCTGCCTCAGTTTCCTCCTCTGTCAAATGAGGACAATACTAGAGGCTGTTGTGAGATAGAGATGATAGAAATAGAGATAATAATTGTAAAGTGCTTAGCATAGGGCCTAGAACATAGTCAACACTATAGAAATAACCATCATCATCATTATCATTGTTGTTATCTAAAGTCTAATTAGTAATTAGTAAATTAATATTAGTGCTTATTAGCAAGACAGCTGGGAGTAGAACACAGGTCAACCAATATCTTGTCCCACTGTGAAATAGATCCAAATGTACAGCTTAAAATACTGATCAGGAAGTGTTGTAACAATGCTTAGTAGTTCCTTTTCTGGTTCATAAGTTCTTTTTCTTAATAATATTTTTTTCCAATTACATGTAAAGACAATTTTTAACATTCATTTTTCACAAGATTTTCAGTTCCAATTTTTTCCCTCCCCCCTCCCCAAGATGGCAGTGATTCATAAGTTCTAACAAATAATATTCTTCCTAAATAGGAATGAAAAGCATTTTCTAACAATGGCTATGCACCAATGGCATTGGCATATTGGTACAAAACTATAAGAAGAATTCCGGCTAAAGACTTTACATGAATAGGAAATTCCTTAAAAAAAAAAAAAAAAAGAAAAACTTGCCTATTTATTTTTGGTTCCAATCAGAAAAGGCTTGGTATGATTGGCAGAACTTATAAATGAGAGATTAAAGTAAAGGGAAATCAGCCCTTATTACTTTAATCATCAACATAGCAGGACTTTTTTTTACAATCACTGTCAATTTTCACTTTAAGTCATCATTCAGTTATCCAAATTTGAAACAGATTATAAATTAAGACAATATAAAGGCTCTTCTTGAGGTTATGGAAATGTTGACTATAATCAGTACCCTTACAGTTGACTTTTTTCAATATGAGTTCTACAATTGGGACATAACAACGTATGGTTTCCAGAAAGACACATATGGACAAGGCTGGAAACAGAACAATATTTTCTTTCTCAAGAAAAAAATAATAAGATACATCATCCTTTTTTGGCCTGGAAAATAAATTTTAAGTGTTTCATGATGGATCTTTTAGATAATAATGACTTAAAAAAATATTATCAAATTAATATTTTCTTTTTTTTAAATTAATATTTTCGATGTGGCATAATCAAGTCAGAAAGTCCTGTCTTTGACATATATTAGCTTTGTGACCCTGGCACATCACTCAATTTTTCAGTGCCCCAGGCACATCCAATGTTATATAGGTTGCAGATAAATTGCTTGGTAGAGTTTCTGCATCAGGGAATTCCTTACAGAAATTAAGCAACACATACAGACCAAGCAAAATATGTTGTGATAGACTAAGTTTTAAAAATAAAAATACTCGGTTCTCCCTTACCACCAACGATTGACTAATGAATCCAGTGGTAAATTATAAAAATCTCTCAATTCCTGTTAATCCTTAACTTCTTTTGTTAAAGAAAAGAACCAGCAATAATTCAACTTGCCACCCACCTTGACACCATATTTGTTCGGAGAAGTGAGTATTTGCAAAATGTTAAGAGACACTTCAGTAAAAAATACATTAGATGCTTCACTCACTTTTTGTCTCCCTGTTATACTTCCCTCTAGGATTAGGGTGGCTTGTGTGAATCACGGGGGAGGCTATGGAATGTAAATAAAAGGCAGTCATAAATTACTGAACTAGCGCTTTCTCTTCTTTTATTCTCACTCAACTAATCTTGTGGCTTCAGCTATCATTTCCACTCTAATGACCCCTAAACCTTACCTCTGTCCAAAGACCAGTGAATGAGAATGCATTTCTATATGAATGCAGAGGTTCCCGAACTTATTTGGTCTATCGCGCCCTTTAAAAATAAAATTTACTCAGCACCCCTATGGAAATCTACTTTCTTTAACCCTTTAATCCTTTTTAAAATTTGCATCATTTCAAAAATATGAAATATTTTTAATTATGCACCTTAAATTTAATAATTTATTGTAAATTTGCAGGGGGGGCGGTTCCTGCATTGAAATTTTGATGACATAGATGTATGTCATGTAACCATATAGTATCGAAACTGGAAACAAGTCATTACATGCACATATTCCTGCCAATGCATGCTGGACTTCCTGACAATGCAGGACATGCTTATCTGACAACACTTTCTTGTTAAGACCTGTTGGAAGACTTGACCACTGATCCATTATTACTTGCATTTTGTGTGTCTATTTGGAAAATAATGTAATCATTATGACTTTACCACTGTTACACAACAAATGAAACATATCCAAACATTTTTTTCCCAAATTTTCTTCTCTTCTTTCCTTATGCTTCCTAAGCCCCCTCATTTTTATTCAACAGCACCCCACCCTGCCAATTGTGTCTGAGGCTACTACCACCTCCCTGGATCATATTACCCACTTTGGGAACCTATGCATGGATGCCTCACTGTGGTCATCTGAAATGGACTGGAGTTCCCATCATTATTCCCCAAAGCAACACGTTTAAAACCAAATTTACAACCTCCTGTTCCTCCCTTCAAAACCAACTCCCTTTCCTGACATCCTAATTTCATAAATTCTGCAGAATCTTGTAGTTGTAAAGGGCTTCGGAGAAAGTGGTATGCCAGAACTAGCTCATACCAGGTCATGAGAGCTAATTGTTAAATTTTCCATTTTCAAATTGAGCATTTACATTTCAGGAAATCAGGAAACAATGCAAAAAGAATTTATAGTTTTATTGATTTCTAGACTTTGGAAAGTGATGGAGATATTAATTATAATCATGATGATAACAATGCAAATTAAACTTAAAAGTGTATTGTGGGCACTTTTTTTCTGGAGAGCCAGTTGTCGAACATTTACCAACACACCTTTGTTCAGAGATCATCTAGTTTAATCCTTATGTAAAAAAAGAATCCCCTCAACAGCACTAGCAAGTTGTCATCCAGCTTTTGCTCAAACCCTTCTGGAACAGCAAATTCCACTTCTGGATGGCTTGCGAATTGTAAAAACTTGCTCCCTACACCAAGCCGAAATCTGCCTCTCTGCAACTTCTACTCACTGCTCCTAGTTCATCCCTCTGGGACCAAGCAGAGAAGTATAATTTCTCTTCCATGTATCAGCCCTTGAAAATAATTAAAGATAGCTATTACATATCCCACTGTTCTCTTTAGTAGGCTAAACATCCAAGATTCCTTCATGACCCTCGTAGGTATGCCTTCAGTCCTTTTGTAATTCTGGTTTCTCTCATCTGGTTACTGTCTAAGTTGTCAATTTTCTTCCTAAGATGTGGCACCTGGTAGGAGCTGAGCAGAATACAACAGGTTGATCACCTCATCTGTTCTGTCATTGAAGCCTAAAAGTCATATCAGCATCTTCTGATGTCATTTTCCACCATTGTTTCATATCGGTTTGTAGTCTGCCTTCAGATTTTGTTCATGTGGATTGTTGTCATCCCCACATCTTGGACTTCTAAAATATCTATCTAACTATCTATCTATCTATCTATCTATCTATCTATCTATCTATCTATCTATCTATTATCTGCATCTTTATATTATGTCTATAGAATCTATATCTATTCACATCCATGTGGTTGTTCAGTCATTTAAGTCATGTCTGAGCGTCCATGACTCAATTTGGGATTATCTTGGCAAAGATATTAATGTTCACTATTTCCTTCTCTAGCTCATTTTATCGATAAGGAAACTCAGGCAAACAGGGTTAAGTGACTTGCCAAGGGTCATGCAGCTAGTATCTGAGGCTAGGTTTGAACTCAGGAAAATAAGTCTTCCTGACTCCAAGCCTGGCACTTTATCCACTGTAATGTCTTGCTGCCCCAGTTCATATCCATAGCTAAATCTATATCCATATCTATACGATAATAACAGTAGCTAGCATTTATATAACACCCTTAGATTTGCAAAGTGCTTTATGTGAGTTGATTCATTTGATCCTCCATCAACCCTGTGAGGAGATGCTATTATCCTCATTTCTCAGATGAGGAAACTGAGAAACAGAGAGGCAAAGTATCTGAGGCAGGATTCAAACTCAAGTGTTCCTTACTTCAAGCCCCACACTCTATCCACTATGCCACCTAGCAGCCTTAATCTGTATTCACATTAATATCAGTGAATAGTTATATCTATATTCATATCTATATGTATAGATACAAATACATGTTTGACATATATGTATATATATATATATTTATCTCCATTAAATTTCATCCTCTTGGATTTAGTTCCATCACCAAGAATGTTAATTATCTAGCTTTGTGTCATCTGTAAGCTGTAAAACCAAATCTATGCCTCTAAGTCACCAGAAAAGAGATGCTAGGCACCACATCATTGAGCGCAAGTCCCTAGAGACTTGCTTCAAGTTGACTACTATTTTGATCTGGTCAATCAATCAATTTTCAATCCACCTGTGGCAGGCAGCTGATCAGTGCCTTGAAGTCAGGAAGACTCATCTTCCTGAGCTCAAATCTGGCCTCAGGCACTTACTTACTAGCTGTGTGACCCTGGGCAAGTCACTTAAACCTGTTTGCCTCAGTTTCCATATCTGTAAAATGAGCTGGAGAAGGAAATGGCAAACCACACTGGTATCTTTGCCAAGAAAACTCCAATGGGGTCATGAAGCATCAGACACTACTGAAAACATCTGAATAACAAATGATATTATCAATTATCCTTTGTCTATCTTATCAATAAGGAAAAACATGAAAAACTTTGTCAAATACATGGCAGATATCAAGTTTAGTTCTGTCCACAGAATCCCCATGATCTTTCAGTCTGACTCTAATAAAAAAGGAAATGAAGTTAGTCTAGTATGACCAACAGGCATTATGACTTTTAGTAATCCATTTCCTTTCTGTATATTAATAAACCATTCCTTTGAAACTAGGTTCTAAGATTTTATAAATGTTTGAAGTCAGGTTTTGATAAAGCACCAATCTTGGCTTTTTTAGGCTAAGTGTTTCTATATTGCCTAGTCCTGGACTACAGCAGCCACTCACTGGCCCACTCCTGATTCTGGAGGCTCACCATATTGGTGCAGAACTTGGTGAAAATATTCGATCTGCTTAGCTAGCTATGGCTCAGAAATCCCAAGTTAATGAGATTTGTCAACCTTAGCGTTCCAGGATCAGGGATTATAGGTGCATATACCTGGTCAAATTTTGGCTTTTCTAGTGAAAATACTTTGGTGGTCAGTGACCTCACTTCAGCAGTGTGAAAGAGTTGACTGCCCATGAGGCAAATAAATTGCCTTGAATATGGGAGGCAAGTTATTAGTTGTGATCAAAGGCAACATAGGATCACCTTACTAGGAGACTGATTACTCTTCTCAGTCAGCTCAAGAATGTGAAGCCCCTAGGTCAGATGGTAAACTCCTTGAAAACATAGAATATTGTATTATAAACATATATGGTGCTTCAATAGTGTGTTTCTTTGTTGATTAATTGACTAGCTGTTGAATTAACTCCTGGCTACATCCTTTTACACCATTTTGATACTCTCTAGGCAATAAGCATAGTCATTAGTCCAAGAGGGCTGAAAAGCTAATGCACCTCTTCCAAGGACCTGATCAAATGATATATTACAATCCAAGATCATAGAAATCAAAGATGGAGAAGACCTGGGGGATCACCAAGTTAGGATCCTCTCCTGTTGAAATGATTCCATGAATATTGTTTCTAGTTTGGGGTTAAACATCTACTGAGTATTTTGTGGTAGTCATTTCCAGGAAAACTTCCAGCAACAGAGTTTATATCCAAAAAGAAATAGAACACACATCTCTCCCACAAAAGTTGATCGCAATCTAAAACAATGCTGTATATTGTTTCTACAACCTTGTGCAATGTTCTTTCAAAGGCACTAGGAATCAGTCAGAATAAGTCCTCCTGAGTGAAGAAGGAGGTAATATATTTTCAAGGGGAAGGAGACAGAGAAATTATTATAATTTCACCGAAATAATAAAAATGGCTGAGACTTTGATGTCTTACTCAGAAATATAAAAGGGAAGTTGCCTAGTATGTAAATTTCTAAAAATGATTTATTTCTATAGGGGCTAGATGTGATTTCACTGGTATATGAAACTCTTAAGACAAGGAACACCCTTTGTCAATGACTGTATATCAGTACCAAGAACACTGAGAAGCTAATTGACTTAACCAAAGTTATATAACCAATACATATCTGAGATAAAACTCAAATCCAGGATTTCTTAGCTTTGAAGCCATTGCATGAACTGCTAACCATGCTTCCTCTTATATCTATAGAAGTTTTAAAATACATATATATATGTACACACATACACATATAGTATGCATATATATCCACACACAAACATTCAACATCTGATGATTCCTTTACACTGCCATATATATGTTTGCATGCACACACATATATTTATGCATATATACATGTATGTATATATACATATGTGTTTATATATTCCATATCTGATCATTTCTTTACCATTGCCCACCTTCACACACACATACCCAAAACGTTTATCTATATCTCGCCTTTGCTTTTATCACATTCTCTTCTCTTCCCCCACTTACGTGGGATATTGTAAGATCCTTAGAAGCAGACACTGTGTCATATTGATCTTTCTATCTTCAGCGCCAGCCTTACGTATTCCTTGCAACGCCCTATAATCAGTAGGTACTTAATACGCATTTGTTCAATTGAATTGAATTTAAGTTGAAATGGTGTTTGAAGGTTAGTTAGACAAGGTGCACACTGCAGGCATCATGAAGATGATTATGACCCACTAGTTCTTTAGATATGTGAAGGAGTCTCAGAACGAAAACCCAATACATTTACGGAGAAAAGCTGGGATTTCTCCAGTAATCTAATAATAGCTTTGAAATTTCTTTCTTTTTTTTTAAATTTATTTTTAATATGTTTAGTTTTCAGCATTGATTTTCACAGGCGTTTGAATTACAGATTTTCTCCCCATTTCCACCCCCCCCACTCCAAGATGGTGTACACTCTGGTTGCCCTGT
>CM053623.1:284217313-284255113 GCA_028646595.1 Phalanger gymnotis
GGGGGGGGGGGAGGAAATGGGGAGAAAATTGGTAATTCAAATGCCTGTGAAAATCAATGATGAAAACCAAACATGTCAAAAATAAATTTAAAAAAATAAATAAATTAAAAAAAAAAGAAACAACTAGTTTTCCAAACTGATATGAAAGTGGAAGAATGTGTCATAAATATAACAACGGTTCCTTCTTCCTCATTTTTCACCAACAATTTTTTTTTAAAAATGTTTAATTTTTTTTTTTATTCTTTGCTTAAACTCCCAAGGAAGCAAGTATTTCTATACTCATTGTACAATAGAAAGAGAGGATTATCTAGGAAACTGGACATCTATATTATGAGGAACTTGCTTTTCAAATGTTACAACTTCTGTCAATGTTATATAAGTACATAATAAATTCAGTATGTAACTTTCAAAGCTGTCCTGCCTGTCTGTGATTCTTTCTGGCCTATCTTCTGTTGTTTTCCAATTATCTTTTTATCTGAATCATCCCTTCCCCTCCACCCTACTCTCAGCATGACCTTTCTCTCCAAAAAACCCAAGAAACTAGATAGATAGATAGATACACATACATATATACACATATGTATACACACGTATGTATACATACATGTTATAAATATGATTTTAGTGTTTTTAAAGCAGAAATGAGTGCTGAACTTTTTCAAAAGTATCTTCTGCATCTATTGATATATTCATGTTATTTATATTGTTTTTGTCACTCATATATTCTATTGTGCTTATAGCTTGCCTAGAAATTTAGTTTTCTTTTTAAGTATTTTTAAGTATTACGAACCCTGCATTCCTAGTATAAATCCAACCTAATCGTAGTGCATAATATCATGAAGGAAATTTGGTAAGATTTTTTTGTTCCCTATTTTTACATGTAGATTCAGTAATACAACAATTAATTGTTCTTTGAGTGGTTGAGAGAATTTGCTTGTAAATTCATCTGATGCTGGGATATCAGTCACAGGGGCAGGGTTAGTACTGAGGGTACTAACTTGTGAGTACCAAAACTGATTCAGTCTCCTAGGATGACAGATTTCCTGATGATGAGGTTTCCTAGAAGCGTGGTGCAGTCCAGTCCAAGGAGTACAAGGTAGTGGGAAATCACCCTGGATAGTATTTAATATGTCACCAAGAAAAAAAAATTATCAAACAGAAATTCTAGATTAGCCAAGGTTTTCTGCGTGTTCTTTTCAAAACAAAATCCTCATTGTATAGCATATTTACTTACAGTTTCACAAGTTAACCAATAATCAACTACTATAGTTAATAATTAATTTAACATAATCATATGAAAATCAGCACTATAGTGTATATAAATTTGGCTATTAAAATCAAGTTGCTTTTCTAGTAGGAAATTAGAATGTGAGGTAAATAGGTGAAAGTATTTAAGTTCAACAGGAAAAAAATTAGGGAAAGCTTTGGGTTTTTTTCCCCCTAGGGAAAAACAAAATGAAACCCCAACAGGCAGTTTTCTTACACATAAGAAGATGACAGTTCTGCTATAAGGAAATAGTTAAGTATTAATATTCCTGCCATAGGCAGTTGTCAATCAATCAAACGAGCAAGCAAAAAGTGCTTGTTATGTGCCTCACACCATGCTAAGTGCCGGGGATACACATACAAAGAATGAACCAATCCCTACTCTCATCCTTCTAGATTTGTTCCCAGAAAAAGCACAGTGCTGTCATGTGGCATTCTGTAGATTGAGTCTGAATCTCCCCTAGAAACAATGTTATAGCAAGAGGCCAAGCTTATAACTGAGGACTTATGGGCAACTTTTTATAGAATTAACCACAAATAATATATTTACTCAACAATAACTAACGTATGGTAAAGGCTTTCTAAAGTATGCCTAAATCATACAGGGCAATACAGCAACTGATCACATAGAATTTTATTGAACACGATGCAGTATTAATCTAATAGGTGGCACAGCGGATAGGGTGCCTGGTCTGCAGTAGGGAAGACTCATCTTCCTAAGTTCAAATCTGGCATCAGACACTTACTAGTTGGGTGACTGTGGGCAAGTCATTTAGTACTGTTTGCCTCAGTTCCTCATCTGTAAAATGAGTTGGAGAGAAAAGGAAACAGCAAATCAGTGAGGCATCTCTGCCAAGAAAAGCCCAAGCATGGGGTCATGAAGAGTCAGACACAACTGAAATGAATGAAGCACAACATTAATCTACTGTACTTACGGTAATAATATTCTTTAATTTACTTATGTTATTATTGCTATCAAGTTTATTTATTTTATGTTTTCATTATGAACATTAAATTAAGTAGACATGATTGCAACAATTTGAATGGAAAGAACAATAAAGCAAAACTGAACGTAACGTAATTATAATGACCACGAACAGCCCCAGGGAAGAGTTGGGAAACTGTACTTCTCTCCTCTCATGGAAGAAATGTATGTGTGGGGAGGGGTACGCATGGGAAATAGTGTATATACCATCAGAAACAGTTGATATATTGGCTTGTTTTTCTGTACTGCTTTTTACAATTTATCTTTTTAATCTTCGTTATAAGGAAGTGCCTCACTGTGTACAAGAGAGGGGAGGGATTTCTTTGGAAATGAATATGATTTAAAAACAAAAGACATCACTAAAAGTAAAATAAAAAGTTTTAAAGACCATTAAGTTGAATAAAACCAAAGGGAAAAAACCACAATATACATGTAGCAATGACTACTTCAATATAAATGAAAAGAACAATAAAACAAAACTGAAGGCTGTGTGATTATAATGACCAAGCTTGGCGCCAGAAAAAAAGTTGAGCAAATGTGCCTCCCTCCCCTCACTGCAGAAGTAGGGGACTATGGGCATGGAATATTTTATATGCTGTCAGATGTGGTCAATATGTTGGTTGGTTTTGCTAATTTTTTTTTCCTCTTCTTTGTAAATCTTTGTTATAAAGGAAATCTTGCTAGGTGGGATAGATTACAGGAGAGGAATATATTCAGATGAAAATGTAATTTTAAAAACAAAAAACATCAATGAAGAAATTACTGGGAATGGGAAGGGAGAAGAGGGGTCTGGATAACGACTTTTGTTGAATCTTGATGACTTTTTAAGATCCTGATTCAAAAATGAATTTTTCATTACCCAATTTCTCTCACTGTAAATTTCTCTGTTGTGAGATAGGCATTAGAGATCAAACTATTGGTTGTTCTGCTGTGTTTGTGATCAGAATCTAGTTTCTCAAAATTGGCAGGGTGACATCAGCATCTGTTTGCTTTCCTGTTGTTTGCCATCATTGATGGCAATGAACGATAGCCTGGCTATAACTGCCAGAGTGCCATAAATGCAAATTTCTGTAAGTTGAGTCTTCTCAGACCGCTTTCATTTTATAAACAAAACAGATGGAACTGCAAATTTCCTTCCACAACTTAAAATAAAACATTTAGCTGAATGAATGGAGTGTTTGATGACACAGCATGCTCGATTTCACAGATTGCTTTTCTACACCAATTCCCAAACTTAACAACTGGATTTGAATGACAGGCTAATAGATTTTGGAGCTTTAAGGTATCATGGAAGTCACTGAGTCCATTACCCATATTTCACAGATAATGATGAAAGTATGGCTAAAAATAAAAAAAAAAGAAATTAAGTGACTTGTGTAGGGCGACACAACCCAGACATCATGCATTATCCAACGGATGCAGCTAGGTGGTGCCATAGTGCACAGTGCACTATGCTAGGAATCAGGAAGGTCAGTTAAAATTTGGCCGCAGGTACATACTAGCTATGAGATCCTGGGCAGGTGACTTAATCAGTTTGCCTCAGTTTCCTCATCCACAAAATAGGGATAATAATAGCCCCTACCTCCTCTAGTCATTGCGAGGACCAAATGAAACAATTGCAAAGTGCTTAACACATTACCTGGCACACAGTAAGTGATGTATGAGTGTTGCTGTTATTATTATTCTTACAGTGGAAAGAACCCTGTGGAACTGGAAGGCCTGGATTCAAATTCTGTCTCTACTGCTTATTATCTGTGTGACTTTGGGTGAGTCACAACATCCTTGCACCATGGTTCCTTCAATTTTCAAATGAGGGAGTTAGACTTCATATGTCCTCTGAGGTCCTTTCTGGCTCCAGCAGTAAGATCCAGATTCTTCTTTAATGATTTGTATGGGTTGATGTCAGTTATGAAGCATTTCATTAACATATCACAAGCTGATTTAGAATCCTTGATGTATTTCTCCATTAGGAAATGCCACAGAGGTGCTGAATTCTATATCTTGCAGAAACAAGAAATTTTCAGGTAAGTAGAAAGTTTCAGATGTGGGACACTTCAAAACCCCTGAAAAACCCCAAAGTCCTTTCTTATTTGTATAATAAAGGCAGTAAACATTACTTTTTTATTTGTATTATAGTAGCAATAATAATGATCATAGTTAACATTTATATAGTTCTTTAATATTTGCAAAACACTTTACAAATATTATCTCATTTTTTCCTCACAACAATCCTGGAAGAGAGGTGCTAGGATTATCTCCATTTTACAGATGAAGAAACTGAGGCAGAATAAAGTTAAATGGATTTCCCAGGACTATATAGCCCCTAAGAATCTGAGGCTGGATTTGAGAGCAGGTCTTCCTGACTCCAAGTCCAGTGCTCTGTCCACTGCATCAACTAGTTACCTTTAATATCACAAAATCATAATTTTTAGAGCTAGAAGATGCTTTGCCTTAACAAAGTACAGGGGGAAATCCTGGTCCATGTTTTTTCAAATGTATGAAATATTTGGTTAATCTCATCCATGTACAATTAATCCCTAGGGCCATGTTTACTTGATGGTGATCTGCTCTGTTAAAGAAAATCAAATTACATTGGAGGGGAGGGAGGCAAGGGGAGGGGGGGAAGAGATAGAGAAAAAAATGTTTGTTTGTTTGTTTTTCCCCATACCCAGGAAATAGGCAGATACTGCCCTCTGGGGGAGGTTGCTTCTGTGTACAAGAAGACCAAGAGTATTTGTCAGTTGAATGAATTGGTTTCATTTTCCTCGTCATATTCACACAGGAAGAATACTTCTTAAATCTGCCCATAAGGTTATAAGGAATTCCAGATGTCTCCAAGAGCCCTGCAAATAGTGATACACACTTTATAGAATTTCTTCTGAGAGGGGAAAGGAGGGGCAGGACATTTAGATCATTTAAAATGTAGCCATATTCAGTTTCCTGCATACTATATCACTAACATTTATACATTGGCTACAAAAATCATATTAGAAACTCTGCAGATTATTCACATGGTACTTTGAGAAAAAAATGGGAATGGGATGTACACGTTTCAATAAAAGTTTTAAAAAGCGTTTTTACCCAAATTTCTTTGAGCTTATTCTTAAGTTGAGATCCATGAGTATGAGCATTAATTAACATGAAAATTACATGTATTACTATGTAAACATTAGAACTCTCGAAACCTAGGATAAGGTGATGAATTTAACCTATATAACGTAGAAGTCATTTAGGGAAGAGTGAGATCTGGACCTTTGATTTTTTCCTTCCTTTCCATTCTTGACTATAGGCTTAGTTTTCTATCATGTTCCAGAGACTCCTTTACCCTAAGTTCACTCAGAACCTGGACCTCTCACACTGGAAGTGCCCTCTGCCCCTGTGGCCCGTCCCTCTGACTGACTGGTTCCTTTCAGTACTCTTAAGGAGGACATCCAGACTAGCCTTGCCTTCATTCCTCTCCAGGCTACACTCCTGACCCTCTGGAATTTCTCTAAAATGTTCCCTGGCCTTATGCGTACCTTCATCTCCCTCACCTTTTTTCAGCTTCCTTTTATGTCTTGTCTTCCTCCATTAGAATGTAATCTCCTTGAGGGCAAGGACTGTCTTTATTTCTATTTACATCTGTAGTACTATATAGTAAGCTTTAATAAATGCATATTGATTTAACTGTGATCTCATTGGTGTAAAGAATTTCTGGTGTGGAAACTCCCTTCACTGACCAATTCACCAGTAATTAATCATCTTAGAGAGTTGAATTTGACAATTAAAGATTAAGTGACTTGCCCATGGCCAAATGTGTAAAGGCAGGATTTGAACACAGATTTCCCTGATTCCAAGCCAATCTGGCTGCTGTTTTGGCTTTTATCACTTTTTGAAGAATTAAGCACTGAGCCATTTTTCCCCTTTTGGATAGTTCAGTTCCTTTTAATTCTTCAGTCCTGGGTTTTCTTTTATAACAGAGATTATTACCTGCAACAAGATTCTGAGACAAAGACTCTCCTCCTGAAAGTAACAAGTTGAATTATTATTGAAATGTTAAAACGACAAGCTTGCCAGGTAGTTTAAGAATGCCAGGGCTTATGTATCAGTCAATTAAAGTCAATTAAAGATGAGGATCTCTAGTAACAGATTAACTACAGTAAGAAACACATCCCAGTGTTAGTTCCTGAGTGGTACTGAAACCTCATCAGAAAGTCAAAGTTCATGTTGAAAGGCAGTCCTGAAACTTGAGGGAAACCCAGCCCAGGTAGAGAAGGAATCTCTAGTCTGAAAAGGTAAGTGATATGCAATCGAACTCAGAGCATTCAATATTTGACCTTAAAGACATAGGATAAGATAGGGGAAAGTAGAATAAATATGCCTCCTTACCCACTCCAATGCTGTAGTTATTGCTGGGTGCTCTGGCTTCACCTCGGTAGAGCCCAACCATTAGGGTTGGTTGGTTTGATTTTTCCCATGATGGCTGAAACCAAGCTGATACAACGGGATCTGGTGAATGTGGCATAAAAAGACTAAAGGAAAGGTGGCAGGACGGTAAAGTCAATAGAAACTGGAAGGAGGGAATGTTTCTATTTACTAGGAGAATAATGGAATCTCAAACTTATTAGCAAACTCATAAGGAATTTATCATTTATGGAATTAACAGAAGATATACTTTAAGTCAGTAATATAGCATTGCCATTTAATATTGAGTCAATAAACAAACATTTATTAAAAACCTGCTACAGGCAGGCACTGCGCCATCGTAGTTGCTAAAATGGAAAAAAGGGCCTGTGTCCTGCGTTAAATTTTTGCTACAGTTTATTCACTGTGTGTTACACAGAATCATCCTACATTCTAGTTGGCAATCGATAGATTCTAATAGCACCTCCTCTTTATAGATGCTATAAGGGACAAAAATCTAGTTACTACTTTAAAACAAAACAATTAAATTCCTGATTCAAGTTTAGCTGAAAGTTACAAAATAAAACAAATTTTTTAAAATCCTGAAACCAACACTTTGTAATCCTGGAATAATCAAGTATTTTCTATTTTATTTAAATTTATTTTTGAGTAGAACAGCAAATAAATAAGAATGGTCTTGGGTGTTTTCATCAGAATGCTCCCTGGGTAGCAAGTTCTTTGGTAAACAGAACCAGAAGCTGCTTTTAAAACATTCATGTTTCTTAGAAGGAAAAATTCAGGAAGTTAGAAGAATGATTTTTTGTAGATGCTGCTGTAGTTTTGAGCTCCCTCCTCCTCCTCTTTCTCCACCTTCCCTTCTCCTCTTTTTTTCTCTCTAGGCTCTCTGTCTGTTTCTGTATCTGTCTCTTTCTCTCCTTGTCTCTCTACTACCTCTTTTCCCTCTTCTTAGGTTTCCCTCTTCCCTCTCTTCCCCTTCCTTCCCTTCTTTTTCTCCCCTCTTCACTGTCCTCCCTCCCTCCCTCCTTTTATCTCCCTCCGTCTCTCTCTGTCTCTCTGTCTCTGTCTCTCTGTCTCTCTCTCCCTCTCTCTCTCTCTCTTTCTCTCTCTCTCTCTCTCTCTCTCTCTCTCTCTCTCTCTCTCTCTCTCTCTCTCTGTCTCTCCCTCTCTCTCGTCTACAAAAATAGCATGGCAGACTTTGTCATACACTTTGTCGTAATTGAGGTAAAACATTTCTTCAGCATTGCTGATCTACCAGTCAAGTTTTATTGTTCAGTTGTTCTTCAGTCATGTCTAACTCTTCATGACCCCATTTGGGGTTTCCTTTATCAGTCAAAGTACAACTATATAAAAAAGGAGGAAAGAAGTTAGTCTGAGATGACGCCATTTTTTAAAAAATAGTTTTATTGGTATCTTTTGGTTTTAGATTACCTTAATTTCCCAATGTATTCATTCCTTCTCTGTTACTAACATCCAAAGAAAGAAAAAGAAAGAAAGAAAGAAAGAAAGAAAGAAAGAAAGAAAGAAAGAAAGAAAGAAAGAAAGAAAGAAGGGACGGAGGGAGGGAGGGAGGGAGGAAGGAAGAAAAGAAAGAAGGAAGGGTCTCTGTCTCTATATCTCTCTGTCTCTATATCTCTCTGTCTCTGTCCCTCTTCCAATCCCCCACCCCCATTGTCCCTCCCCTCGTCTCTTTTTTTCCACTCTTCTCTCTTCCTCGGGGGTGGCGTTGAGAACAGCAGAGGGAAGAGAGGAATAATTTATTGATGTCTTTCTTGCTCATTCATTTCTATTTATCTTCAGAAGTGAAGAATCCTAAGCCCTCTTGTTCACTGTGTTTCTTGTTACTTGTGAAACTTCACCACTTTCTCCCAGACCAAACTCATTCCCTCACTAGATAAGTTAACCTGTTTCTGCACAAGGGTTACATTCCCCTCTACAATTTCTTTGGGTCCCCTCTCCAAAGAAAAATATATTGTTTTCTCATTCTGCATTTTTCTTGTTCTCCACGACCCACTTCTCTCTCTGTCTTCCAAGTGATGTTACTTCTCTGATTGGGCTGGGTAGAAGGTGAATAGAGAGCCATGTTTCATCCCATCCTATCTTTAGTTTCTCTGTGCACTGAGGCGGCTGCTGGCAATGGTGGAAGTATTCAAGTCCGATAAACCTACTTGGAATTCTTTGATTAAGAGGCCTTAGTCAAATAGTTTTAACTGGACATTTGGCCTAGTAATATTGGTCAGACATCACATGTGCTCTGCTTTTATTTCCCCAGGGTGTTGGATAAGGGCTTATTATATCAGGCAGTGTTGGGATGATCATCAACCTGGCCCTCTTTGGTGGGACCCAGACTGGGAAGAGTTCTGCTGGCAATAGTTTGCTGGGCAGCATGGACTTCCCCTGTTATTTGGCTCCACATTCTGTGACCAAGGACTGCAGCCTGGGCCGAAGCTGCCAAATCCCCAACTTCATGAGGCGTGGCGGGCGAGAAGTGACTCTGCAGATCCAAGTATTAGACACGCCAGGCTATCCCCACAGCAGCCTAAGCCAGGAGCAGGTGAAACAGGGAGTGAAGGAGGCCTTGGTGAGGCATTTTGGACAAGATGGTCTCCACCTTGCACTACTGGTCCTAAGAGCCGATGTGCCCTTCAGTGGAGAGGGAGAATGTTCTTCTATCCAGTTCATGCAGGTAAAATCAAGAGACAAAAGCATACACATCAATATTCCAGCTTTTAGAATAGCCTTAGGAGGAGGGAAATAATAAAAATTATTATTAATAATTAAAATGTATATAGTGGTTTATGGGTTGCTAAGTACTATGTGCATTATCTCATTTGGTCCTCACAACTCTGAAGTAGGTGCTGTTACTATTCCCATTTTAGAGATGAAGAAACTGAGGCTGAGCATGGTCACATAGCTAAATAAGTGTCTGAGGTAGAATTAGAACCCAAGTAATAGGAGCCTTTGGAAATTTATTGTGAAATAGATTTATTTATACTCCACAAAGCCCTCAATTGTTTGATTACTATACTGTACCCATTTGCTATCTATTTAACTTTTGTTTGGTATTTCCAGGCTCCTTGGGGGAAGATGAATCAATTCTATCCTTATTCCCAGGTGGATTTTAAAAGGAATACTAATGTTACCCATTATCTTCCAGCTATTCATTAATAAACTAGGAAGATATGGATATTATGGTGCCACTGAGAGATATGCCATGTAGTAGGCAAAACATTGCACTAGAAACCAAAAACCTTGGGTTGTGGGTGCTGGGGCTGTAAATATAAAAATGAGAAAGTCTTTGTCCTCAAGGAAGGAGGAAACACATGTTTTGCCAGACACTGTCCTAAGAGATTTACAAATATTGTCTCATTTGATCCTCAGAACAACCCTGGGAGGTATCCCCATGTCACACCCTCGGGGAAGCCGAAGCAGATAGGGGTTAAATGACCTGCCTAGGGTCATACAGCTAGTAAGCGCCAGGAGCCACGCTTGGTCTTCCTGATGCCAGACTCAGGGCTCTAGTTACTGCACACCATCTCATGTCTCTGTGAACATGTGCACTGATAAATTAATACAGTATACACACACAATAAATACTGAGGTGGGAGCAGGACGGATGAACATGCCAAGGAATCAGGAAATGGAATGGTATTTAATCACTGCCTAGAGTGAAACCAAATGATTAGAAGTGTAGAATTAGGCAAAAGAGAGTAGGTCACAACAGATGGCTTCCATTTTTTTTCAGTGAAGTACGGATCCAGTTCTTTTGAACAAAACAAAAATATTTCAACCCCAACTGACAGTATATACAATATGCCAAAGGTCTCTCTAAAGAAAAGAAGGAGGTGCATTTGATCAACTCTTCTCCAAGTCAAGCTTGGTCTTTAAAATTGCAGTGTTCAGTTTTCCTTTACTGTTCTTTTTGTTTATACTGTTGAAATCCTTGGGCATATTATTTTCCTGGCTCTCCTCTGCGTCAGTTCATATATATCTTCCAGTGCTTCTCTGAATTTTTCATGTTTATTGTATCTTGTGGCTCAGTAATATTCAAATACATGTGTGTAAAAAAATTTGTTTAGACATGCCCCCAATCAGTGGGTACCTACTTTGTTTCCAGTTTTTTGTTACTACAAAAAAAATGCCAAGCAAGTCATTAAATGTCTCTGGGCCTCATTTTTCTCTCAGAATGGTGACTAGTTTTTGTGAGCAGAAGAACAAGTTTTTTTACATAATCCTCTTTCTTATTTTTCTTTGTGTATTGAAATGTTTAAGTTTGAAAATTATTGTTAAATTTTAGTGAAAAAGAAAAAAATTTAAATTAAAGCAAGACCTTTTCCCAGGGAAAGTACAAGGAAGAGAAATAGGGATAGGCCTGAGGAAAATGACAGTATATGCTCTGTTCTCGTCTTCCTAGAGGAAAAATCAGATTAATAATAATAGCTAGCATTTATAAAGCACTTTAAAGTTTTCAAGACCTTCACATGTTATCCTATTTCATATGCACCGCAACTAGTTGCTGTTATTATCAGATAAACAAACTGAGGCTGAGAGAGGTTAAGTGACTTATCTAGGGTCATACAGCCACATAGCTGATTAGTATATGTGAGGCAGGATTTGAACTCAGATCATCTTGACTCCAAGTCCTACATTACATCCACTGTGCCTCCTAGTTACCTCAGGTTGAAATGATTGTCAAGGGAAGCTGCGAAGAAGAAAAGGTTATACCAGGGGTGGGGAACCTGCAGCCTTAAAGCCACATATGGCCTTCTAGGTCCTTAAGTGAGGCCTTTTGACTGAATACAAATTTTACAGAACAAATGGTCATGGATTTGCTCTGTAAAATTTGGATTCAATCAAAAGGCTGTACTTAAGGACCTAGGAGGCCACATGTGGCCTTAAGGCGGCACGTCCCCCACCCCTGGGTTATACAGTCTCAGAGTTGGAAGAGACCTCACTCAGGACATCTAGTCCAAACTGTGTTCAGACAGGAATTCCCTTTACAATATTCCAGTAAGTGTTTTTCTATTCTCCACTTTAAGATCTCCAGTAATAGAAAGCCTACTAAATCCTGAGGGAACCCAGTCCCCTTTGGGTTGTTTTTAAATTTTATTTTATGTTTTTTTAATTAAAAGGCATTTATTTTCTCTCCCTTTTCGTGCCCCAATTTAAAAGTAAAGAAAAAAGAATAACAAAAATCCTTCTTGCAAATATTCTTAGTCAAGTAAAATAAATTCTTACATTGACCATGGCCAAAAAATGTAGGTCTCATTTGCATCTTGAATCATTCACTTCTCAGTCAGGAAGTGGCTAGCACATTAATGTGTTGCTGATGGAACTGTGGATTGGTACAACCATTCTGGAAAACAATTTGAAACTGTAAAAGCATGTTACAATAATTAGCTCATTTTAAGCCTATGGGAAAATACATTGGCCCTAAAGTCCACTTGGTTCCTTTCTCTTTGGCTTCATGGAATTTATTTTATATGAAAAGTTCATTCTGTCGTAATTGCTCTGAGCCCCCAGTTAGGAAAATTCCTTACACTTAGGCTAAGGTTGGACACTCTGCCTAATCATATATTTAATACCTATTTTAGTTAGCCCCTGTCCTCCTTGTAGTTGAGGCAAAATTCAATTTACTGGAAACATTTGGGTAATGAAGCTGCAGATTATATTATATTTTAGTGTCTGTGGATAGACAGGCAATCATGAGGGGGAGTGGATGACTTTTCTTGAGATTTCCCTTTGCTCCCCTTCCTCTTCCTGAGATGCCTATGGAAACAATGACTCTCCTCAGAATCTTCCTTCTCTGTCACAGCTCATTGTTCTCTCTGATACAATTTCTCTCCAGTTCTGAGACAGCTTCTCCTTTCATACAAATTGTTTAGAATGTGCCCTAGTCTCTTCTATGATGGCTTTCATTGATGCAGGCTTTGTTCACACTCAAGTTTAATTGTTTGATTCATTCAGAAAGTATTCTCCTCTACTCAAGGCACCAGAGTCAAATGGCAGTAGTTTCAAGTCCTCCTTAATAGAACTATGTCCAAGAAGTCACTGTTGGGAAACTCTGCATACCCTTTGACTTGGCCTATACATCGGTTTCCTCATGGATAGCTCTAATTGTTAGGAAGTTTTCCTTACATTGAATTGCAATTTCCCTCTCTAAATTCTTCCCATTACTCCTAGTTTTGCCTTCTGGGCAAAGAATAAGGAATCCAATCCTTCTTCCACTTGACATCGCTTCAAATATTTGAAGATGGTACTTCTCGAAGACAGAAATTTCCCTGAAGATACTATCCCCTGCCCACACCCCAAGTGTTCTATTCTTCAGACTAAACATTTCTAATACATTCAGCTGATTGTCATATGTTAGAATCTCCAATTTCTCGCCATCCTAGTCACCTTCTTCTGGATACAGTAGCAAGGCACACAGACCTGTATCCCATTTTTGGTTCAGCCAGGGATGCATAGCAGAACTAGGGTTTCCCTCATTCTGGACATTATGCCTCTCCTTAGACAGCCTAAGGCCATGCCAATTGTAGTACAGGAAATAGAGGAAATACTTAGTTAGCCTTAGTTATGAGATAGAGGCAATCTTCAAGAGGCAGATGGCAGGTCCAGCAGCAGGTTCATTGTAGCTAACCCCTTTGAAAGATGCATGGGTCATGTCAAAGGGTACGCAAAGTCTCCCAACAGTGACTTCTTGGACATAGTTCTATAAAGGAGGACTTGAAACCACTGCCATTTGACTCTGGTGCCTTGAGTAGGGCAGAAAGGGGAGAAAGCTTCTACCAACTTTTTAGTTTGGGCTTTTGCAGCACTTTTTTCCCCTGAAAGTGCTGCAGATACTAGTGAGTGCCATCTGCATATGCTTATTAACTCTGAGCAGCCAGGGAGTACCTGAACACTTGTTCAGATATAGCTAGGCACCTACTAATGTTCTTTGGCTCCAGACAGCTATTGGATGCTTTTTGTCCTTTCGAAGGCAGATAGGGGACACATTTCAGAGTGGATACCTAGCTGTTTTTTAATTAGTAAAAAAAAATGGGCAGTGTACAGATTGAAACCAGTTCCAATGATATGGCATGTGTTAAAACCACTTAACTTGCAGGCAACATAAGTTAAAGTGTCCACTGGGTTGGTAATAATAAGCATTTTGCATTTGGGGCTATGTTGGACAATGCCTGAAATCAATGATCTAAAAATTTCCACATTTCAATGGACCACACTGAGTTTCTCCCTCAGTCTGGCATGTATCTGCCATGGTTATAACCAGCTTCGAGTATGCAGCCACATTGTAGTCTATACCAGAGACAAAATGTAGTCTGAGGTTCCCTTCCAGCTCTGCTTCTAACACCTCAGGAACCTATGATTACTTCTTTGACAACTCATGGAACAAGATGACTTTTAAAAATGAATACTGAAATAAACTTTGAGGGCAAACAATCTATGAACTTTCTTGTGGGCTGTATGTCATACTTCCACTCCAGGTTTGGATTCACTATCCTGCCCCTCCTTGCCTCCTGATCTGAATCACAGCCCTTCCACAGAAATCATAATTTAAGGGTGGTTATTCAGCAAATATTTACTGAGTGCCTGCTCTGTGGGAAACACTATGCTCAACACAACTATATGTACAAATATAACTGCATGGGCCAATCAATATATAACCCAAATTTATGATCCTACTACTCAAGTTTTCTTGTTTGTTTTAAACTGAATTTGTGAATTCATTGGTAGTGACTAGGAAGTTCCTTCTGCCAATGCAGATCAGCATCTTTGAGAATTGCGTGAGGGCATGGAGTGGTTAAGTGACTTGTACAAAGGCATACAGGTAATCTGTATCAAAGGCAGGACTTGAACCCAGGTCTTCTCTACTCTTAAATGGATCTCTAGCCACTTGGCTAGGTTGTCTCTCATACATATATTTTACTTTATCCTACATTTAGGACACACAATCTGTATAAGTGGCAAACTGGGAGTTTGCCTTGATAAGCTCATGGAGAAATCTACTTTGTAATTAATAATGTTCAAATTTTAGGGCTTAAAAAGTTGTATTTGGGAGAAAATCCATTGGCTTGATAGTTAATTTGTCTTACAAGGTCTCAGTATTCCAAATAGGCTCTCTCTCTTGGAGAGAAATTCAGAGTTTTTTAAGTGGGAAGACAGAAAGAAAAAGTGGAAAATAAAGAATAGTCAAAATTATTCTTTGGTTCTATGATAATTTCTTTGTCAGTTGATGTAATTGTTGGCTTTTTTTTTTCAGTTTCTCCCTTAAAAGTCCAGATGCTATGATTTCATCAGCCACAAGCAATGGGGGCGGGGCTGTTGGTGGGTCCTGGGAAAATTAAAATGATTCCTAGAAAACAAAGTTTATACTTTAACTAGTTGTCCCAGAAGGACTAGTCCCACTTATGTCTATTAGCGCTCAGCTATCAAACAATTCATGATTGATTGCAAAAATCCTCTGTAGCTTGGGACTTCAGCACTTAATAGCACATTTAAAATGTTAGCACCAGATAACTTACATTAACTTATCTTGCTCTCAGATTTTCATGCAAAGTATCAATCATCCATGACTTTTTTTTCCCCTAGATCCACTGAGAACATACTTGGCTAACAACATGATGACTAAATACCAAGTAACACCACTTTAGAATATCCCACTGTTTTCTAGGCCAGGCAACAGTTCACAGAGTACAGACCAAATTGACGTTCTCGTCTTTTATTAGCAGTGTTCCAAAAGGACAATTTCCTGTCTAGCTTATAGGATATGGGCATCATTTTAGAAATAGCCACCGACAAATGCAAACTTCTTATGGGTTGAACAAGAAGCATTGTATGCTAGAAAAAAACATTGAAGCAAGAGTCAGAAAAACCTGGATCCCAGCTCAGGTCCATAGACTAACATATCCAAAGTATAACTTTGAGCAAGCCATTCTCTGGACTTAAGCAAAAATCCTCATGGGGGTTGCATTAAATGATCATTAAGGTCCCTTCCAGCTCCGCCATTCTAGGAGGAGTACATCAGAGAAGTGAAACTTTGACCCTTTTATAGGTAACATAGCGTATTTCTCCCTAAGGCTATATATGTTGAAGCATTAACATATCTGGTGGACACACAGAGTTGACACTGGGAGCAATTTGCTTTTGGTTCAAACTCTATTGATGAACACAAATGAGCTAGAAATAAGATAAACTTAGAAATAAGACACATTTCTATTGTTTGTCCATTCAACAGATCATTTTGAAAGATCATATTAGAATGAATGTAATGGAGCTTACTATGGACCTTACTTTATTCTGGTACTATATTTTTGAAATATCGTTAGGAAAAACTTCCAAAGGTGGTGATGATCCTTAATCCAATAGTATGATTGTACTTTTGGAAAAGTAAAATTTTAAAATATTTTTCAAGTAATATTATTTTTCTGCTTTACATTTCATCTTACTTCTCCTGGCTCCGGAGGCCTCGTTTATAAGATCTCTTCTTTATTAAGTAGACAGAATTATTATTAATTTTTCTACATTAGCTAATAACAGAGCACGGCTACATTAAGTATTTTACACATAAGATACTTGTGAAAAGTTGTATTGATCACATTTGGATTAATTGAATCATACTTTCAAAATATGCAAAAATGTACTTAGTATTTAAGAGTAGGGTTTGTGAGGTATGTCTTTTTAGGGGTTTAACATTTGTGTAATCAAAATAAAAGAAGCTCTTTTATTCAATCCTTTGGCAAAACAATCATCTCCTAATTTACCATAAAAGTAGGTACCTCATGCTTATATAGTACTTTGCCTTAGGTTATCATGTGAGGTAAGTAGTGTCAGTATTATCATTCCCAATTCACAGATGAAGAAACTGAGGCTCAGACATGAAGTACCTTTTTAAGACTGAACAGCAAGTGAGAAGCAGCACAAGAGCTTAAATCCAAGTCTCGATTCTAAATCCATACTGACTCCATTTTAGAAATATAAATTTCTGTATGGCACACCATGGGCAGCTAAGTGGCACAGTGTTTAAAACATTAGGCCTGGAGTCATAAGGACCCATCTTTGTGAGTTCAAATCTGGCCTCAGAAGCTTGCTAGCTATGTGACCCTGGAAAAGTCACTTCACCCTGTTTGCCTCAGTTTCCTCATCTGTAAAATGAGCTGGAGAAGGAAATAGCCAGCCACTCCAGTATCTCTTCCAAGAAAATCCCAGATGGGGTCACAAAGAATCTGAAACAACTCAATAACAATAGCAAGTCACACTAAAATTTCTTTTTTTTTTTCTCAAAGAATACCAGAAATATAAGTAGTTACTATGTAGAGTAACACATTCGGACCAAATTTTATTTTTAAAAAGAATCATAACAAGTCCTGCTTGAGGTCTATGCCTTCTTAGAATCTCTTTAAATATAAATAATAATGCAAGTAAACACATTGTACAGGCTCCTAAAAATGTAATGAAGTATAAGACAAAAAAAGCTATATAGAAAAATGCATTTTTCTGCATAAAGTGATTTTTTCATATGATTTTGGAAGGGAACTAAAAAAGTTCTACGTAATTATATATATATATGTATATATATATATATATACTTATATCTACTATTATGTGTGTGTGTGTGTGTGTGCATGTGTGTTGCTAGGAACCAATAATATTACGTCAAATGTTCTTCTCCACATTCTATAAGTACTGGTTTCCCTCAGAACATTTTTACTAATGCAACATGAATTTATTACATCACCAACTTTCCTATAGGATTAGATAAAGGAACACCATTCTTTAGCATTGTTAAACTACACTGAACTGCACTGACTTCTATGCCTGATGAATGAGGAATGTATATGTTACATTAGTTTTGCCAATCACAGATGGTGTTTTAGAACGTAACTTTTCTGTTCAAGTATATGTTAAACAGTAGATCAGTTAAGAACAGATGTGGTCTCATACGTTTGGGAGTGCTCTTCGAAGCTATAGAGCCTAACCCATCTATGCTGCCCCATCCCATTCGACTCTTATCTAGGTCAGATAAGCTGTTGGGCAAGTTTTATAGGGTATTATACATGTAGGTTAATATGTGGACAATAGGTATTCTACATCACATGGTCTTCTGCATGTGGATGGACAGGCCAAGTCCCTTGTGTGATTACAAGTCTGTTCCAGGAAGCTCTGCAATGTTCTGGGGCTTGATGAAATCAGTACAATCAGTAAATCACATGCAAATCTGGAGGAAGTCACTATTCACAGACAGTTTTTTGATCTTGATTCTGCACTGAATCTTCTCATCACGGAGCTAACACTTTGGCAAGCATACCTGCTTTCTGCTTTGCCTGATGAGTATTATCAAAGGGTCAGGGTTATTTCTGTAATATCTTTCAAGGAACAGAGTCATTCTGATGCATGGATGGGAAACAACTTGCTATAAAAAAGATTGCAAGGTGCTCTTTTGTTCTGAAGAACCAATTTGTTTTTGTTTTATTGAACAGACAATAAACATAACGGACTCTCATATTCTCTGTATCTTTCAGATTATTTTGAAATGATGATTACAGCCCTACATAGCTGTAGAAATATTAATTGCTCATGAGTAGGATGGGCTAATATAACAAAACTATATTTACTTATTTATTCAGAGACACACCAAAAAAAAAATGATATTCAAATGGATGAACAAAAGAACAAGGATCTCAAGAGACATAATAGAAAAGTGGAAAAGAGGGGGACCTAGAAGCATCAGACATCAAATTGCATTACAAAGCAGTAATCATCGAAACTATTTGGTACTGAATAAGAGAGGTTAATCAGTGAAATAGCTTAGGCATGCAATATACATAAGTAAATGAACACAATAGCTTATTATTTAATAAACCCAATGACCCCAGTTACTGCAATAAGGGCTCACTATTTGACAGAAAACTGCTATAAACAATGTAAACAGTTTGATAGAAATTAGACATAGAGCAATATTTCACATTTATACTATGATAAATTACAAATGGACATACAAGAATTATAAAAAAATGACACATAAGCAAATTAGAGAAACAAGGAAGAAATTACCTTTCTGATTTATGGAGAAGAGAAAAATTCATGACCAAACAAGGCTAGAGAGAATTACAGAAAACAAAATGGACAATTTTGATTATACGAGACTAAAAAAATTTAATGCGGTTAAAATTATTAGGGAAAGAGTTATCTGGATGAAAAAACAACTTTGCAGGAAGTTTCTCTGATAAAGGTTTTGCATAAAATACACACACACACACATATATGTATGTATATATATATATATATATATGGAACTTACTCAAATTTTTATTACTGAGCTATTCCCCAATAGGTCAAAACATATGAACAAGCAATTTTCAAGACATCTAAGCTATCACTAATGACATGGGAAAATTATCCAAAATCATTAATAATTGCAGAAATGTAAAGTAAAGCAGTTCTGAAGTTCCACTTCATACCTATTGGGTTGAAAAATTGGTAAAAGAGGAAAATGACAAATGATGGAAGGGCTCAAGGCACATTAAGGTCCTATCCATGAAGCTATGAGTTGGTCCAGTCATTATCGGAAGTGGTTTGGAACTTTGATTCCCAAATCAATATATTATGCATATGCTCTGAGAACCTAGCTATACCACTACTAAGCCTATGTATGGTATAAGTATAATGGTATAGGTCAAGAGATTAAAGGAAGAGGAAAAGAACTCATATGGACAAAAATATTTACAGCAGGTCTTTTTATAGTAGCAAAAGAATTGGAAACTAAGGGGGTGCCCAACTGTTGGAGAATGAATATGTAAATTATGGTATATATGAATATGATAGAATATTGGGCCATAATAAATGATGAAATGCAGATGAAACTTGGAAGACCTCATGAAATTATGGTGAAGTGAATAGAACTAGGAAAACGATTTATATAACGACAATAACATATGTATGTGTACGTATATGTGTATGTATATATTATATATATATATATATATATGCATGTATGTATTATATATTTAATTAAACCATGCTTCTGCTCCTGTCTCATCCTGGAACTTCAGTCTCTGGGACCTCCTTACTCTGAAACAACCAACCACCTCTGTAGCCTTTTCAACCTAGAATATCTCTCTAAGATTTTCCCCTTTCTCCCATTGATCACTTCCTCTTGGGACCTCTTTTTGAGCAGAGGCACACCCTAGTTTTCATTCATCTCCCAGCCCTGTTCCTGACTTCCGAACTTCAAAATCATGGCCCAATGCCAGATACCTCCTCCTTTCCCTCTTGCTTTTCTAGGTCCGTTTGTGTTGTCTTTCCCAATTAGAATAAGTTCCTTGAGGTTAGAAACTATCTTTTTGCTTATACCTGTATTTGTTTTTCTAGCACTTAGCACAGTGCCTGGCATGCTTAATAATCGCTTCCTTCCTTCCTTCTTTCTTTCCTTCCTTCCTTCCTTTCTTTCTTCCTTCCTTCCTTCTTTCCTTTCTCCCTCTTTCCTTCCTTCTTTCCTCCCTCCCTCTTTTCTTACTTCCTTGCTTCCTTGCTTCCTTCCTCCCTCCCTCTTTCCTTCCTTCCTTGCTTCCTTCCTTCCTTCCTCTCTTTATTCCCTTACCTCCCTCCCTCACTCCCTTTCTTCCTCCTGCTCTTCTTTCCTCCCTCCCTTGCTTCCTTCCTCCCTTCCTTTTCTTCCTCCCTATTTTCTTTTCAATTCTTTCCTCCATAGCTCTCACTCTCAGCTTTTTCTTCTAGCACTCTCATTCATCTCTTGCAGGAATTTGGAATTGAATTTGTCCCCAAGTTGTATTTTCCTTTGAGTCTTTGCTTCTAGATGTTTTGGAGTCATTCTCTTCTGGGTTTGTTTCAAGTGTTCTTGTCATTATGACAGTTTTTTTAAGACAGGATTCTTTTTTTGTTTGCTCATTCTTCAGCCTTTAGACTTTGTTACAGCTGGGATCTGTGTACTTCTGTGGGGAAGGCCTGCAGTTGCTTTCTTGGGGTAGTAAGAGGAAAGCCCAAGCTAGGGACCTGCTAGCCTCCAGCACTCCCAAAGTGATCTCATCTGGGGCAAAATCTGATTGCTGCCCTTCCCCTTTGCCCTGCTTTGCCCTTCATCTAAGCTCTCTAAGTTTCCAATGTGTGTTTAAGTCTGAGCAACACTAGACTGCTATTGGACTCATCCACTGTCAGCCATCTGAGAAGTTCTGATTAAGAGCAACAGAGCTACATGCTCCACTTTGGTCTGGGATCCTTGTCCAGGTTATTCATCTGGAGGCTTCAAACTGGGGTGGCATTTGTAACTGAGACCTCATTCTACTCCTGGGGTTAGAGCAACATATTGCTGCTTGCTTCAGAACTCTGTCATTGCTTGGTATAGAACCCAGGGCCCTTGATAGCTCTTTACCCTAAAACTCCACTCCTAGAAGCAAGTCTCCTCAGTCTGCCCTGAATCTGTGACCCATAACTCAAAGTGAGCAACAGAGTCTGGCTGGCATCTATTCCTGTGCCCCACACAAATTTAGACCCCTTTGCACTGTCTTTGAGGCAGCTAGTGCCATAGTGGCTAGAATGCTGGGCCTATAATCAGGAAAACTTGAATTCAAATCTAGCCTCAGACACTAAGTAGCTGTATGACCCTGAGCAAGTCACATCTCTGTTTTTCTCAGTTTCCTCCACTGTAAAAAGGGGATCAGTCTTACCCCATAGAGTTGTAAGGATCCAGTGAGATAATATTTGTAAAAAGCACTTAGCACATAGCTGATGCCTGACCCACAGTAGATGCTAGGCAAATACTTACTTCTGTCCTCTCTCCAATCCCCTCATTGGGATCCTCTTCTTGACCTGGTAAGATAGACTCTCTCTGCACTGGAATGTAGCACACTCACTCCTGGCTAGACTCGGTCCTTAGCATCTGCAGACCTCTCTACCTCTCTATGCTGACCTGGACTCAGATAACAGCTCTTGCTACGTGAAATGAGGGAAAATAGGCTTGACGTTTTGCAAACAATGAGGCAAAAGGTCAAGCCTGTTTTCCCATCTTTGAACAGGGTTATGAGTTCTACCTCCAACCTCATGGGATTGCTGTGAGGAAAATAATTTGCAAATCATAAAGCTCTATTTGACATGCCAGTTGTTCTTTTCCAAGTAACTGAGTTAATTTTTTTTTGCTTCTTTTAAACCTGTGTATAGGATTGTGACTTCTTCTTTTGAGGAGGGTAAAATAAGAGAAAGTTAACTACTATATTTTTGCTTTTCATTGAAGGAACTTCTTGGTCCTGATTGGAAGAATTTTACAGCCATTCTTTTCTCCCATGCAGAAAAACTAGAAGAAGCCCAACTTAGTGAGGAAGAATACTTACATACTGCTTCTCAGCCACTATTAACTCTATTGGACTCTATTCAACAGAGATATATTTTTCAATACAATCGAAAAATCCCACTTAAAGAACAAAGAATAATAACTTTAAAAAGAATCATAGAATTTGTAAAAGACAATTGTTACCAAGTACTTTATTTTAAATAAAAGAACTTGGCAAGTGTGAATTCTTGTTAAATAAATTTAGTGATGAAATTTCAATGTTGAAAAATAATTCAAATATTCATTTAAAGAACAGTAGCCTTTTTCAGAATTAGTAACTTTACTTATAACTACAGTTACAGTAAGTTGGGAAGCTAATATTTAAATATCAGAACATAAAGCAACTTTTCAAGAATACAAATTAATGTTATCTTGACCTTGCACTGTTCATCCACTCTTGGCATTCCTTTGCTGGTAGCATGAGCCAGTCTTCCTGTTGGTGGCCATGCTGCCCAATGCAGAAGCCAGGAACCTTCAGACCATAAAATTCAAAAGGCCTAAAATTCACACTGCTAGAATTAGACACATGTACTACAGAATACTTGTTTGTATACAACCAGATAAGAACACACACAAAAGACAGGGGCAGCCACATTCTGATGGCTGCATGGAGGCCAGGTAGGAGACAGTGACATTGTTCCTTCTCCCATTCAATACTGGGGACCCAGCTGGAGCCAGTCTATTACATGGTTCACAGCTGAAGAGGAATAAAGCTCTTTCTGTCTATCTGAGTCTACTGAGCTCTTTTGGCTCAGGAGACAGGAGTCTTTAAAAAATCAACAAGAATTTATTAAGTACTCACTATGTGCCAGGCACTCTGCTAAGTGCTAGGGGTATAAGAAAATAAAAAAGTCATTGTGGGAGATACATATTATGCAGATGGTAGCCATCTATATTACAGACCCCTCATTGATGAGTCACATATGGCCAGAAGCAGGCCCCAATGCCCCGATATGATTGAATAAGAAACAGGTAAAGAATATCTCTCTGGGCTCTGTACAATGCACTTTATACATAATTACAAAGTACAGAATCACAGCATCTTACAGTTCAAAGAGACCTCAAGGACATTCATTCTAGTGCCCTGCACTCTGAACAAGGATCCCATCTACACCATACCCAAAAAGTGGTAAATCAATCTTTGCTAGAAGTCCTGAAAGGAGGAGGGAACTATAAACTTCTCAGACAATCTATTCCATTTTGGAACTGTTCTAATTATTAGGAAATTTGTACTGACATAAGTAAATTTGCTTCTACACCTTGCCTCCTTCTGCTTCTGACCCAACCCAGATGTCTGGGTTCAATTCTCTTCCCCTCCTCAAGGAAATTTCATCTGAGGATAGTAATTAAGACATCTCTCACAATGAAGTATCATTAGCAGCAAGTCCTGAAGAGCTTGGTAACTGCTCCTCACTTTCCAAAATAAGGAGTTTCTATATAAATATGGGATAAATATACGCATCTCACAGGAAGAGGATTGGCGAAGGGGGTGGGGAGGAAGGCTGGGGGTTGGGATTTCCAGGGGAGGGCATTTATCATGGAAGGAGAAGACAGAGAGAGACAGACACAGACACCCCCCATCCCCCCGCCCCCATCCCACTTCCTCCAATGGGGTGCTGTGGATTCGCAGCCAGAGGATTTGGACTCAAATTCCATCTGTCAGTCATTTACTCTCTGTATGACTTTGGACAATCCACTTAACCTGTTTTGGGCCCCAGACTTCCCCGTAAAACTGGAGGTTTGGACTAAATGGCCCTCAAGTTTCCTTCCAGCTTGAGATTAATGAACCCTGCTTCCAAGTCCTCTCCATATGGACAGGAGAGAATGGGAACACCCTTAGTTCCTCAAGGGAAGGGGTTGTTTCATTGTTGGTTTTGTGTACCCAGCACCAAGCACATAGTGTGCACTTAATAAATACCTGCCAAACTGTATTAAATTGGGGGAGGGGGCAGATATAACAGATAAGGAAACCCTCAAGGCTAAGGAAGGATGAAGTGAAAAGAGGCGTCTCAAAGTCCTTCAGAGGTGAAGAAGGGAAAATAGAAACCTAATTACAACCCTTCTCACTCCATCGAGGGGCATGGAGGATGTTTGTGATCACCGAAGAGGTCCATAGATAAAGAACATGAAGAGAGAAGGGATTTACCCCTTCTAGATGACAGTGAAGAAGACTAGACAGTCATCAGAACAGGAAAAAAACAGGCTGTAAGTTTAGGTCAAGATACAAGGAGAGTCAGAGGCCAGGGCATCAGGAGGTACCCCTTGGTGGGTTTCTTGCTCAGGGACTGGCATAAGAAGGTGTAGATGGTGGAAGCCAGGACAGCCAAGGAATGCAGAAGGCACAGGTGCTGCTAGTCTGCGTCTCAAGTCCATCCATGGCTGGTCCTGTGACTTTAGTGATTGACCAGACTGATGTGGGGTGTCAGGAGGGGCCAGAGAAGAGTCCTGGAGTCATTCTGGCTGGATCCTGTTTAGGTGGGCACACTGGGGCTGCCCAGGAGGGACCCTGGGCTGTGTGCCTGCCTGCCGGATCTCACGGAGCAGGGCGCAGGGTCGGTGTCGTGGGGTCTCACCGGTGGCAGTGGCAGCAGCTGCGGGGCTGGCAGGGTCTTCTCCTCGTGCACCTCTCCCCCCACCCCAAACCCCAGACGCTTCTAGAGACACAGTCGGGCCCACCCTGGAAGGCTTCTCAGTAGTGAGCACCTGTCTCAGGATCTCCTCGCGTCCAGAGGGCACTTCTTCGGGGCCCATCACGTCCCAGTCCTGCGGGCAGTGTCGGGCTGGGGCGCCGGGAGCGAAATCCAGCCGGCTCCCAACCGCGCGGTCAAGTTCAAGGTCAAGATGGCAGTTGCCCAAGGGGAAGAGCTCGAGGAGGGGCTAAGGGTGCTGGAAGGGGGTGTGGGGCTAACGGCCAGAGACGGTGAGACGTTCAAGGCTCGGCATTTCCCGCAGCCGCTGCAGCGCGGTCAGGCTAAAGCTGCAGGCTGTCGGAGGGGCGGCCTCGAAAGGGATCTCCCCGCAGTGGGGTCCCGAGCCCGGAAAGCAAGACGGCAGTGGAGTCTGGGGTGGCTGCGGCATCAGCTGCGGCTCCGCAGGTGTCTGCCCTTGAGGGGCCGGGCTGGGACCACCTACCTACTGCTCTGCGGGGCGAGGAGAGACCCCAGAAGCGGGAGGAGAGGAGAGTCTCCTGTGTCCGGGATGCGGCCGCAGGCTGTGCGCTCGCCCAAGGACTGAGGCAAATTTATTTATCTTGAGTTTTCAACACTCACTTCCTTAAGTTTTAAATTTCTTCCCCCTTCTCCCCCCAAGACGGCTTATAATCTGATATGGACTCTACATATACATTCCTATTAAACACATTTTCACAATAGTCGTGTTGCATTGAAGAATTAATAACGAATGGGAGAAACCATGAGAAAGAACACATAACAAAACAAAAGAGAAAATAGTCTGCTTCCATCTGCATCCCGACTCCATAGTTCTTTCTCTGGATGTGGATGGCATTTTCCATCATGAGCCCTTTGGAAAAGTTTTAGGCCCTTGCATTGCTGAGAAGAGCTAAGACTATCAAAATCAGTCATTGCACACTGTGGCTGTTACTGTGTACAGTGTTCTCCTGATTCCGCTCACTTCACTCAGCGTCAGTTCATGTAAGTCTTTCCAGGCTTTTCTGAAGTCTGCCTGTTCATCATTTCTTCCAGCACAATAGTATTCCATTACATTTATATACCACAACTTCTTTAGCCATTCCCCAATTGATGGGCATCCCCTCAATTTCCAGTTCTTGGCCACCACAAAAAGAACTGCTATAAATATTTTTGTGCAGGTGGGTCCTTTTCTCATTTTTATGATTTCAGACCTTTCTGTGTGTCATAGACCCTTCTTCAGAATGTTTTAAAATGAGTAAAATAAAGTACACAAGATTACAAAGGAAACCAATTATATTGGAATAGTTAATGTATTTTTAAAAGTTAACGGACCCCAGGTTAAGAACTCCTGCACTATACCGTGTAGGTCATCCAGTCTACGAGTTTACTCATTTCACTATGAGGATTAAATTTACAACAAAATTGACTTTTAAAAATGCCAGACTGGGGGGTGGGGTGGGGAACAGTCTACAATGTATCTGAGAAAAGGTTATTCAGCTTTTGCTCTAAGATTTCTGATGAGGAAGAACCCACCTCTTGAAGAAGCCTGCTCCACTTTTGGACACCTCTGACTGTCAGTTTTTCCTGACATGAAGCCTATATTTAATGCTTCGTTTTACTTCCACCCATTGTTCTGGATTCTGCCTTCTAGGATCAAACAGAACAGATCTAAGTGGGCTATCATGGTTCTTACTACATTTTTTTCTTCAGGTTAAAATGTCCCTGTCTCCTCAATCGGTTTGTATATGGCAGAAACTCTTAAGGCCTTACTATCAGGATGCTGTCCAGCTTTTAAAATGGGTCTTGTATATGGTATAGTGGCAGCCTAAATAGAGCTGTTCATAAGGGCAGAATAGAATAATCAGAAGCACACATGTTGTGTATTGTCAGAAAGGTCCATTCTTCAAGGGGAAGAGGGAAAATTCAAATTTATTAGTCACTTTCTGATACCTTCCTCCAAATTTCTTTGTCCTATACCCACATGAAGTCAAAAAAAATTTTTTTTGGTGGGGGGAGAGGGAGGATATTTTATAGTCTAAAGATGACCATATCTTAAATGTACACATAGACAGATCAGTTCTGGAATAGAATTGAATAAAAAAATGAGTTATTTGCCCATGACATGGACTTTATAGCAATGTTTAGTAGCTGGTTTTGAATGGTCTTCTCACTGTCATTATAACGTCTTCAGTTAAGGTCTTTGCTTGTTTCCTACAAATTCAAGATATGCTTTGTTGTTGTTCAGCTGTTTGTCACGTCTGACTCTTCATTAACTCCATTTAGGGTTTTCTTGGCAAAGATACTGGCATGGTTTGCCATTTTCTCCTCCAGCGGATTAAGGCAAACAGAGGTTAAATGACTTTCCCAGGGTCACAAAGCTGGTATCTGAGGCCAAATTTGAACTCAAGTCTACCTGATATCAGGCCCATTGCTCTATCCATTGCACCATCCAGCTCTCCCAATTAGAGATACTACTTCATAGCAATATTTAATTGGTTCTCAACATTGCTTTTTGTCTTCAATGATAATATTTCTTTGTGCTTCACTGCTACTGATGCTGTTTCATTATGAGTATAAAGGAGTGATTCTTGAAACATTTATCTTCCCCACACAACAGCTCCAACAGTCACTGAAGTGTGTTCTTGAAAAGCTATAACTTTTGCATGTTTCCTTGGAATGACACTCTTTCTTAAAAACCATAGAATTAAAAGCACATTGTAAAGCCAATAAAATATGTGCAGGGCACAAAATTCAGCACTCAGCTGACAGAAGTAACTAAAGGTGGAGAAAGTAGCTCGATGTGTTTTAATCTGGTTAAGGTTTGACATTCAAACTGTGAAGAGAAGCACATACAAATGATCATCTTTGTCACTGAGTGAAATATCAAAGCTGTCACTTGTCTAAGTAATTCACATGCCACAATAGTTGAAGTTAAAAAATAAAGAAACAAAAGTGCTCCAGAGGAATAGAAACCAGTTTTGTATGTGCTAACTTAATCTCCATTGCAAATGGAAAATTGGGTGATGTGTCTCAGAGAACATCACCAGACCTAGAAAGACATGAGGTAATCTAAACTTCCAATGTGTACCAAAGACTAGAAAATCCATAACCTCAATATAGCCAATCATCTTTTCATAAAGCAAAATAGTCACTAAAACAGCTTTAACATAAAAACTGCCTGAATATACCTTATCTCAGTGCATTAAAACTGTATTGGGAAAATTTAGATAATAAATGATTCAAGTATATACTTAAATGACAAAAGGAAATGGAATCAATGGTTCAGGCAGAAGCCTTTTTCATCTCAAATATCTGCAACTCAATTCAGACCAAAGAATGTTTTGAACTTTATTTTGTATCTGATGAGTAACAAGGGATGCTCTATTCTCATTTAGTCATATTCAACTTCTTGAACACCTTCTTGAAAAAAGAATTCTTTGTAGGATAGCATGTGCTTGACTCTAAAGTGTGTGTATATATATGCATACATGCACATATTTGGAAACATTTTATTTTGCACCTTGCATGTGTGTACACATGTGCATACACACAGATATTTGGAAACACTTTATTTTGCACTGTTTTATGTACAGATCTAGAACCAGCACTCTCTTAGTTCAGGTTTGATGTTGGGACAAAATGAGTCACTGAACATTTAACAAAGGAAGAGGTTTACTTTGCTCTATCAGAAGGATGTGCAAGACAGAGGCACTTAGCTCTTTGGGTCCGGGTCTCCTTTATCTCCATGTGGAAATGTGCCTGGTCAATCATGAGGGTAGTCACTCTTGGGTTTTTCATTGGCCCTAGGCCAGAAAGCTGTGTCAGAGAAGCTGGGGGTCAATTAGAATGACTCCATGGGGATGGAGTGAGGAGGAATCATCACTTTAGAAGCCCATTGGGAAGTAGTAGCCAAAGTTAGTTGTGTGGGGAGAGAAAGCTACGTCAGGGTAAGGGCAGGAAACTACTGTCCTATCACAATACCTCACTCAAGTCATTTAGCTGTTACTTTGGAGGATTCTTGTCTTAACTTCCCTATGAGCTCATTAGAGACAGAAGCTCTCTCATACATCTTCTCAGATTTTTCTAAGCCATACTATTTGCATCCCAGGCTTTGCCTCTTCTTCTGCAACTCAGCTTCCCAGTCTTGAGCTCTGATTAGCTTTTAGTTTATCTTACTTGGTTCTGGACCCACTACGTAGTTTCCTAGCCCCCACCAAACCATGCTGCCATTCTCTACTCTCTGCCACAGGAATCCACCTTGCCCTGATTCTTGCTCACCTGTGTGTTATTAAAATGCAAGCTTCTTGAAGGCAGGGATTCCCTTGCTTGTTTGTGCTTGTATTCTTTGTATGTGTACAGTGTCCTGCACATTGTGTGCGATAAATGCTTTTTCAATCATTTCTTCTATTTTCTGCAATGCTTACTGTTGTGGTTTAGCTGTTTCAGTCATGTCTAACTCTTTGTGACTCCATTTGGAGTTTTCTTGGTAGATATCGGAGTGGTTTGCCAATTTCTTCTCCAGCTCATTTTATAGGAAACTAAGGCAAATGGGGTTAAGTGACTTGCTTAGGGTTACACAACTAATAAATGTTCAAGGCCAGATTGGAACTCAGGAAGATGAATCTTCCTGACTCCAAGCCTGGCGCTCTATTCACTGTGTCACCAAGCTACTCAACACCTACCGAGTACCTTATAATTTGCCCTATTCTCTTTCCTCACTTGCCCATGAAATTATTCTTATGTTAATTTTTCTATACTTCCCTCCTCTACCACATGTATATAGATTATATGTTTAATATTACATATCAAGTTTTGTTTTTTATTTTCCTGGGTGTAGGGTGTGTTCAGGGAAGACTAGTTCTTCTAGTGTGAGGGCTGCTTTCCAAGTCCAAGTGGGTCCAAGTGTTCCATCTAACTCTCACCTGTGGCTCCAAGAAGCTGTAGCATGCTCAGTGGCCACACCCTGGTAGATGGGCTAAATCAGGTTGACAGCAACCAAAGGGTCTCAAACCCATTGGTGAATTAGGGGGGTGTCTACCCCAAGCATGTGAAGACTTCCCCTGGTGGAATGGGTGGATGAGAACAATTTGTTCCAATGGCCTTGAAAGCAGCTGAAGCAGGTGCTGTGGAGTCTTAGAGCTTGGTTAGACATCGAAGACTCCAAGGTCATCCACTGTTATGTTGAGCCATCACATCATCTTGATTCTGTCCTGCCACTGGACCATGATGACTCTGGAGGAGAAAGTGAGGCTGAAGACTTCATGCAACTCTGCCTCACTTAAATCCAAATTACAAATGGATCAAAAGACATCACCCATGTCATTTGACCATTACACCTATCTCCAAGTCCTGTGGTGACAGGCAAGTGATGAAGCAGCAGGTGCGGATACACCGGGAGCTGCAGTCACAATCCTGCACACGAGCCCAGGCCATAGGGTCATCTTCTCACTGGAAGCAGCAGTGGGATTCGGCAGCCCCGTGGGTGTCTGAGCAGCCTTTTGAGGATTGCACTGCTCACCTCCCTGCATGAGGAAGAGGCTAGAGAAAGTGCCCTAAAAATTGTCTGCTTACCCAACTCTGGCCCGACTACTGTGGTAGGAAGGGAATCCCATTCTGCGTTTGAAACACAAAAAAACGTAAAAAACATCTGCAAAGATGATTCCACTCGCCAACGGCACATGGAATGTGTGCAGACTTATAGACAACACAAAATCCAGTAAACCTGAAAGATGAACAGTTCTTGTTGTGACAGAATTCAGCAGATGTCACATCCAAATAGCAGCTCTGAGTGAAACAAGGCTGGCAAATGAAGGCTAGCTTACTGAAGTGAAGCTGCATATACGTTTTTCTGGAGTGGCCAAAGTGAAGGGGAATGTTGTGAAGCTGACGTAGGCTTGCAATCAAAACTAATCTAGTCGACAAGCTTGTATGCCTGCCAAAAGGACTGAACGACAGGCTTATGATACTGCGATTGCCACTTGCAGGAAAATGTCACGCCACCATCATCAGTGCCTATGCTCCCACTATGACGAACGCTGGAGAGGTCAAAGAAAAATTTTATGAAGACCTGGAGACCCTTATCATCAATGTGCCAAAAGAGGACAAGCTTATAATGCTGGGTGATTTTAATGCTAGATAGGCTCAGACTACCAGACTTGGCAGGGAGTCTTGGGAAAGAATGGAATTATGGAGTTGGAAACAGCAAAGGCAATGGTCACTTACTACTGAAGAAACCTGTGCATCTCATGACCTTCTCATCACCAAGATTGTCTTCCATTTACCTAATTGTAATAAAACTTCATGGATGCACCTTTGCAGCAAATTTAATAGACTATGTGATTGTAAGAAGGGACAGACAGGATGTGAGTGATGAAGGCAATGTGTAGTACAGAGTGCTGGACTGATCATAGATTTACCCTCTCCAAGCTAAATATTCATATTCAACGGAAGTGATGTTCCCAAGGCAAAATGACTACCAAAAGAATTAATATCAACAGCGTAGAGCACTTCTCTGAGTGCAGTTTATTGCAAACTTGGAGGGAAAGTTTAGCAAACACACAGTTAGCAACAGTGGAGCAGAAAAGGAGTGGGCAGCATTCAGAGATTTGGCATACAGCACTGCATTTGCTCATCTGGGTCAGAACATTAGCAAACATCAAGACTGGTTTGATGAAAATGATGAGGAAATTCAGAAGCTGCTAAATGAAAAACAGGAACTCCACAGGGTTTACCAGCAGGATAGTTCATCTATCTCTAAGAAGGCAGCATTTAATCCCATCAAAAGTAAAGTACAGGCAAAGCTTAGAGAGATGAAGGATTCTTGGCTCAGTAAGAAGGCAGATGAAATTCAGTGTTCTGCTGATAGTAACAATCTAAAGCACTTTTACGATGCCCCGAAGGCTATTTATGGGCTAAAGACCTATGGTGCATCTCAACTATTCAGTGCTGATGGAGCCATGTTGATCAGTGGTAGGGACATGAGAGATGGGCTGAACACTTTCAGTGTTCTCAACCGACCATCATCACTCAATGCTAAGGCCACTGACTGTTTACCTCAGGTTGAAGTCAATCCCTCCCTAGCTGAAGTTCCAACTGAAAGGAGGTTTTTGGAATGACATTAGGTCTCCTTTCCTGTGGCAAAGCCCCTGGTGCTGATTCTATTCCAGCTGAGATTTACGAGGTAGGGGGGTTGCTCATACAAAAACTGACTGAAATTTTCCAGGTTATATGGCAAAAGGAAGTTATCCCTCAGGTGTTCAAGGATGCTTCCGCTGGCCATCTCTATAAAAGGTAAAGGAAATAGATTGTCCTGTGACAATCATGGGGGGTGGGCAGGTGGGGTCTCTATCTTAGTCATTCCTGGCAAGATTCTTGCCGGAGTCCTCCTTAATAGGCTGATCCTTCAACTGGAAGATGGTCATCTACCTGAGAGCCAATGAAGCTTCAGACAGGGTTGAGGAACAGTCGATACGGGAGGAAGGAAAGTATGGGAGAGAAGAGGTATTACACTACCAAACTGAAGGTCTACAAAGCCATTGTGCTGACCATATCGTTGTATGCCTGTGAAACCTGGACAACCTACTAGCGCAATGCCAGAAAACTGAATTGCTTCCATTTGAATTGTCTTAGGAAGATTCTAGAGATCACCTGGCAGGACAAGGTAGCAGACGCTGAGGTCTTTACTCGAACTAAACTGCCAAGCATTCAAACTCTGCTTGGGAGAACACAACTCCAATAGGATGGCCATGTTGTTCGAATGCAGAATGTATGCTTGCCAAAAAGACTATTTTATGGAGAACTAACACAGGGCAAGTGTTCACATAGTGGTCAGAAGAAGTGATACAAGGACACTCTCAAGGTCTCTCTTAAAAACTTTGAAACTCAGGAGCAGCTAGCTGGCGCAGCGAGTACAGCACCTGCCCTGGAGTCAGGAGGACCTGAGTTCAAATCTGGCCTCAGACACCTGACACATATACTAGCTGTGTGACCTTGGGCAAATCAGTTAACCCCAATTGCCCTGCCAAAAACAAAACAACAAAAAAAACAAACTTTGGAACTGATTGTGTGATATGGGAGACACTCACACTGGACTGCTCAGCATGGCATGCCCATATCAAGGAAAAGTTCTGTGCTCTATGAGCAAAGCAGAACCGAAATAGCTAAAAAAAAAAAAATACAGGATGCACAAATTTAGTGAATTCACCCCGAACGTTCACGTGGACTATTTGTGTCTGACCTGTGGTAGAACATTCTGAGCTTGTGTTGGTCTGATCAATCACAGTTGGAGACACTGTAACTTGACTCTAGCATAATGATGTCATTTTGGTCCTCTTAGAGAATGAAATACAACAACCAACCAGCCAACACGTCAAATTTTAATGACAATTATTTTAAGTATGTTGACATAGCAGAGTATGAGATCACATGACTTTATATCAAAAAGCAAGTGAACATTAAAGGCAGTTCTTTTAGATCAAGGGCTTTTGAGAGTCTATGAACTCATTTTTGGGGTGGGAGGAGGGTTAAAATGTGTTTCAATATAATCAGTTTCTTTTGTAATTCTGTGTTTTATTTTGTTCCAAAAAGGGATCCATGGGCTTCAACAGACTGCCATGACATAAAAAAAGGTTAAGAACCTTTATTTTAGAAAATGGGCTATAGAATCTTAAGTAGCTCAAGGATATTTATGAGGTAGCTAGTGTAAACAAAAGGCTTTTAAGAAAATGTGCTTCTAGCTTTGATTTAACATAAGAGCTAGTCAAAGGTTAGTCATTAGTTATTCAATCCGTAATTAAGAATCTCAGCTGAAGACAAATCAAATATCTAATGGTCAAGGATAAGGTATACTGGTAGAGTTACAAAGGAAAACTTAAAATGTATCATTCTGATTTTTATGACGCTTGGTTCTCATAGGTATGTTTCCAATCTCAAGAACACCACAACTAATGTGGCTAACAAACTGAAGAGTCCAAGTTGCCATTTTTGAAGAAAGCCAAGTTCTCATATAATACAATAATAATATAAAACTCAAGGTTTGAATTTTCATCAATTCCACGACCATGAGTTAATAGCAATAATAATAATTACTAACATTTATATAACACTAAGTGCCAGGGCACTTTAGTGCTAGGTACTTTACAAATATTTTCTCATTTGATCCTCAAAATAATCCAAGGAGGTAGAAGTTATTTTATTATCCCCATTTCACAAATGAGAAAACAAGCGAACAGAAGTTAACTGATCTGCTCAGTCACACAGCTAGGAAGCATCAGGCCAAATATCAGTATCAGGCCTTCTTGAATCCAGGTCCACAGCTCTATCCACTGTACCACCTAGCTGCCCCTACTGACCACTTCTTTAAGTTTCCCCATCAATAAAAGTAACAATAATGAAAACAAATTACTTGTGGCTCTATAAAGAATAACTAATAAAAATAGTTGCAAAATATGTAAAAAATGTAAAGTGTTTTCTAAGTGATCAACCACTATATCCTAATACAGAAAATATTATAGCCACAAAATCAACAGGTAGCTCTGAGAAAGAACAGAAATGAGTCAGTAACTTCTAAGAAGGTTATGGAAGAAATATACATTTTTATTGTGCTTACAGTACTTTCCATTAAAATTTCTTTAAAGTATCTCAACTGCCAAAGATTTTTTTCACTTTATTTAATTCCACTATTGGACATGGTCTGAGCCCTACAGACCCCCTTCCCTTTCACCTCAAAGGGGACTCCTTTATACGTTGCAATACATTGGTCGTTAGTGACAAGGTCAGGCTGGATCTGCTCCCACATCTTCTTCTTGGGATTCAGTTCCTTCTCAGGCTCTCCTATTTAAAAAAAGAAAGAAAGAAAGAAACAGTTAGAGTGAAAAATAAATTATATGAGAGTTTGCTGGTGATAAGAGAAGCCTTTTCAGAATTTGTGTTCTGACAAGGACGGAGCACTACCTCCCCCAACACAGACTGCAAATGCCTCACCTTGGAGAACAACGTCCTGTGTTGGCAGAGACTGAGAAAAAGGTCATCATCTGCAATGTTCTTGGGCTTTCCACCTCTAAACTAAACTAGAGTGGTCTTCTAACTACAGAAATACCATCTGTAGTAGGACACTGCACTTGAAGCTTTTCACATGAAGGTTTTCTAGGTGGTAAAATGGATGGCCATGGAGTCAGGAGGAACAGAGTTCAAATTCTGCCTCAGACTTGTGTGACCCTGGGCAGTCACATAACCTCTCCAAACCTCAATTTTCCCATCTCTAAAATGGAGGTCATTGTGAGCAGAGATGACATATGTAAAACTCTTAAAGTGCCATGTAAATACTATTATTATCTTCTTTCCTCTAATGACAATTTCTACTTTATATCCTTAATAATTTTAGTTGCTCTTCTCTAGATTACTGAAAAAAGAAAAAGTGGTACTTTTTTTTTTGAAGTCATTTACTGATACACCCCAACACTTCTTTTTAATGAAGAAAAACAGTTAAACTGAGGCACTATCTTAATGTATGATAAATATGCTCTTCTGTTCTTGAGATGATAAAGCAGTAACATGATCTTTTAACTAAGTCACCCTTACCGTGGTGCTAAGAAAAGTGTTATATTACTATAGTGGTAAACATAGCACCCAGAGAACTACAAAGTTTATCAAGTTGGATCTCTGGGTAACACAGCCAAATCCAGCCAACTCTTTGTCTAAGTAACTCCAAATCTCTCCTAACAGCAACACAAAATATGTCTTTTACCTCTGTTTCTTCCTCAAACTAGGAAGGGAAGTTAAGATGTAACTTAGCACAGCTAAAAGGTTTCACATCTAAAGCTGCAGATGGTGCTAGAAGGCAAAAGCACAAATAGCAACAAAGTTTAGTTCTTTTCTAACCATCAGGGTTGCAATCCTTTTCTTTAACCAATCCATAAAACTCTTAAAATCAGCAGGCTCCCAGCACAAAAGTTGAAGCCTTCCTCTTAGCTGAGTTTCCTGGTGCCTTCACACTCAGCTCCTGTTAGCTTATTATTAGCTGCTCTCGATGCCTCAAATCAGAACCTCTTAATGATCAATGGCTCACCTTTACCTTACAAAGGAAAATTCATAAAACCTAGCTGTTGGTTGCAAAACCAACAATATTTATTTAATTCTCCCCAGTTTTCAAAGAATTACTTGATTTATCAATTGGTCAATTTTGACCTCTTAAACTCTTTCTAAAAAATCATATTCAAATCAACTGAGGGACTGCAATGTTAGAAATCCTCAGTCATTTCTTTGCCCCCAAGGTATATTTTTTAGGGGGCCACTTTTCTACTTGGTCCTAACATCTTTTCTTATATTTTACCGAAGACAACTGTATTTTTTCTCAAGTAGACTTTTATTAGTTTTATATACACAAAATACCTTTTCCTGATCCTTTCAGCAACCATACTATTCACATACAAAAGGTGTGGTATCATACATCCTTCAAAAGTTGGTTTCATCCTTTTTCCTCTTTTATTTCCTTTTTCTTCCTTCTTACCTACCAAATTGTTCATGGATGGCATGCTAACTAAATTTGTACAAGACAAAAAACTCTGAGGGAAAGCTAACATGTCTTGGAAGTGGGTGGAGTCTAGTAAGATGAAGTTTTACACTCAAGTTAAAAAAATCAACTTCATAACTACCAGTTTGCTGTGTGTGTAGTGAGCAGGCACATAGACAAACATTTCTCAGAAAAATACAACAGAGGGTTAATGGAATGCAAATTCAATGAGATGATTGTAGGAAATATCGGTCCAATTAACTAACATAATTGCAGACTATTAGGAGAAGCATCTTTCCAGGACTAGAGAGGTTATAGTTCCATTGTCCTCTACTCTAATGAGACCACATCTGGATTACTGTGTGCTACAGGAGAACACAGAATAGCTGGAGACTAAGGAAGGCAAAAGGACTCTAGAATATACTTTAAGATCGAAGTAATTGGGTAAAATGAAGACAGTTGTGTATGTAGGAATTCCAAAATCTGGCAACTCACTGGGTAAGTGGGGTGAGGGAGAATGAGGAGTCCAGGATAATACCTAGGAAACGGGAAAGGCAGTGGTGCCTTTTGACAGAAATAGGGAAATCTGTAAGAAGAGAGGGTGGTTTAAGCCTAAAGAAAATGAGTTCTATTTTATAAATGTTAAGAGTCTAATATGTCTCTGAGACATCTAGTTGGAAACATGAAATAGGCAACATGATGTAGGACTGAAGCTCAGTAAAGAGACCGAAACTAGAAATTCAGATCTGTGAATCATTTGCAAAGAAATCAAAATTAAAACCATAGAAATTGATGACACTACCAAGAGAAAGAGTAGAGGAAGAAGAGGGCCAAAGGCCAGAATTTTAGGGAACAACTACAGTCAGGAAGTTTGATGAGGTTAATTAAGCAAAGGACACTTTAGGGGCCTGTCAGACAGGTAAGAGAGCAGCATATAATTGTCATGAAAATCAAGACTGAGGAGAGACGATCAGAACCAGCAATTAAAAGATCATTAAAAACTTTGGAAAAAGCAGTTTTAGTTGAGTGATGAGGCTGGAAGCCAGACTGCTAAGGACTGTGAGAATTGAGGAAGGAGAGGAAGCAAGTGAAGCCAACTTCACTACCCTGCTTGAAAAGCTTTAGTGGATTTCTATTGTTTCTAGGACAAAATGCACATTTCTCACTTGAATACTTAAAGTCCTTTGCAATATGGAGCAAATCTATCTGTCCAGCCAGATGGCAGGTTACTCCTCATTGAAGTACTCTGCATTCTGGCCAGACAAGCCCACTCTATGCTCCTCACACAAAACATTCCCCCCTCCTGCCTGCGTCTTTGTCCAGAGGGTTCTCTGTCCTCATTTTTACTTTACGGAATTTTAAAAACTTTAGTATTTTATTTTTCCCAATTATATGTAAAATTGTTTTTAACATTCATTTTTAAAATTGAGTTTCAGATTCTCTGCCTCCCTCTCCACCCCTCCCCAAGAAGGCATGGAGTCCCATATAACTTCCAGGTATAACTAGGCATTGAATTAATTTATACATTTTCTCACAACTCATGAGAAAGAAGAAACAGAACCAAATAAATAAATAAATAAACAAATAAAAACAAAAAAAAACCACAACCCAACAACAAATACAAAAGAGAGAAGAAAAAAAAAAGTGG
>CM053623.1:284255613-284279961 GCA_028646595.1 Phalanger gymnotis
TCATTTTTTCATTCCTTTGGTTCTGTTTGATAATTTCTTGATTTCTCATCAAGTCACTAGCTTCCACTTGCTCCAATCTAATTTTTAAGGTAGTATTTTCTTTAGTGGTCTTTTGGACCTCCTTTTCCATTTGGCTAACTCTGCTTTTCAAGGCATTCTTCTCCCCATTGGCTTTTTGGAGCTCTTTTGCCATTTGAGTTAGTCTATTTTTTAAGGTGTTGTTTTCCTCCGTATGTTTTTCAGTATTTTTTTGGGTCTCCTTTAGCAAGTCATTGACTTGTTTTTCATGATTTTCTCACATCCTTCTCATTTCTCTTCCCAATTTTTCCTCTACTTCTCTAACTTGCTTTTCCAAATCCTTTTTGAGTTCTTCCATGGTCTGAGACCAGTTCATGTTTTTCTTGGAGGCTTTTGATGTAGGTTCTTTGACATTGTTGACTTCTTCTGGATGTATGTTTTGGTCTTCTTTCTCACCAAAGAAAGATTCCAAAGTCTGAGACTGAATCTCAGTGCGTTTTTGCTGCCTGGCCATATTCCCAGCCAACTTACTGGACCCTTGAGTTTTTCAGTGGGGTATGACTGCTTGTAAAGAGTTATATGTTCCAAGCTTGGGGGGATGCGCCAGCTCTGCCACACCAGCACTCCTCCTTCCCCCAACCCAGACTGGGCTTAGATCTTCAGCAGGCTTTGCACTCCTGCTCTGATCAGCCACTTAGTTACTCCCACCAGGTGGGCCTGGGGCCAGAAACAACTGCAGCTGTAGTTTTGTAGTTGCCCTACCTCCACTGCCCCTGGGCAGGTGGTGAACTGCGAACTCTTTCTTTCACTCTGTCCCTAGCAGCTTTTCCCACTAACCTTCTCTGTTGTCTTTGGTGTTTGTGGGTTGAGAAGTCTGGTAACTGCTGCAGCTCACTGATTCATGGCGCTAGGGCCTGCTCTGCCTGGCTCCTGGTCTGCATCGCCCACACTGGGCTCTGCTCCGCTCCCAGCTCCATGTGCGAAAGACCTCACCCAGCAGCCATCCAGGCTGTCCTGGGCTGGAGCCCTGCTTCCCTCTGCTATTTTGTGGGTTCTGCAGTTCTAGAATTGGTTCAGAGCCATTTTAATAGGTTTTTGGAGGGACTTGGCAGGGAGCTCACACAAGTCCCTGCTTTCCAGCCCGATATGGCATTTTCAAAACTCCATTGATGTTTCTGGCTTCCTATCAGAAGGAAAATGACCATAAGCATATAAAACCTTTTCTAACTCAAGCTGCAATGTCTATACAATCTTTAATACATATAATTTATAATATAATTTTTTAGAATCTGAGAATGTCAGCTGATTAGCAAATAGATTAGCTAATACATGAACACCTTAGGGTAAGGAACAGATGCTAACGAGGCTGAGAAAGAAAGACAAAGTTTCTCCCCAAGAAGAATAAATAATAGATGAATTTGTTGTTCAGTGGTTTTCAATCTTATGTAGCTCTTCATGACCCCATCTGGGGTGTTCTTGACAAAGATACTAGAGTGGTTTGTCATTTCATTTGACGGATGAGGAAACTGAGGCAAACAGGGTTAAGTGGCTTGCCTGGGGTCACACAGCTAGTAACTGGGGGCAGATTACTTTGCACTCTATCCACTGCACCACCCTGCTGCCCTGATAGTCTTCTGTAAGCTATCGCTAGTTCTTTCCTCATAGAAACGCTGTGTTGGAGGGTGACTCTACTGTGCAAGCACAAGAATGAGGTCCATTCAAAGTCACTCTCTAACTTCAGTGCTCATTAAGGATTTCTGGCTGTTCAGCTTGGTTAAACACACAACATGAATGGACTGAATAGTAATTCAAACTCAAGTTCAGGTGATGATTTACAATGTTGTTGTGGAAGACTAGAGCTGAATTCTCCCTTCCTCTTCTTTATGTACAATTTCGTGCTCCCTTGTTGTGCGTCTAAAGGGTGAAGGTGCAAGGAAGGGCATATGTACATCAGGGACAGACTTAACAAGAAGGATCCTGGAATTCATTAGCACCTCTACCAACAACTCAGGGTATTACTGTAAGAACATTTCATTTAAATAATTCCATCTGTAAAATTCAGATAATGAAAAATCTTTCAAAGTGCTGTTCTATTTAACTCTTAAGGCAAGTTCTAAGCCAGTGCATGAAAAACACCACTGACATTAACCAATCAATAAGTATTTTATTAAGCACCTATGCTAGGCAGTGGGCATCCAAGGCCAAAAAAACAGGAAACCATTCCTCGAGGAGTTTGTATTCTACTGGGGGAGATGATGTGAACAAAAGCAAACACAAGATACATACAAAACAAATAAAAAGTAATTGGGGGTGGGTGGAGGTGCTAAGATGGAATATCAGGAAAGGTTTCTTGCAGAAAATATCACTTAAGTTCAACTTTGAAGCAAACTGAGCAAGAAGGAAGAAAGGAAAGAAACAAGAGGCGAAGGTAAGGAGAAGAGAGAAGTAATTCTTAAAGTAATTACCTAAAAGCCAGCAGAAAATAATGGGAAATGAGAAAAAAGTAGTGGTAAACAAAAGACATCTAAAAGTTCCACTTAAGGACAGATCCAGCAAAAACTTGCACTCAATTTCCAAGAGTTCCAGTTTTTATTCTAATTTCCCTCACCTTGTCAGTTTTACAATAAAAAAGAAACTTACTTTTTTTTAGTTATTATTACACTTAAATGGTCTGTGACTCCAGAGTCAGATTTCTGTAAATATGTCCTCCTCAAGGGTAGGGAGATATCTGCTACATGCACCGCAAACATTGGTGCAGCTCCATCCAACAGTGGGGGGTCCTTGCTAGCTCACGAGAATTTGAGACTTTTAATGATTATCTGCTTCTAACTCCCATTGCTAACTTGGCTCTTTCAGAAAAGAGTAGGATGGGGACTTTGCCAAAACCTGCTCACCATTGTAAGGTTCATAGAACATTACGTGGTCTCTCAGCTGCTGCTGGGGGCCCTGGTTTTATGGCAATGCATGAACACACACACACACACACACAAAACCCATATATAACAGATCTTTACTATATGATTCTTTTTGGCAGTCTTCACTTAGGTGGGTGGAGATGGGTAAAAAAAATAGGTTTTAACTCATATTTCCTCTTCATTCTTTTCATCTATATTCTTTATCATTATGATTTAAATGTGCAAATTCTGTGTTGATTCCTGACTAAACTCTTGGGTGCTGTTGGCTTTCTTCTAATAGAAAGAACATGAAAACCCTTAGCTACTATTAAAATAACTGTGAGAGTGGCCACAGGGAATAGGGACTAGGAGAACCAGCCTCAGGGTCAAAAGACCTGGGGAGCTAAATCACTTAACTTCCCCACCAGGCAACTCTCTAAGATGAGTTGAAGAACTATTTTAGTCTTCTCACTAAGAATTCCCAAGGCCAAATGAAATAAAAGGTCCAGAGCAATAAAAAAAAAACCAAAAAACCAAAAACCAAAACCAAACAAGAAACAACTAAAACTCAAACAAACCTATATAAATTATCTTAAAACTTTGCAACTGCTTACCCATAACAATAATAAACTTTTGAATTAATTCCATTGGTTTGTCCCACCAACCTCCCACATTTCTAACTTTTCACACATGATACATCTTGTTCTAGTCAAGATGACTTCCTCTACAGAGATTTTGTTTCCTATCATTTTTAACTCTGCTTCTTTTTCTAAGTCACCATCTGTCTATTGATTGCTTGCTCACTCACTCACCTATTCACTTATATTTTATATTTTCCTCAATTACATAGTAAAACAATTCTTGAAAACATTTAAAAAAAAGTTTTCAGTGCCCAATTCTATTTCTCCTTCCCTCTCCTTCCTCATTCATTTATTTTTGAAAGACTAGGTCCCTCTGTCAAGTATAAGGGCTATTCATGGGCCCAATCTACTACTGACTGGAATGGGAGTTTTGACCTGTTTTGTTGCTAACCTGGGTTGGTTTACTTCTCCTTAGGCAACCTGGTAGTCCCCCATTTCTCTGTGCTCACCAGACTGACGTTGGACTTAATATGGACACCCAAACTGCTTAGCCCACTGAAGCTCAGAACTCCTCAGCTCAAGGGATCCCCTAGCTTCTTCTTCTCTAGTATACTACTATGACTGGTTTTATAATTTATTTTAATGTAAATTTTTATTTTATTTTTAATTTGTGGAATAAAACAGGCATATCTATAATATAGCATAATTTAAAAACTGATTGCACATGATACTGCAAATCTTTATGTGCAATTTGCTATTCCTCTTAAATATATAATAAAGTTATCATATAGAAATTATATATATATAAATGCATATATGCAAAATCATAGTATATATACTTCTATTTATTAGTTCTTTCTCTGGATGCAGGTGTCTTCCTTCATAGTCTTTTGTAGTTAATTTGTCTTACAGTCAAAATAACTTATTTGCTCAAAGTTGTTCTTAAAACAATATTGCTATTACAGTATACAATGTACTTTTGGTTCTGCTCATTTCACTCTTCATTATCTTGTGCAAGTCTATGAATGTTTTTCTAAAATCACTGAGCTCATCATTTCTTATACAGCACAGTACTATTCCATCACAATCACATACCACAACTTTTTCAGCCATTCCCCAATGGATGGGTATCCCTGTAATTTCCAGTTCTTTGCCACCACAAAGAGAGCTGCTATAAATATTTTAGAGTATATAGGTTCTTTCCCTCTTTCCCTGATCATCTCTGGAGATAGACCTAGTAGTGGTACTGGTGGGTCAAAGGCAGTTTAATAACTCTTTGGACATTAATTCCAGATTGCTCTCCAAAATGGTTGGATCAATTCGCAACTCCAGCAATAGTGAATTAGTATTCCAATATTTCCACATCTCCTTCAACATCTGTCACTTTCCCTTTCAATCCTTTTAGCCAATCTGATAGGTGTAAAATGGTATCTCAAGGTTGTTTTAATTTGCATTTCTCTAATCAATAATGATTTAGAGCATTTTTTCATATGACTATAAATTATTTTGATTTCTTCATCAGAAACTGCTTATTCATATCCTTTGACCATTTATCAACTGGGGAAAGACTCATATTCTTATAGATTTTACAAAGTTCTTTATACATTTGAGGTATGAGACCTTCTTCTGAGAAACTGTCTATAAAATCCTCCCCCAATTTTTTGCTTTCCATCTGATCTTGGCTACATTCGTTTTATTTGTACACAACCTTTTTAATTTAATGTAATTGAAAATATCCATTATACTACATTCTACTATCTGACTGCCCAAGCTTCCTTTCAGGCACAGTGCAGATACCTTCCTGATCCCCCTAGTTCAGTACTCTCTTTTCCCTCAAATTACTTATATATACTTGCTGTATGTCCCTCACCCTTCACCCCCAGGCTTTTCCATTTTCATGTTTCGCCAGGGCCTAACACAATGCCTTGCTCAGAGAAAGAAATTAATTGAAGTAGAATGTAAATCTTCATCTTCTGACATACCATTTCTACTGGAGAATACTTCAATCCTAAGAAACAACTAGATTTTTCCAACTTGGCTTGGATACAAGCAATTTTTTTACGAATGGTACACTGGAGGAAGTAATGATTATTTGGTTCACTGGAGGAAGTCAATGATTATTATTTAATGAAAGGTTAAAAATATATTAACATAACTTAGATATAAAACTGGCTTTACTCAGGCTAGCACTTAAATTTTTTTATAGATTTCTGACACACAATTTTACAGTATTATTTAATACTTACCAGAGAATCCCTCAAAAGTAATTCTGTCTCCAGGAACAGATCCACTGGGAGGATCCAAGATTTCCACCTTCTCTGGTGAACTGGCGCACATCACCATTGCCTGAGATACCACTCCCCTCATCTTTGCAGGTTTCAGATTACAAAGCAAAATCACCATCCGATTCTGCATCTGTAGGAATAACAAATCAGATGTTTAAAGATGTTGAGCTAAATTTTACTTAAGAGTACTTAATTTAAAATATAGTAATAAAAATAATATATGTTGAGTGTCTCTATCAATAATAAAAATATTCTGAGAATTTTATATAATAATTTTAGAACCATCTATAAAAGTGTAAATATAGAAAATGTTAAAGTTGAAGGTATATGTCAGTAACTATCAGTACCTATGAAAATAAACATCGATGTCCTTAAACCTCTGTACCATTCTCCTAAGACACAACTTATTTCATATTTATTAGGTTACTAGATTCTGTATATGACAAAAAAGCACTGGAACTCCTTAAAACTTAAGAACTCCAAATACTCTCCAAGTTCTATCCATTTATTTACCAACAAATTCTATTTTTCATGAAGTCTTGCTAAAGCTTTTTCTCTACCTCCACCCCTTGGTTGTATTAGGAGATATCTCTAAGGGTCCTCCGAAATTTGAAAGAACTGTTTATCAAAAAGGAGGAGCTACCTTAGTTTGCTAGTGAGAAGAAAGGCTAGCTCTAAGTCCTGCAAAGGATAATGATATATTTTTGGAGGAATGAAATAAGAACCATGATTTCTCCAAAAATGACAGACTGTAAATTGAACCACTAGAGGGTAAATAGTTAAAAAAAAAAAGAAATTCAAAAAAAGTGAGTAAAGCAGGAGGCCAGTAGACTTCTGATAAATGCATGCATGTGTGTGTGTATTTGTGATCCATGTACTATTGATTACAGCCATTTTTCAGAGGAAGAGACTAACAAAGAGGAAAGTTAGGTGATCTGTCCAGGGTCACCTGGACAGTATCTGAGGTGGGAGCCCAGGGCTTCCTGACTCCTAGTCTAATGCTCTATCCACCATGCCATGCTGTCTCTCACCATGCTATTCAGAATGAATAGGATATAATCTAAAGGAAAGAAAGTATTGCAGTGTGCTAGGCATACTGAAAGGGTTCTTATAGAAATAGGTTAGCTCATACAATTTATTTCAAAGGCCATGAAAATGGCCATTCCCCAAATAAATGGTCAAAAGATATGAACAGGCACTTTTCAGAGGAAGAAATTAAAATTATCAATACCTATATGAAAAAATGCTCTAAATCACTAATAATTAGAGAAATGCAAATTAAAACAACTCTGAGGTGACACTTCAAACTCATCAGACTGGCTAAAATGACAAAAAAAAATGCTGGAGGGGATGTGGGAAAACAGTAACATTAATTCACTGTTGGTGAAGCTGTGAAGCAATGAATGTTGTGTCTCTCAATAGAACATAAAATCCATGAGAGCAGGGGCTTTTTCATTTTCATCTTTGTATTCCCAGTGCCTGGCATAATGGTATGCACATAAAAGGAGTTTAATGTGAGCCATGCTAGAAAGCAATTTGGAACTATGCCCCCCAAACTCTTAAACTATGTATGCCCTTTACACCAGTAATAACACTACTAGGTCTATACGCCAAAGAGATCAAACAAAGAGGGAAAAAAAACCCTATATGTACAAAAGTATTTCTAGCAGCTCTTTCTGTGGAAGCAAAGAATTACAAACCAGGGAAACGCCCATCAGTTGGGGAATGGCTGAACAAGTTATGGTATATGAGCATAACAGAATACAACTATGAGGATGAAGGGGTAAGTGGGGGGAAAAAAAAGAAATGATGAAGGGAATGTTTCAGAAGATTTGTATGAACTGAAGTGAGCAAAATCAGGAGCACAATTTTATACAGTAGCAGTAAATACTGTAAAGATAATTACCTTTGAAAAACTTAGTAACTCTGATCCATACAATGATCAGTCATGTGGATCAGTTAATGACCACAATTCCAAATGACTCACGCTAATAGATTCCGAGTACGGTATGAAGCATATTTTCTCCTCTTTTTTTCTTCTGGACATGACTAATATGGAAATTGGTTTTCATGACTACACATATCAGTAATGGATTTTGTTTTTCTTGTCTTCACAATGGGTAGGAATGGGGACAATGAGAGAATTTGGAAGTGAAAAAAAAAAAACTGAATTTGGGAAAAAAACCCCATCAAAAAGCACTGATGCTCAGTATCTCTAGGTAGAAAAACAAAAACAAAATAACTTTCTCACCTAGGGAAGTGCACTATAATGGAAAAGAATTGCATCTGGAGTCAGAGGCCTGCAGTTTAAAGCTCTCTCTGCTATTTATACAGGAGAGACTTTTGATACGTCACTTAACCTCTTGGGATTCAGTTTCCTTAGTGGCAAAACAAAGGGGATGGACTAAGCAACTTCTGTGGTTCCAATGATATAGAGGTGATCTTCTAACCGGGAGGAAAAAAAGGCAGCAATTATCCCTCCAGGAAAATGAAAGGATACAACAAGATGTAAGATGAATTTTGATATACAGGCCCTCAGTAAGATGAGAATAGATACAAAAGAATTTTGAGACAGCATAATCAAAGGGGTTAGCACTGTATGTCCGACACTGGTTAAAACTATTATTTATGCTTTTAGAAGTAAATCTTTTGCTGGTTGGTTTATGGATGTTAAAGAAAACTTTCTGATTTAGAAGGAGAAAAGTACATGATCACACAATCAAAAAAGAAAACCATCTCAGAGGCCACCTATTCTCAAAGAAGAATCCGTTTTGAAACCTTCCAAGTCTTCCCCTACCCTCTGCTAAGCCTTCTGGTCCTTCTACTTCTGCACTGTCTATGTCTGCCTCTTTTATTCCATGACTTCTGCCTGGCCTGGACTCTGGTCTTCTTGGTCTATGTAGTGGTAATTTCAGATTTAAATTTTAGTCTTTCTAAATCTGAATGTCATAAGAAGCAATTTCCAAATGCCCCATTCATATGATATGCTTTGTTATTAAGTATTAACTACTTTTTCTTCAATATTCTCATTAGTGAAGCTTATTTCTTCAATTTTTTTGCCCATGTTCTACAAAAAAAACTATGGAAATAAAATTCCTAAAAAACTATATAATATTGGAAGTCTAAAGAAAACAATGTCTTTTTGTTTTTTATCTTAAACTTGTGAAATAAGAAATGGAAATACCTTTAATATGGAAATAGCTATCACCACTGAAGTCCAACTCTGATATTCCAATGTGGCTTGGAAATGACCCTGGCTTATTAAAGGCTATGACAATAAAGTAGAAACTCTGGCAGGTCCTATCAAACCTGAAAGGCTTCACTAAGGGCCCTATAACGAACTGTGTGAGTTGCCTAATGTCCAGCCTAAATTCAGAGGGGTTCATCAAAAGTGCTTACAAATGATGAACTTTTTGGCCACAGAAACGCATGAAACCATCAATAGGAATGCAATCTGCATGAGTGGGAGATGAGCCATACCAATGAAATCACAGATCTTCTTAAATACTCAGGAGAATAGCAATGTTTGAAATGTGTACTTAATATACTTAACATAATATGTATAATATATACTGCACATCAAAAGAAGGAGTGCATGGTTCCCCTTGACAACTGTGTTGTTTTTCAAAATGAATTTCCAATCTTTTTTCTTGTCGTCTAAAAAAATTTTTTTAGAGTTTAAAAGTTTTTATCTTCAAAGGTGTGAATCAATATCTAAAAGACTACTTGAGTTGCTTAATGTCTATAGCTAGACCCATTTACTGTGACTCAAAATCCAAATGAGCAATTTTAAGAGTAAGGAGAACTAAAAAGAATTAACACAAAGGGTGGTTAACACGGAAAGCTATTATTGCTGTTAACAAGCCTAGTTTCAAAAAAATCCATTTTTTCCTAAGGACTGCAATATCCTGGAACCTAAGATTAGGTCACAATAGGATCTGAATAAATAATAAGACAGAAACAATGAGAAATTTAAACAGCATCAAAAGAGAAGATGTTTTCAATCCATCCCTCGATAAAAATGTTATCTAACCTATAGGAACTTTTGGCAAAGGAAAAGGATTATAAAGAATTACACACATAAATGCATGATAAAGTAATCATGCATTCAAAACCAATGTTAATTTTCTACCGTACTTTCTTTGTTGAGAGCTTATTTTTCTTGTTTAACATTCTAGAGCTATTAATCACCACTCTTAGATCTCCTTCAACTTACTATTAACTTTTATGGGGCCTGTAAAATGCTTCACAGAACCAGGAAACAGTAACAAAGACTAACTACTGGTATTACATTTACAAAAACAAAATCTTTAAGTTTCTGTCATTTCTATAATTCAGCCAACTTAAGAAGTTAAATAATTGAATATTTTTAGTCTTTAAATATTTGTTATTACATCCTAAATTATGCAGTCAAATATGTACTATTTTGTGTGCTCACTGAATTTTTCCACTTAAGAGATGAATGACATATTTTTAATTTCCCACACAACCCAACTACCTAAATTTCTATCTACTATGGAATTAAATAAATATAGAATCAAAAGTATATGGAAGAGGAGAATAAGCTAAAACTATCATTTATTTTTTGAACTGTCTTGTCCATAGGAATACTTTGTAGTGTATCCTGGGGATTAGTTCTAGGGATGTGAGTCTTCTTGCTGCAAGCACCTTTTAGGAAACAAAATCAAAGGAGGGGGTGGGATTTTCCCTCTTCTTAGGTGAGTAGCCAGCTGCCTTGGAAAGAAGATGACTAACTAGGATATAGATACCAGGTAGAAGCTATCATTTAGAATAAGCATGCCATGCTATCAAGAACAGAGATGGTGGAGCAGGGGGAGGAGAGGTAAAGAGGCAAGCAACCCGAACAGAGACTCCTGGCAAAGAAGAGTCAAATAAACGCTAAAAGATCTGGGTTTTGTAAAAGCAGGGCACAGTACACCCAGCTTCTGTGCTTAGTGAGATTAAAACTTTGGGTTTTAAAAAAAAAGGAAAAAAAAGATGGAACATGGAAAATGAAATTCCTGAGTCTCTTCCCTAACCCCCACAAAAGAACATAGAAAGCCAAGTAAAGAAGGTGAGCTTTGTCCATTCCCTACCCTTACCTCAAACCTAGAATAGCCAACCATCACAGTGTGGTCTACTCCAAGGGTGAGGAACCTGTGGCCTCAAGACCACATTTGGCCCTCTAAGTCCTCAAGTGCAGCCCTTTGACTGAATCCACACTTCACTGAACAAATTCCCATAAAAAAAGATTTGTTCTGTAAAATTTGGACTCATTCAAAAGGTTGCACCCAAGTAGGCCCTACTCATTGCTTCTATTTTATATCATCTTACTCTATATCTACTTATACTTACTTCTACCCTTTGCAATCTGGCTTTCAGCCTCAACTACAGCTGCTCTTTCCACAGTTAATAAAGCTCAACTGCCAAATCTGATGGTCTTTTCTTGGTCTTACAGTTTCTCTTCTCTGGGATTTCATGACACTACTCTCTCCTGGCTCACCTGTGACCTTTCTGACAGCTCCTTCTCAGTTTCCTTTGCTGACTCATCATTCTTATCACAACCTTTTGCCTTTGGGTGCTGCCCAAGGCTCTGCTCTGGGCTGACTTCTCTTCTTATTCTGCACTCTGTCCAAACAAAGCTCATTATCTGTGCCACCCAAATCCATCCCTCTTCCAAAGTTCCCTATTATTTTTGACAGCATCCACACCCTGTAAGTCTCTTAGGTTTACCACTCTGTCTTTATCTTTGACTCTTCACTCTCTGACTCTGTGTAGCCATAGTTTCCAAATAATGACTTTACAGACAATGACAGTAGAATTCAAATATTTTAAAGGGCTGCCATGCATAAGAGGATTAGACTTGTTCTGGCTGGCCTCAGAGAGAAGGCAGAAGAGGCAGATCTGTTTAAAAGTTTTGTATTAATATGACTGTACGTGTATAACCTATATCAGATGGCTTGCTTTCTTGTGGAGCAGGGAGCAGAGGGAGGGATAAACATTTGGAACTCAAAAAATCTTATAAAAGTGACTGCTGAAAACTGTCTTTACATGTAATTGGAAAAAAAAGAAAAGAAAAGCTTCACAAACATTCAAGCTGTCCATAGGTTCCATGGCCTGTCTACAAAGGTGGTATGTCCCCCTCAACGGAGATCTACAAGCAGAGATGGATTACTGTCAGCAATACAGTAGAGAAGAGGCTATGTTCAAGAAGTATTGGATTAGAAGGACTGAAGATTCTTTCAAAGGTTGTGATCCTTTTGAGTATGCGGCTATCCTTTTAGTCACTATCTTTGCTGAGGCTTAGAAGATATTTTAAGATTATGTTATCTAAAGTTTATTCATAAAGTCCTAAATTAAAAGAGTATTGGATAGATTTAAATTACTTTAATGGCTTGCTATGTTAATATCTTGAGAAAAAGAATCAAACAAGTATTTCTTCAAAAGGAATAAATTTTCCCAATTGCTTTTCATTATATCATCATTATTATTATTTGTAGCTTTTGCTGTAAAGCAGATGTGAATAAGATTTTGAGAAACAGAACAATTTAACAGAACCTAAAATATTTTTCTGGTTAATATACAAGGTGATGGTTGTGACGACGCCTCACATTCTACTGTAATTAGTCAAGCTTAAAAAAAAAAGATGATTACAAAAATCGAACAAAATGAAAGAAAAAAAAAAAGAAGGGAATTACAGTTTCATGGCTCCAATCCCATGAAACTGGGAAAGTTACAGGTGTTTAGAGCTGGGGTGGAAAAATTGTCATTTTCACTGAAGACCTTAGAAAGACCATGTAAGTCCAACGTCACATTTAAAAAAAATTAGGCATAAACCACATACAGAGAAGTGGTCAACGGATAGGAATAGTTTTCAAAAAAGAAATACAAAATATTTATGGAAAAAATGTTTAAAATAATTAGCATTCAAAGAATATTGTATCTGAATACAATATTAGAAAGACTATGAAAAAATTGGGAGAAATAGGGGAGACAGTATGAAGGGATGCAGAGTAAAGAACAAAGAGTCAGAATAACATACATAATGACTGAAAAAATATGACAGAACTCTGGTCAAATATCTCTCCTTATTAATAATCCAACTGCTGTCTCCATGAACACATTTTATAAAGGCATTGCTGTTGTGTCAAAACAAACTTCTCCCTTCCATAGATCTGCAATCTTACATTTTCCAGCAGTGATGGAGATCACAACCCATTCATGCCAGTTCATCCTGTGTAACTTGTGTCTATATTTTCCCTTCAATTCTTCCCAGGGGATCCACTTCAGTAGGGAGTTTTTATCTTGGTGCTTACTGCTTATTCTTATTCCTCTTATCAGACATCTTTCTCTAATACCAAACTATTTCTCCTGCACAATTCTTCATTGGTAACATGTTACAGTCTGCTCATGTCTGCCATGGTGTTCTTTGTGTGACCTAAACTTAATTTGACAGAAACGTTGATATGCTATACCTTGCATACAGCATCATGGAGAGAATATTACTGCTGAAAAGACAGGCCTTTATTTCAGGGAGCAGCTTGGAGTAATTAAAAACACTGCACAATGTCTCAAAGGCAATTCAGCCAAATAAATGAGCTCCTACCAGATAACTGACTACTTACAGTGTTTGTTCAAGATCTAGGAACTGATAAAGCAATTCTATAGGTTGTATATTCAGATAAGTGTCACTGTCTGGACAACAATTCTTTACTTATTTGGATAGCTAGGCCAAACCTTTGGGTGATTAAAACTCTTCCTCAGGAGGCTCTATAAATACCAATTACTACAGACCTAGACTTTCCCATCTCTACAAACTCCTCCCTTCCCCAACCCCTATGAGAATAAAGTTCTTAAGCTCCAAGAGCATCCCTAACGAAGATTTAAGAAGGGAACAAAAGGTTTTCATAAATTATAATTGACAATACACCATATCTTTACAATGACAAAAATGACTTAAAAGTATAGGAACCACAAAATTTCTCCATGCTTATTTTTTCAACTATAAAATGTTTTTGATTTGGTATAGTAAAATAATAACTTAAAGGCTCTTTTCCAACAAGATGTCTTTCATGCATGTGCCAAAATTACACAAGATTCCTTGAAAGATGGAAGAAAAGATAGGCTTAACTACCCTTTGATTGTTAATATCAAGTGAAGTATAGCATGGAGGTATGACCACCATGGAGTTTTCCATAAGGAAGAATATTCCATACAGAGTCCAAATGGAAGAGATGATAGCTATACTTCCAGATGTGGTGCTCCTGGAAAACTGCCTCTTGGATGGCTGAACAAAGTGTCATATATGAAATGTAACAAAACATTATTAAGAGGAAGAAAAATATAACTTCAGAGAATACTGAGTTTTCTCTGAACTGATAGAGTGAAGTGAGAACCAGGAAAATAATTTCTACAAGGACATCAACATTGTAAAGAGAAACAATTTTGAAAGAACTCTGATCAATGCAATGTCCAACCATGTGTTCAGAGAACCTAGGATGAAACAATATCACCCATCTCCCAAAAGAGATAACGGATGCAAGGTCTGGAAAGAAATTCACATTTTTGGATGTGGCCACTGGGTAGATGTTTTAACGGTGCTTAACTATCGCAAGGATTTTTATTTCTTTTTTTTTCTTCTTAGTTCTTAATGGGAGTGGGGAGAAGAAAGGAGAGTGAGAGGAGTTACCAATAGTGATGCCAAAAAAGAGAACCTTTGTAATAGGCAGAATTTATTATATGCTTTCTTCTTAAAAAGAAAGTAGTATTAAATGGATACTTGAATGTCATGTATAGTTTTTTCTGTTTCAATAAAAACTTAAAAAAAGAGACACCATGCATTAATTTGTAATAATACATTAATATTTTCTGCAAAATCAGTAGATGGTCAACTTAAACATCAACAAAAGACCATCAGGAGTTAGCAAAAAGTCTAGTAAAAAAAGAATGATCAATGGTTATAGAATGCAAAATTTCCCTCAATGGCTTTCAGCACACATTTGCTTAGAAATACTTCACTTGGCTCTAAACTCCTGGGGAGCTCATCTTTCCTCCTCCCCTTTTCTCTCCAGCCCCTCCCCTTCCAACTCTTGCTCTGAGAACTATCACCATTGCCATTTTCACTGAAAGACTGATCCCCTGTTCCACTAACTATCCCTGCGACTCCCTAGACCAAAGCCCCTTTCCTAGGCCATTATCTCCAAGTAAAATGTAAGCTCTTTGAGGGCAGAAGCATCTCGCTTTTGATTGTATTCTTAGTAATCCTTATTCTTAGCACAGTGCCTTAAACAGATTAAAGCTTAAAAAATGCTTCATTCGTTCCTTCCATCATTTCAGGAAGAAGGCTCTTTTCACTATATTAGGCTGCCTCCCTAGGCAGATTAATTAGGAAGTGAGAAACAGTAATTCAGAATTGGACTTTTGCTGTTAACACTAAGTCAGTATCGAGCCAACACCTAAACATGAATACTATGGATTTCTACTTATAGATTAAAAACAGTTGCCAGACTATCTTCAGCACTGATGCATAGAAAACTTAATACAATTATTTTGACCAAAGCTAAGCTCAGGTAAATAATCAACACTATGTTCCTCATTAGAGTTTCAATTCATAATTGCATTTTTTAAAAACACATTTGATTTCCCCAATCGATATGAAAACAGGGGCAGTATTGCTGGATAGAGTTACAGAGCATCTGCTCAAAAAAGTAACTCAATAGAGTGTAGCTCTACAGCCATACAAAGAAATGACTGTATAGCCTGAAGAAATTTAAACAAGAACTCAGGCTTCCTTTAAAATCTGGTATTTTGGTAATTTTTTTTTGGTCCTGGAAAATTTCAAAACATCAGTACCTACACTTATGGTATTTATAAAGCTGCATTCAAATTGCTAGAGTGAAAGTAGAAAGGCTGAATAATTCAAATTTTTAAAACTCACTTGAAATATGAACTTGAAATACAAATACTATGCAACAGTTTTTGTGGGATGTCTCCTTCAAGGTTTTAGAAGCTCACCTTTAGCTTGCTAGAGAACTAGTAATTTTTCTTTCTGTAACGACAGAGCTGAACAAAAGAGATCTGGCAGCAATGAGCTAACACGTTCTAAATAATACAACTATCTTTTTTTTTTCCTGTGAGGAACACAGGGTTCAAAACAAACAATGAATCCATTCTTCCTTTTATTTTCAAGGATTTTCTATCTTTCTCTGGGAATCTTTTTAGAGTTTTTACTGTGCCCCTCCCCGGCCACTTTCTTCCAGGTAAAAGTGATATTGGCTATATTCCACAAAACAACCACTACTCAAAATTGGAAAATGTCCCATGGACATGAGTTATCTGAATGGAAATTCCTTTTTGTTGAACGCATCATGGATTAGCACCATCTGGGACTGAATGCAAAGAAACAGCTCAAAAGCAATATACCTGGTCAAGGGGGACATATTTCACCAAGCCACTGACAACTGTTCTTGGTACTTTTTCTCCAACATCCACCTCTTCAACATACAAAGAATCTGCATCAGGATGCTTTTTGGCAGTGATGATACAACCAATGCGCAGATCCAGGAGAGAGACATCTATTGGTTTGGAGTCAGGGGCTACAGCTGCTGGCTGCTTTTGCTTCTTTTCCTTCTTCTCTCCTGTCAAGCGTTCAGGAATGGTATTCAGTCAGGAAGCAAAACCATAACATAATTCATTTACATACTCAATGCCGATGCTGCTTCTAAGGTACATACCATAACCCCTCCATATCAGTCTACCCCAAGCTCACCACATTGCAGTCACCCCAACCTGCTGGAGCTCTCGTACATGGACACTGTGAGAATATCAGATGTGCCACAATCACTAGTGAGCCAGATTTGTGCCTGCATCATACAATCTCTTTTAGTATGTTTGGTCTTGTGATTTTAATATTACACTATAGGATCACAGGTCTTGAGCTTGAAGTGACTTCAGAGGCCATCTAATCCAACCTACTCATTTCACAAATGAGGAAACTAAGGCCTTTTGAGGTGAAGACTTGCCAAAGTTATAAAGGTAATACTTTCAGAGGCAGGACTTGGACTCAGATCTTCTGATTCTAGAATCAGTATTCTTTCTGCTGTACCATGATGTCCCTTATTTCCACATCTTACTATTCTGAGTCCCAGAATATGTGAAGTAGTATCTCAGTGTATTTTAAGAAAGTTCTTAAATTTCCAATGGGCCTCATCATTCCTTTATGTTGTTTACTTAACTTTTCACCAACTGTGTTAGGTAAAAAAAAAAAAATTTAACATGAGATAATACCTGAACAGAGACAGAAAAGGTAGATATATCAAAATCAGAAAAAAAAATCTTGTAATATGCTTTTTTGTAGGGGAAAATATTTTCCTCAGTAAACATAATAACAGAGCTGCGAATGACAATATTATAAAAACACTAGAGTTGAATGTAATTTCAATGTAATCCTACTGGCTAAATGTCTTTGTCTTTTGAGTTTTCAACATTCTCTACCAAAGACCTAATTCAAAGATTTCAAAGATTATGCCAGTCTGGTTCTACCATGTTAGAGAAGAGATCCCATTTGCCAATGGGGCAGCCCTTCCTCCTCAGGCCTGGGAGAGCAAGTGCCAAAGGGTGTCAGTCTCCCCAAACCTTCTTGCCCATGTCCCTTTCCCTCTTTCCTTCTGGCAGGAGGCTGACTCCGTCTACTCCTACACCTTCATGAGGAAATCCAGAGTCCCTCCTCTAGTCAGATTTGAGGCTCACTGGCACATTCTCAATGGTGGTAACTGTGGCCCCTCCAGATCCAAAGATAGGTGAGAAAATATGGCCACTCACACCATTCTGATATGCATGTGCAGGGCAGTCACAACTATAATATTTGGAAAATACAGAAGAGTTTGAGGTTTTCTCATTTATTGTGCCATGCCTACTAAGGTTTTCAGGCCTTACCATCTGCCATGCAGCTGTACTCTCCTATTAATAGTTAATACATTTTTTAAGTGCTTACTATGTGCCAGGAACTATGCTAAGTGCTGGGTATACAATTAAGGAAAAAAAATGACAGTCCTTGCCCTTAAGGATCTTATAATATAACAGAGGAAGACAATATAAGAAAAAAGGAAGCTGAAAAGTCAGGAAGTAACTGGCAAGGGGGCCTCATGTACCTGGAGTTGAACCAAGCTAGGCAGCTGATGGAAAATGAACCATTACCAGGAAAGTTCTGAGCACTCTATAAAGGAAGGCTCTGGGCTGAGTTTATCATTCTGCTCTCTAGTCAGAGGGGAGACTGCTGAGTATCAAAGATGAGTCAATCCACAAGATGATGAGATTTCAGGTGATGAGCTTATCCTGAGGGGAGGCAAGATATTCATCAAATTGAAGACAAGCAGAGGAACTGATGGAAAATGAACATATGGAATATATGGAATATGTTGTTTGCATTAGAATATGAACATCTTGAGAGCAGGTATTGTCTCCCTTTTACATTTGTACCCCAAAGCTTAACATCATGCTTAAACACAAAGTAAGCATTTTATAAATGCTTTTTTCATTCATCTGTTATCAATTAACAATCACTGCCTACCACAGACAAGGCATTGTGCCAGGTGTTAGGGAATACAAAGATAAAAATGAAACATTTTCTGCTTTCAAGGAAGTTTAATTATATTCTGCATGTTCAAAGTTAGGCAAATAGAAGATATGGAGGGAAAGAATACAAAAACCAAGGGCTTTGGGAAGACTTTGAAAGAGGTAGCAACTAAGCTATCTCAAGGAAGATAAGGATTCTGAGAGGCAGATGATGAGGGGGTACATTCCTGGAAAGAGAGACTGTTTCTGCAAATGCAGAAGATGTAACAGCAAGAGCTAGTACAGTACAGTTTGTTTGGGACACAGAGTTCATGAAACAGATTAAATGGGTTTAGAAAAGTGGGTTGTATTTAAATAGTAGAGGGTTTTAAATACTAGTTTGTATTTTACGGACGAGACAATAAAGAACTTCTGCCAGTTTCTGAAAAGGGTGAATAAAATGATCACATCTTATTAGAGAACCTTAGGGAAAAAAAAACCACGAAAATGAATAAACCCAAAACTATATTTCGATCTGCATTCAGAGTCCATCATTCTTTAACTGGAATTTCCTTCGTGAATCCTTTGTACTTGTCTTGGATCATTGTGTTGCTGAGAAAAGCTGAGTCATTTATCACACAGTGTCGCTGACACTGTGTACAGTGTTTTCCTAGTTGTGCTCATTTAACTTTGCATCAGTTTGTACAAGTCTTTTCAGGTTTTTCTGAAATCTGCCTGCTCATCATTAAGAAAGTTATTTTGGCATCAGTATGAACGATGTATTTGAGAATGAAGAAACCAATTAGCAGGCTATTGCAAAAGTCCAAAGAAGAGGTGATAAGGACCCAAACTAAGGCAGGGGCAGTGCAAGTGAAGACATTCACTCTGATATTATTTCCAATACCTATTTTAAACTTATAATAAACCTTTATTGATTCTACTTAATTAACATTGGCTCAAAGGAACCTTACCTTCTGAATTAAAGAGTTAAAAAAAAGTTATGTGTGTGTATACACAAATGTATGCATGTATTCTTGGTTCAGAAATGTTATTTAATCTATGTTCAAAACTTTCCAGTGACGAACATGTATACAACATAGGGGCTTAAAGAGCTTTCTGGGGCAATAGGAGATTAAGCGATTCTACTAGCCCATGATTACATACTAGTATGTATGAGAGAAAGAACTCAAAGCTAGATCTTTCTGTTTCCAAGCTCAATCCTCTCTACTACCTAGTTCTGCTCCTGCCTCTCCCCTCCCCGGAATAGCTGATTAAAATGGGGAAAAGAAAAAAAAACAACTTCAAAACTCCCCCCCCGCCCAGATTATAGCAGTTAAAAAACATAATAAAGTAAATAACAGGCCATTTTATTTTAGAAAAGGGGAGTCAAAAGGTAGAACTGGACAGGAGATTGCTTCAAGCAAAACAAGTGAGGTCCTTGATTAAAAAGGGATAGAAGAATGCAGAACTACTGCTGTTTTTCCAAGGAACAGAAACAACAGATACCTGCCGATTTTTTAGAGCAACAGTGATAGACAAACACCCATAGTCAATGTAACAGAATTTGATGGAGGAAAAAACAAACATTATAACACTAAATGCTAACAGGATGCATTCACTTATAAATGGAAAAGGGTGGCAGAATAAATTAAAAACAAATTCCTTCAATTTCCTGCATGTAAGAAATTAACTTAACAAATGCTATGCTACATAATTGTCAATACCAAGAGGCAACAACTCTGGTCAAAAGTGTTGCTTTACTATCTAAGTTAAAGGGCACACACATATTTAACTTTTATGAATAATCAACAAACTACAGAAGTAGACAGTGATGTCCTGCTTACATACATATCACAATCCCGATGTTAGTTCTACTTAAATGTTTCAGGAAAAATACACTGTAGGGAGGTTTGTTTGGGTGTTCATATTAGTCAAGTGTATGGGGGCAGGGAGGAGAAGGGAATTAAAAAACTTTTCCATTTATGCATATTCAACCTAGTTTTTTTTTTTTTGCTTTGAATAGTATTTTATTTTCTAGCACAATTACATAAAGAAAATTTTTAGCATTCGTTTTTACAAGATTTTGAGTTCCAAATTTTTCTCCCTCCACTCCCTCCCCATTTCTGAAAATGGTAGGCAGTTTGATAGTTTATGCTATCATGTGAAACTTATTTCCATATTCATCAGTTGAAGAAGAAATAGATCAAAAGGAAAAAAAAACCATGAGAAAGAATAAAGTAAGCCCCAAAAATATGTTTTGATATGTATTCAGAGTCCATCATTCTTTATCTGGATATGGACAGCATTTTCCTTTGTGAATCCTTTGTACTTGTCTTGGATCAATGTGTTGCTGAGAAAAGCTGAGTCATTCATAGCTGATCATCACATAGTATGGCTGACACTGTGTACAGTGTTTTTCTGCTCATTTCACTTTGCATCAGTTTGTACAAGTCTTTCCAGGTTTTTCTGAAATCTTCCTGCTCATCACTTCTTACTGCACAATAGTATTCACTTACATTCAAATACCACAGCTCACTCAATCATTCCCCAATTGATGGGTATTTCCTCAATTTCCAATATTTTGCCACCATAAATAAGGCTGCTATAAATTCTTTCGCACAAACTTTGACCTTTTTTATGATCTCTTTGGGATACAGACCTAGTACTAATATTACTGGATCACAGGGTATGCACAGTGTGGTTGACCAGTGGGGTACAGTTTCAAATTGCTCTCCAGAATAGCTGGATCAGTTCTCAAATCCACCAATGGTATATTAATGTCCCAATTTCTCCATGTCCTCTTCAACATTTATCATTTTCCTTTTTTGTCATATTAACCAATCTGATTCTTGTGAGGTGGTATTTTAGAATTTTAATTTGCATTTCTCTACTCAAAAGAGATTTAGAGCACTTCTTCACATGCCTATGGATATTTTTGATTGTTTCATATGAAAACTGCCTTTTCAGATATGTTGACCATTTATCAAGTGGGGAATGGCTTCTATTCTCATAACTGACTCAGTTCTCTATACATTTGAGAAACAAGGCCTTTATCAGAGCCGCTTGCTGTAAAGATTGTTTCCCAGCTTTCTGCTTTCCTTCTAATCTTGGTTTATTGGTTTTGTTTGTACAAAAGTTTTTCAATTTATTATGATCAAAACTATCTATTCTACATTTCATAATGCTCTCTATCTCTTCTTTCCTTACTCTTCTAATTTGATTGCTTCATTGTCTGTAGTACCTTTTAGCAAGATTTAAGTTTCTTTCCTTATCTCTTTTAATTAGGTTTATTTTTCTTTTACTTTGTCTAAGATCAGGATTGCTAGTGCTGCTTTTTTTACTTCAACTGAAGCATGATAGATTCTGATCTATCTCTTACCTTTACTCTATGTGTGTTTCTCTGCTTTAAGTGTGTTTCTTGTAACCAACATATTGTAGGATTCTGGTTTTTGATCCACTCTGCTATCTGTTTCTGTTTTATGGAAGAGTTCATTCAATTCACAGTCATTTATGACTGCTACCTGTGTATTTCCCTCCATCCTATTCTTCTTCCTGTGCATCCTCTCTCTCCTTTCACCCTTTTCCTCCTCACCAGTTTTTTGCTTCTGTCCACCACTGGCCCCAGTCTATTCTCTCTTCTGCCAGCCCTGCCCCCCTTTAATCTCCTTTTCTCCTACTTTCTTGTATGGTAAAATATATTTCTATATTCATCTGATTGTGTATATTATTCTTTCTTTGAGCCAATACCGATGAGAGTAAGGTTCAAACAATGCCCATCACATCCCTCCCCGCATCTTCCCCACCATTGTAATAGGTCATTCTCACCTCTTTATGTGAGAAAATTTACCCCATTCTACTTCCTTTTGCACCTACTTTATTCCTCTTTCTCATCCTTAATTTTTTTTATGTCATTCTCTCAAATTTACCCCACACCCATAGCCTCTATGTATAGTCCTTCTATTTGTACTTTTAGTGACACAATTTTTAAGCATTACAAATATCATCTTCCTCTGTAGAGATGTAAACAGTTTAGCTCTATTGAATCCCTTATGTTTTCTTTTCCCTTTTACCTACTCATGCTTCTCTGGGGTCTTGATACTGGAGGTCAAATTTTTGATTTAGTTCTGGTCTTCTCCTTATGAAAGTTTGAAAATCCTTCTATTGTGTCAAAAACTTATCTCCTTGATGTATTATGCTTAGTTTTGCCAGGTAAGCGATTCTTGGTTGTAGTCCTAGCCCTTTGCTCTCTGGAATATCATGTTCCATGACCTCTGATCCTTTAATGCTGCAGCTGCCAAGTCCTGTGTGATTCTGATTGTGACTCCCTGATATTTGAATTGTTTCTTTCTGGCCACTTGTAGTATTTTTTCCTTGATATGACAGCTCTGAAATTTGGCTATAATGATCTTTGGGGTTTTTATTTTGGGATCTCTTTTCTGAGATGAGCAACTGAGTCTTTCAACGCCTATTTTGCACTCTGGTTCCAGGACATCAGGGCAGTTTTCTGAACAGGTCCTCCTTTTGATTATGGCTTTATGTAGGCCAATAATTCTGAAACTGTCTCTCCTGGATCTATTTTCCAGGTCAGTTGTTTTTCCCATGAGGTATTTTACATTTTCTTCCACTGTTTCCATTCTTTTGAATTTGTTTGATTGATTAATGGTGTCTTACAGAGTCATTACGTTCCACTTGCCCAACTGTAACTTTTAAGGTGCTGTTTTCCTCAATTACCTTTTGTACTTTCTTTTCCATTTGGCCAACTCTACTTTTAAAGAAGTTTTCTAAGCTGTAGAATGTTTTTTCATAATTCTCTTGCATCACACTCATTTCTTTTTCCAATTTTTCTTCTACCTCTCTTATATGATTTTTAAGCTCCTTTTTGGACTCTTCATGAGTTCTTTCTGGGCTTGAGACCACTCTCTGTTTTCCTTTGGAGTTTTATCCATAGGTGTTTTGACACTGTTGTCCTCTTTTGAGTTTGTGTTTTTGTCTTCCCTATCACCACGATAACTTTCTATGGTCAGATTTTTTTGTTTTTTTTTTTGCTCATCTTTTTTTTTTTTGGCCTTTTTCTTTTCTTTTAAATTTGATCCCTACTCCCAGAGTAGAAGGGGCTCTATCTCAAGCTTCTTATGCCAGCGGCTGCAGGCCCTGGCTGTTTACCTGGTGCTGTACTGATGTTGCCCTGAGGCTCGCAGTGTGTGTCTGGTGCTATGTTGAGGGGATAGGATGGAAGGTAGTTGGTGCTGCTGGAGGCTGTGGGGGTCTGGCTGCTTACCTAGAGCTAAGGTGAGGTCTTAGTGATGGTGTCTGGTGTGTGCTGAGGCCAGGTGGGGTTTTTCTGCATTTCCCTGGGGCTACACTGAAGCATATGGAAGTCTGGGCCCTGTAAAATTTCTGCTGCTGAAGCATGTGGAAGCCCAGCTGCTGGAGGATGCTCGTCCAACTGGGACAATACTGAAACATGCCGAGGTCTGGCCGCTGGAGGATGCCTAAGCTCCTGGAGCTGTGCTGAAGCACATGGTGGTTCTTGTGGTTGCAGCCTGCCAGTTCCTTGGGATTGTGAAGCTGGTGTTTGCCAGCTCCACCACACTGAGGCTAAGAATCTACAGCTGGGGAGGGGTGGAGCCAAGATGGCAGCTGGGAAGCAGTGACTGGCGTGAGCTCCCCACCAAGTCCCTCCAAAAACCTATAAAACAATGGCTCTGAACCAATTCTAGAGCTGCAGAACCCACAAAGTGGCAGAGGGAAGCAGGGCTCCAGCCCAGGACAGCCTGGATGGTCTCTGGGTAAGGTCTGTCCCGCATGGAGCTCCCAGCTCCCAGCTGAGGGGAGCAGAGCTGAGCCCAGCGCGCACGGCACGAACAGACCAGACGCGGACCTACCAGACCACGAGACAAGCGGAGAGTGCCCCGGCATCCTGAATTACTGAGCTGTGGCATACACCAGACCTCTCAACCCACAAAGAGCAAAGACATCAGAGAAGGTTAGGGGGAAAAGCTGTGTGACTGAGTTTGC
>CM053623.1:284280461-284331780 GCA_028646595.1 Phalanger gymnotis
GGGCGATGGAGGGGAGGGCAGACTGGGGAACAGGGCAACCAGCGTGTACGCCATCTTGGGGGGGGGGAATGGGGAGAAAATTTGTAATTCAAAAGCCTGTGAAAATCAATGCTGAAAACCAAACATGTCAAAAATAAATTAAAATAAAAGATAAAAAGAAATGACATAAAAAAACAACAACAAAAAAAAGAATCTACAGCTGGTTTGCTGAGGTGGGGCTTGCTAGGATGCTTCCTATCCTAGAATGTGCTTCTCTTTTACCTGAGTGAGAGGGACCTTTCTTTCAACCCAGTTCTTAAGGACCAGATCAGGTCACTTTTCTACCTTGTGAAAACTTCTATCCTGATAACCACTTATCTCATCTCTTTAATCTTTTTAACTATTATTTTAACTACTATTAAATAAAATTAAAATAATTTTCATACACTTCAATTTTGTAATTACAATGCACAATGCTGCATTTTTTCATACCAGTACACAATGTAGCTATATTGAATTAAGTATGTACATCTTTTCTTCAACTAGAAAGCAAGTTTGCAGTTGACAAGGACCTAGTGCGTATATATTTCTTGTGTATTCCCAAATTACTTCACAAAACGAGAATATATTTATGTGCTGCCTGAAGTGTACCCTCAATTTTAGCTGCTTCTTTTTCTTCTTAGTGCTTTGCAGAACACAACTGAAGACTATTCCCCTACTGAATTTGTATATAAAAATCTCAAGGTTTTAAAAATATTTAGTTCATTACTTTTTGAAGTTAGCTTCAAAATAAGCACATCAAAAGCTGAGCAAAATGCTGTGGTGTAAAATAGGGCATAGTATAGATTTTTCCTTTTCCTTTTCTGTAAATTTTCTTATTGGAGTTATAAATAATTTGAATATATCCTTTGATTTGAAAATGAAAAGTTCATAATTGATTTACCAGAATCAAATTCAGTAACACTTTAATTAACATATATGTATTCCAGATGTTTGTTTTATTCTATCTCAACAATGGGGATCTCACAATAATAACTGGATGGATATAAACATGATATGTATGTATGTATGTGCAAACAAACATAAACATAAATTTTTTTAAACTGAAAAATCCTTTCCCTATTTAGAAAGCAAAACATTATATAATATTTTTGGCTGGCATTAACCTAGTTTAAATATGGAAAGTTTTTTTTTTATGCCTTAAGACAATATGTCAAAGTATCCCCAAATTTTCCTTACTAGGCAACTGTTGATTACAATTTCCAGTATGTTAGATGAAAAAAATACATATGTATTTGGAAATACTGAGTAAATAAAAAATGGGATACCTAAAATTAAAGTGTATTGTTAAACTCTCATTTTTAAGTCATAAAATAACAAAATCACACGAACTACACACATGAAGCCAAGTTATCCACAGTATTAAAAAAAACCATTAAAAGGGATTCTATAAACAATTTTTTAAAAATCCACTTTAAAATGGTGTATATATATATATATACATATATATATATTTATACACACACACATACACACATTAGATATTCAACACACCCTGAAGACTAAAATGCAATACATGATGTGCAGAAATTTATGAAAAGCGTACTGTAGTAAGTCTATAAAAATGGTATCCAAAAGAGCTAAAGATACATTTAGACCGATAAAGAAAAAAATAGAACAAGGCCATCTCACAGAACATAAATAGCACAAAATTATGGCATCTCAAACTTGAAAAAAACCTCAAAGGTCATGTACTTCAACTAGTAAAATCTCTAGAAAGGAGGAACTGATTAACTTTCAAAGCAGCTGTTGTTAAGAAGTTTTACTTATATGGAGCTGAAATGTTTCCCGGTAACTTTTCACTTTTACTCCTAGCTCTATCCGCTCAGTTCAAGAATATGAGTTCTAGTCTCTCTTCTAAATGACAGTCTTTCAAATACATGAAAAGTCCTATCATGTATGCTTGTCTTTTGGGCTAAATTTCGTCAGTTCCATCCTGGAATGGCATCATCTCTAGTCCCTTATTCATCCTGGTTGTCTATCAGTTCAATGTTCTAAAATGTGGCACCCAGAAAGGAACAAAATACTTGAAATCAGTCTGGGGGCAGAATAGAGAGGGGCCTTTAACTTCCCTGTTTCAACATCAGATTCCTCCTAAAATTGTAAATACAAGAATTTTTTGTCACATTTAACTCACATTGAAACTGTAGCCTACAAAACCTTTGCATTTCCCATATTTAAACAAAGCACAGCAGGCACTTAATGGTACATGTTGATTTACTAATATGAACTGTTTTCTACCTAAACTTCCCCCATTTTATCTACCTGAAGTTATTTTTAAAACCCAAGTATAAAACTTAATACTTTTACCTATTAAATTTCATTCAAGGCCAAAGGCTGCATAAACGAATGAAACCACAGGCCCAGGTTCCTTACCTGTCTGTCTTCCACACTAGAGTCCCTTGTTCCCTTGTCTTATCACCTCTTACCCTTTACAAACATCAACCCTAGTTAACCTGCATGACTACCCTTGGAAAAGCTGTATAATACTAATTAGGTTCATCACAAATTTAGGTTATTATTTGAATTAAAAATTTATCATTTTTATTATGACCAGTGTTGTTAAAAAGGGAATATAAAAATAAAGGCTCAGCTCAAGTATCACCTCCTAACTAAGTCCTCTCCTTAACCTCCCAGTTGTTAATATTCCTCCCTAAACCTCCAAATTACTTTGAAAATATTCTGTACTGGTTTATCTGTGTTCATACTGTTTTTCCCTCATTAGGATAAGAGTTCCTTAAAGGCACAGTATTACAGTTTCATCATTGTATTTCTGGAACCTTATACTCCATAGGTACTTTTAAACCAAAATGACATGAACCCTGGCCCCACTGGCATAAATCAGACAAACTTCCTTTTTCAAAGTGATACTAAAGTCCAATATGCAAGTTCTACTTAGAAATTGGTGCTAAGAATTGACCTAAAGGTGTGAGAACTGCTTTGTTGGATGTTACTAGTGTAGGGTTTTGGGTAAGGCAGCAGAAGTTATCTTGGGAATTCCCAAAGAAGAGAAGGAATGTGGCACAAGAGGAATGAGTGGATGGATGAGAGGTATGCTGCATGTTCTACTTTCCTAGAACAGTGTTCTATCACTAGGCACTTGCATTTAAGACTCAAAGCAGAGTTCTCATTGAAGAAATTCAGAGAAGTCAGTTGAAGAGAGTGACTGAAGTAAAGGCTGATGTTTAAGAAAATCACTATTAAGCATCAGTAATTGGTTTCAGTTGGCAAAAAAAAGGTTTATTGCTGTCATTATCTGTGTGAACAGATAATTTATTTTGTATTTAAAAAAAAGACATTCATTTGTACATTTCCAATGTATCAACGTTCTGCTTCCAACTTAAAGCAGCAGACGAAGACTAATTAAATTTGTGTGCAAAAAAGAGATATCCAATCATGTGACAAGATTTGTGTAAAAAAAATTGAAGTTAAAAAAAGATCATGGTGCCAAGTATATGTATCTATATTTATCTGTCTCTAAAAAATTGTTGTTTATTTTTTAAATTAAACTATGCTTGAATATATGTGACAACTGTATGAGAAGTAACAAGTTTTAAATGTGAAAATACCTTTTTGTTCCATGTTTTCTTTCTTTTTCTTTTCTTCTTCTCCTTTGGTACCAGAAGGCAAGACTGGAGCAGATACTGACTGTATTAAATTTTCAGAAGGTATGGATGTAGAATTAGTTTGAACTGATGGACCAGATGGAATTGGTACTTGCTTCACTAAAAGAGAATATTGAAATATAAATGTTCAAACAAAATAAACAAGTAGAATGATGATAGCTAGCATGTATATAGTACCTACTACGCGCAAAGTCTTGGGCCAAGCACTTTACAATTATTATCTCACTTGTACCTCACAGCCCTGGGAGGTAGGTGATATGATTATCATTCGCATTTTACAACTGGGGAAACTGAGGTAAGCAGAGATTAAGTGACTTGCCCAAAGTCATGCTGCAAGTAGGGGTTTGAGGTCACATTTATACTCGAGTCTTCCTGACCAACTCCAGAACTGTATCCACTCTATCATTTAGCTGCTTAACGCAGAACACAGAAAAATAATGTACATTTAAGTTATATTAATTTTTTATGGAAAGAAGTTATTTATTCATGGTTACCTAATCACTACTTTCTAAAGATGGAAGAAATAAATGGAAATCCACACTTCTACTTCTAAAACAAACATACTACTTCCATGCACATCAATTTTCTGCATGGATAAGATACCATGTTAATGAAAATTATAAAATGACTCATTTGTCCAATTGTTGTTCAGAAAAAACCCTTAAAACTAATTTTAAAACTAATAATTGTTTACTGCTAGACAGTTATAATTTTTAGGGTAATGTCTGCACAATTATTCCACAGACAGGATTATGTCATTACGATCCATAACTGGACTATAACATGCAGCCATTGCTGAATGAGGAATGGTGAGAGGAAATGATACTCTAAAGAATTCCACTTTTTAAGTAGTATAAAAGGTATTTAAAGGAAATTAGACTCATTTAAAACTAAAAGAATAAAACCCAGATAGCAGAAACCACGCATTATCTTAGGAGTCAGGTGACTATATTTTCTAAGCCAAAAACTGGACACGTATCCAACCAAATGTGCGTGTATTTTCCACACATCATCCTCCTTCCCCTCCCCAGACATCAAGAGTGCACCATAAAATTTGGGGTCTGTGGCTATTTACTTGGCAAAATATTTCCAAGAGTATAAAAGGTTAAAAATAATCATACTGTGTAGAATTCAAATTTATTTTTGTACACTGTCCTGCACTGTAGCACTGAACAACATATTCAATAAAAATCATTTAAGGGTTGTAACCTATTTATGTAAAATTATGGATTATTTTAAAAGTTAGCATAGTATAGTAAAAAGAATGCTGTATTTGAGTCAGCACACATAGGTCCAAATACAAGGTCACTTTACTTTTTCAAGTTTTGGTTTGCTTGTCTTGTTCTGAAATAGCTGAATAGACCTTTAAATCCTATATAGATATGAACTATTATTATTTGAAGTATTAAAAATATGCTCAATTTTGAAACTTCAAATATAACATTTTTCCCTCCTCAAGAAACACTCTTTAACACATGTGGTTACATGTATCTACATTTTTGGGATATCTTTTCTTTAGTTTCTCCTGGAGGATATACATCATCTCAAATGAAAGACTGCTCAAAATCACTAAAAGGCAAAGCCAATATAAGGGTTCTTTGACCAATACTGTCTTACAATAACGATCAGCTCCAAAAGCACTGGACAGAGAATTATGTGAGAAGATAAAAAGCACGAAGTTTAAATCTGGGCTATGTCAAAGAACAATGGCAAAGTCTGGCTTTTCTGACAGAGACAGGAAAAGAGAAAGCAATTATATGCTTACTGTATTATCAATGAATCCAAAGGGAAAAAAAAAAGATGGCAGCAGAGACAAGAAATGAAAGACAATCTTAACCTGGGCAGAAGTGAGAGATAGTAAGTGAAAAGAAAAATACTTGAAATCTACTATATTTTATTTGTTACACAGATTACTCAATAGTTTTGACTATGAGTTTGAAATTATGGACTTGAAAATATATTTAAGCAGCCACTAGATGGCAGATTCAAAGTCTAGGTATGGTATTTCATAAATATAAACTAGAGAAGAAAATAGGATTTCAAATGTTTCTATTTTAACCAATAGTATTATATTATACAATTCTAATAAGGCCACTTCTGTTGTCAAAGTTTTATAGACATGCTGATACGACAAAATTTTGTTCCAAGAAAAAACATCTAGTAGCTTTTTGAGCTTTTTTTTCATTATTTCTGTATAATTATATGTGGCTGCGTGAAGGTCAAAACTGGATACATGGAGAAAGTTAAACAAAATACATTTCCCACCCCTAAATGTTGTTCTAGTGATTTAGAGGTAAAAGCATCTATAAATAATTATTTTCTGGTGAAGGTAACTTCCTTTATGAGATGCAGGGCCACTGATATTAACCAAATTTCTACCCACAGATCTGATTATATCAGTACAGATAGAATCAAGGACTTTATGTAATTCAGGAGGTGCAAGATGCCCTTGGGATTTGGAAGGACTGAGCAAAGGAAAAGTGCTGAGATGTAGCTATCACTAGTCAAGTTCGGTGGTTTGTTCTGTGACTATAAATTTGATGTTATAAATACCAAAATTCTCAGGTACTGAGAGGGCTATTGATTCAGATGGAGATTGACTATTTATTGGAATTGACCCCTTCCAGGATGTAGGGATCTGGTCAAACTCGCTGGGTTCATGGGAAATATGTAAAGCCAAAGGTTTCTTTAAGTTTGTATTTCCTATTGCTTGAAGAAATGAAACCTCCTTTTTTGAGGGTTTTTTTTTCGGTTGTTCTTTACATCTACAGTCACTGGCACATGTTAAGGCCTTAAAATGCTGCTAAACAATCAATTTCCTTGATTTTGATGTTTCCTTTTCTAAAAGCAGGCCTAAGCACTTATATAGAAACTCCAAAATATCCCCAGGAAACTGCTTTAGAGTTCACAGCACCTCCAGGTATACTAAGTAAGAAGAAGTAACAAATAACAACTCCCACTACTACACTGTATTTTAAGGTTTCTAAAGTGCTTTCTATCACAACAGCATTGTGAGGTAGGAAGAGGCAGAGTTATTATTTTAACTTTGAAAAACAAGGAATCTGAAACTTTGAGGGATTAAGTAGTCTTTCAGTGATCATACAACTAGTAAATCTGAGGCAGGACACAAACTCAGGTTTACCAGTTATAAAGTTCAATGTTTGTATCTCTTGTACCATTCAACTTCCAAGTCTGGGAAATGAAGGAATGGATAAGTAAGATCAAAGGAGTAAACTTATTAGTCATTCAACTTAACAAGATATGTAATCAACATATTTCTATGCAGCAAATACAGTCAAATACTTGGGTAATACTACATATTTAAATACAATGTGTAATGTTTTTCCATAATGCTGTGTTGGTAATCATTGACAGCCATAAAATGTTTATTTTATACTTCCTAGTTAATTTAGTATACTAAATTTTACACTATTTATACTATTTTATACTTCCTGTTAATTTAGTATAAGAGGATCTGAAATTATTTTGTTATTAATGTGTTTAAATGTTTACTTTTAAACCAAGCTGACCAGTTTGTAAGTAGCTGGTGTTGCTGAAACTGACTACCTTGAAAGGTCAGAGATCTTTTCCTCAAGTTAATCAACATCCTATCATTTCACATTCCTAACAGCTCTTCAAGCAAGAGTAATTACTCTTTATAAAAACAAAAAGAAATACAAATCACCAGTAAAATGTGTAGAATATGTTAAAAATTATTAAAAAATTTTTGTATCTAAACAATTTTTTTAAAAAAGGAATATAAGAAAGAGATATACAAATGGATATACAATTTTTTGGAATTGGTAAAATGGCTACCCTTTTATCCCCAGTTCATATTTCCAAATAAATATAAAGTATACATCTACTCTATATGTCAATGTAATTTTACAATTCATAATACAGTATACTCAGTCTGTACAGTATAGTAAAGGGCTTCCAAATTCACCAGGTTTGCCTACAACATGAGAATTCATAATTTTTAAAAAGTTTTTTAAAGTATATCCTTTCCATATCATTTATTTCAGTTATTTTAAATTCCTTCAAGATATTAAACTTGAAAGATAAATGTTACTTTGGAAATAGGAAGATCAGTTCAGTTCTGGTCCTGGAATTAATAACCTACATGACCTAGGGGACAAGACACCCTTAGCATTTTCATCAGTAAAAACAGAGGGCTGATTAAAGGATTAAGTCCTGTTCCCATTCTCGAACTCCGTGCTAAAGCGTAATACGGCACATGCTACACAATGGTATCCAATAAAAAGCAAAGAGTAGAAATCCACACACTTCTAGTTCCTTCTATGCTACAAACCTATGAAAACATATACTCTGTCATTTAAAATAGCATTCTGAGGCTCTTAACACGCCTTTAACTGCAACTTAATAAAACACTCTTATAACTTCAGCAAACATGGAAAAGTACTTAATGCCCTGAGGAAATGAGATAGGGGCAAAATTGCTGTTACTATTCAGTATGGGGCACTTTTCCTAAAATTTGCTTGAGACAAAGTACTCTCGAAGAAATGTTTCTCTCGAAAATGAGGATGTATCTACTACTGTTTGTAAACTAAAATGACAGGGCAATTTAAATCAAAAGGCTGGCTCTTTTTATGTCATTTATATAAAGAAAAAGCCTGAAAATTAAATGTTTATTTGAGTATTTATCTGTGGCAAAGGGGAAAAAATTAAAATAAGCAATATTTAAAATTAAGAAATCTTACATCTAGACCCAAAAACTATCAGCAAGTACTTAATTACACTCAAAATGTAAACAATTCGTGTGTACTTGTTTTTCTCCTAAAGAAATACCTAACATTACTTTAATCATATCAGAAACATTTTCAGTTTATTTAGAAATGATAATTTCACCTTGAAACTTCTATTATAATTTAAGTAAAACTGCAACTTTATTTGAAACAATAAAACTGAAATTCTAAGGACTAAACAATGAGGTAAACATGAACTGTGAGCAGGAACAAACTGGACATAAATTTTCATGTTTCTGTTTTAATCACCTCCATTGCGAATTTCTGCCTGGATGAGCTCCTGTTTAAGTCCTTCGATTTCCTTCTTCAGTTTAGCATTTTCAACACGAAGTTTCTTCTCTTCTCTGAGAGTCGCCTGTAAAACTAAAATTGACCAATTCAGTTATGTACACTAGGATTTTTTAAAATTCCATTATATTAAATAATTTAAGAAATAATATAATTGTAGGAAGTGGAAGAAAACCTACTCATTAAGTGACTGACCCATTCCTTTCTGTTAACATTGTATTAAAAAATTTTTTAACTGGCTGATAAAAACAAAAAGATTGTGTAAAAGATAACAGTAGAAAAAATATTTTACTTATAAGTCATTACTCTGGCTTCTCTAACTGGCTGAAACAGAAAATGAAATTCCCAATTTTACCTTGTTGCTATCATAAGAAAATAGACCAGCATGTCACTTTCTTAAGAGTAGAGAAAAAGGAGTCAGCTAAGTGGCGAAGTGAGTATAGCACTTGCCTTGGAGTCAGAAGGACCTAAGTTCAAATCTGGCCTCAGACACTTGACACATGTACTAGCTGTGTGACCTTGAGAAAGTCATTTAACCCCAACTGCCTTGCCCCACCCCCCAAAAAAAGAGTAAAGGCAGAGAACACAAGAAGGCAGTGAAGGACAGGCATGCATTTATAAAGGACATTACATTTTAAAAAATAACACCTTGATCGTGAAGCCTAATAAAGAAACAACTTTTCTTTGGTTCCCTTATCTTAATTGAGGGAGTTACAGTAATACTGTGGTAACCTAATTAGCATTCCCCAGGAGACTCCATCCCTAGGCCCATCACATTCCACTAAGATATTTGCAAAGATATTTCCCTATCAGCTACCAATGACTTTTTAACAAAAATATTTTATTTTTCCCAATTACATGTTAAAAAACTCTAACACTCATCTTTAAAAATTTTTCAATTTCCAAATTTTCTCCCTCTGTCTCCTAATCCTTCCCTGTTTTGGCAAGCAATTTGATATAGGTTATACATGTATAGTCATGCAAAATCGATTTCCATATTAGTCATGTTATGTGAAAGAAAACACAGACCAAAAAACTATTTCTTTTTAAACAAGAAAAATAAATTTTAAAAAGTATGTTTCCATCTGCATTCAGACTTTATCAGTTCATTCTCTGGAGGCTGATAGTATTTCTTTCATCATTAAGTCCTTAGAAATTGTCCTGCTAAGAATAGCTAAGTCTTTCATGTTGATCACTATGCAATATTGCTATTACCTTGCACACTGATTCTGCTCCCTTCACTTTGCATCAGTTCAGGTAAGTCTACGTTTTTCTGAAAGCATCCTACTTGTCATTTACACAATTGTATTCCATCATAATCATATACCATAAGGGCACCCTCTCAATTTCTAATTCTTTGCCACCACAAAAAGAGCTGCTATAAATATTTCTTTTGCGGGAGGTGGGCCAGCTAAGTGGCACAGTAGATAGAGTATTGGGTCTGAGGTCATGAAGACTTATCTACCTTGGTTCTAATATAATCTCAGATACTTACTAGCTGTGTGACCCTGGACAAGTCACTTTAACCCTGTTTGCCTCAGTTACCTCCTCTGCAAAATGAGCTAGAGAAGGAAATGGGAAACCACTTCACTATCTTTGCCAAGAAAACCCCAAATGGGGTCACAAATAGTCGAAAAGGACTAAAATGACTCAACAATAACTATTTTTGTACATGAGTATTTTTCCCATTGTTTTTAAACCTCTTTAAGATACAGACCTAGTAGTGGTAGTGCTGAGTCAAAGGTTATGTATAAAGTACATCAGACCTTTGGGTACAGTTCCAAATTGTTTCTAGAATTGTTGAATGATTCACAATGCCACCAAAGGTACTTTAGTGTCCCAATTTTCCCATAAACCCTCCAGTAGTAGTTATCTTCTCTTTCCATCATATTAGCCAATCTGATTGATGTGAGGTGTTACCTCAGAGTTGTTTTCATTTGGATTTTTCTAATAAACAGTGACTTAGAACACTTGTTCATACGACTATAGCTAGCTTTGATTTCTCCATTTGAAAACTGCCTGTTCATATCCTTTGATGATTTATTAATTGGGGAATGACTTGTATTCTTATAAATTTGACTCAGTCCTCTCTATATATATATTTGAGAAATGAGGCCTTGATCAGAGAAACTTGCTGTAAAAAGTTTTTCACAGTTATGAATATTGATGGTATATTTCCTGCCATCCTATTTTTTCCCATTTAGCTCTCTCTTTCTCTCCTTTCACCTTACTGGTACTCAAAATTGTTTTGCTTCTGAGCACTGCCTCACCTAATCTGCCCTCTTTTCTATCAGCACCCTGACCCCTCCCCTTTCATTCTCCTACCCTCCTACTTTCCTTGTAGGTTAAGAGAGATTTTTATACCCAAATGAGTGTCATTCCTGAGCAAATTTTGATGAGAATAATGTTCACATGCTGTCTGCCAACTCCCATCTTCCTCTCCACTAAACTCTTTTGGGCCTCTTATGTGAAATAATTTACCCCATTCTTTCTCTCCTTTCCTCCTTCTTCCAGTGCATACCTCGTTCTCACTCCCTAATTTTATTTTTTTGGGTATCAACCCATCATAGTCAACACACATCCATAGCCTCTTGTATATGTATACTCCTAACTGCCATAATAATGAGAAAGTTCTTAGGAGTTACATGTATCATCTTCCAACGCAAGAATATAAACAGTTTAACTTTATTAAATCCCCTATGATTTCCCTTTCCTATTTACCTTTTTATACTTTTCTTGAATCTTGTATTTGAAAGCCAGATTTTCTATTCAGCTTTGATGTTTTCATCAGGGATGCTTCAAAGTCCATTATTTAATTGAATTCCCCGCCCCCGCCCCAGCAGGGTTACACTCAGTTTTGCTGGGTAGGTGATTCTTGGTTGTCATCATAGCTCCTTTGCCCTCTGGAATAATGTATTCTAAGCCCTCCAATCCTTTAATGCAGAAGTTGCTAAATCTTATGTTATCCTGACTGTGGATCCATAATATTTGCATCGTTTCTTTCTGGATCTTGAAATATTTTCTCCTTGACCTAGGAGCTCAGGAATTTGGGAGTTTTCATTTGGGATCTCTTTCAGGAGGTGATTAATGGATTCTTTCAATTATTATATTACCCTCTGGTTCTAGAATAACATGGCAGTTTTCCTTGGCAACTTCTTTGAAAGATGATATCTACGGGCTCTTTTTTTGATCATGGCTTTCAGGCAGTCCAATAATTCTTAAATTATCTCTCCTGGATCTATTTTCCACACCTGTTGCTTTTCCAACAAGATATTTCATATTTTCTTCTATATTTTTCATTCTTTTGATTTTGTTTTATTGTTTCTTGATATCTCACGGAATCATTAGCTTCCACTCACCCAATTCTAATTTTTTAAAGACTTGTTTTCTTCAGTGAATTTTTGTACATCTTTTTGCATTTGACCTATTCTGGTTTTTAAGGAGTTCTTATCTTCAGTGAACTTTTGTATATCTTTTTCTATTTGGCCAGTTTTGTTTTTTAAGTTCTCTTCGGTGAATTTTTGTGCCTTCTTTACCAAACTATTGACTCTTTTTTCATTATTTTTGTGCGACACCGCCATTTCTTGCCCCATTATTTCCTTTTCTCTTATTTGATTTTTAAAATCCCTTTTGATCTCTTTCAGGAATTCTTTTTCAGCATAAGACCAATTCATATTTTTCTCTGAGGCTCTGGGTGTAGCAGTTTGGACTTCCCTGGCTCGACAGTAATTTTCTATGGTCAAGTTCTTTTTTTTTTTTAATCATTTGCTCATTGTTGACTTAACTTTATGTTAAAGTTGGGCTCTGCTCCTGGGTGGAAGGGGCACTGTCCCAAGCTTCACGTTTTTTGTGCTACTGTTTTCAGAGCTTGTTCTGAGTGTCTTTAAGTTTTCAGTTCTTCCAAGGTAGTATGATCTAAGGAGAAGTGTGGTCACTTGCTCTCCTGGCCTGTACTCTTATCTATGAGCAACCACAAGCTGGCCTTCTGCTCTGGAACTGTGTCTAGAGTCACTATTCCCTTGTTGCCACACAGTCTAGTGTGCTGGTGCTCCTACTCCTCCTAGGACTGTGACTCAGAGCCACTTACAGGCAATGCAACAGAGTCCTGCTCCCAGTACCAGCAAAGTCCCCTGTAATTTCCTGACCAGTTGTCCAATTCCATTACCATCTGTAGGCTAAGAACAGCTGCTGCAGACTCAGTTGCCTGCCAAAGGCCTGGTGCTGGCTTGCTGGCACATGGCCTGTACTGGACTGCACACCACTCTTACAGGTGAAAAAGACTTTTCCTACTGAATTTCTAAGTTATCTTATGCTGGAAAATTGTTTCACCCTGTTCTTTTGTTGGTTCTGTGGTTCCAGAATTTGTTTTGAGACATTATTTTAAGGTTGTCTGGAGGGGAATTTGGGACAGCTCTGCGGTTCCCTGCCTTCACTCTGCCATCTTGGCTGCACACCCTATCAATGACTTGCCAAAGCTTTTGTTCCCCACATTTGTATAACATGGTGAATTCAAGCCTAATGACCTGAGGAAATATAAGTTCATAAAACCATAGTGACCTGCCCATTGTTGCCCAGCCCAGGAGAATGACTGAATCCACTGAACCACACGGCCACTCTAACCAAGTAGAGCCCCATGATCTCTACGGGGAAGAAAAGTATACACTTATGATATCAAGTATCCTTTCAAAACACAATCACAGCATTTTAGTAACACTCTAATCTACTCCTGTTCTTAATCTCAGATTTAAAAAAATGAAGAAACTGATACTCATTAATATTAAAAGCCATATAGTTATTTTGTACTAAGTTTTTTAGCAAGGGCTAGAAAAGTAGGAGCTGCTAGTATAATAGATAGAGTGCTGGGCCTAAACACAGGAAGACTCATCTTCCTGAGTTCAAATCTGGCCTCAGACACTTCTTACTAGCTGGCCAAGTCATGTAACTCTGTTTGCCTCAATTTCCTAATGGTAAAATAAGCTGGAGAAGAAAATGGCAAACTACTCCAGTATCTTTGCCAAGAAAACCCCAAATGGGTCATGAAGAGTCATACATGACTGAAAAATGATTGAACAACAAAGAAAACTATTTTGAGAGACCACAGGAGCACTATTAACTGAATCATATTATTGTAAAAGAATTATTTACAGTTTAATGGACAGAAATGTTAATCTTTCAGATGATACCTTCGAACTGGGGAAAAGTTTAAATATATAATATTTAAAGTTACTCAAAAAAGACTTAAGTGATTTGGTGATATTTTCACACATGTATGTAATACATATGTACATGTATGTATATATTTCTAAGTGATCCCAATTTGAGAGAGTTTAGGGAATAATTTGCCTAGAGAAACTTCAAAGGGAAGAAACTAAAGTTTTCAAACTTATTAAAAATCCTATGTTCAGAGAGAAAAAAATTATCACAACATCATGAAACATCAACAAAAAAATATGAATCTGTAAATATTCCACAAATATATGAAACCTTAGTATAATTTTGGGGGGGGTGGAAGAAGAATATTAAACCACCATTTGATCTGCTAGGAAAGATGCAAATTTGTGGGGAAAATATCCCCAGAGATTCAGATGCATGTTCCGGATGAAATATACAATGCTGAAGAAGTGTCTGGGGGTACTGAGAGGGTAAAGACTAGCCACGGTCCCACAGATAATATGTGTCAAAGACAGGACTTGAATGGATGTCTTCCTGACTCCATGGCCAGCACTTTATCCACTGTAACACACTGCTTTTCATTAGCGTGGTATTGTTTTTGGACTTGACCTGTAACTTCCTTGCTGTAGGGACTTCTCAGTGAGGAAATTCTCTTTATTAAAGCAGGTAAATACCATTTAATAATTAATCAAAATTTTTTCTTTACTTCAAATACTATCTTAAATTTCTATAAAACTAAATAGCCTTTTCCATACACAATGAAGGACAGATACCTGTTCTTGCTCAACCCTATCCACACATTCTTTTACCTGAAAATTTTAAATCTTCATTGCTTGAGGACTCAGTATTTTTCAATGTACATCCAGGAATAGTCACTAAATGAAGTTTCTATTGATTTTGCAGCCAACACATACCTCTTAGCCACTATTAGTCTTAAAAATCATTACAAAATACAACTAAAATGTTTAAGGGAACCCAACTTTTCACACAGTCAAGTCATTTTTGAGAAGTTACTTATCCATAATAAGATCCTTTTCTCTTCCATCAATATATGCATTTTGCTACATAATTGTGATATTAAATAATAATTTATCTTTTTTTTAATTTGCTTACTTGCTTTCTCCTTCAGCAGAGCAACTTGCTGCTTAAGGTATTCAATAACTTGATCAGCCTCCGCACCCTTTTGTTCCAGTCTATTCAGAATTGCTTTATTGGCTGCCATCTTTATCCAGGAATGGGAAAAAATCCTAGAAGAACAAAAAAACAGATAAATCTGAATATTTTTATATAATTTCCCAAATCATGCATGAAAAAACAACAAGCATCACCACACATGCCATAGTAAGTTATCAAAAGAGTGGAAAAGTCAATTTACTATGAAAAGCAAAAGGCAATGATGTTTAAATGACAGCTGTTTTAGAAGATTTCATGTAGTAAGAATAAATTTTCCACCTTAACAAAACATGCTCTTTAACTACACTTTATGTTGTATACTTATTTTGGGGAAATTAAAAAAAATTGTAATATTAAAAGTATTCCTAAACAGGGAGGAAAATACTGACTCCAGGCCAGCACTAGCCACTATGAAACCCAGCTGCCCCATTTTTCAAACATATTTTGACATTAGTGCTAAATAGATTTAAAAAAAAAAACCAACCACTTCTATAAGTGTTTTACCGCTGAATTATTTGTTTTAAAAAAAGTTTGGTATTATACATATAGTCAGAAGAAAACCCAAGTTGCTCAAATTCTCTTTTAAACATCACTTTTACATATTAAGTGAACCTGCCACTACAGACTAAGTTAATCAATTAAGTAAAACATTTAGAGCCATATACTTAGCCAGGAAAGGAAGATAAAGAAAAAAGAAATGGCAATTTTTTTTTGGATTGTGCTGAAATAATAAATTTATTTTACAAACTGGACTCTCCTTTCAAATTAAAATGCATTTTACCACTTTATAAATTTATAAAACCCATGGCCCCAAATATCTGCAAAGAAATGCTCAACCTTAAAAGTATTAGGAATTTGGTAGGATGAAATCCGTGACTGAAAAATGGCTCAGGTATGCTTTATTCAAAAGAAAATGAGTAGGTCAAAGAAGAGTGAGGGTAACAGAGTACTTTCGGGGACAAAACATAGGATGGAACAAGTAGAGTGGAAAGCATTTTATCAAAGATAAATGGAGGAACAATAGAAGCTATTTTATCATCTGGGATACACTATAGACTGCATACTGCATAAAAACTCATTTCTCAGTACTGCATACAACCATCTAAATTATTAACTCTGAATTTTGTATTTGTTCAAGTCCTTACGTGGAAGCAAAATTCACTGAATTAGAGTTAACTAAAACTATAGCAACTTGAAAAACTCCCACTGTATTGTAATAATACACACTTTAAAAAAAAAAGAAGCCCAAGTTGATTGTGTAGAAATGAATAGCTCTCAAATTACCTCCATAAATCACTATGATGTGTTTTTCAAGTGAGGCTCCTCAGTTTCTTCATTTTGGCTAAGTCAAAATGATATATTAGGTTACTCTTTAAAATTTTTAACTGCTATATTATCATCAACAGTACCACTTTGCTTAGACAAAGGGAAAGTTCATTATAAAAGAATGGGAAGGATTGCTAGCACTGTCTGTTTTCCTCTAACAATCAGGTTTTCTTGGCTAAGTAAAACTCCAAAGATCATAAAATGTGCTGCTATTTACCAGACCTTCCTCCCATTTATTCCCTAACAAACTATGAAAAAAAAACTATGAGGGCCAATTTTAATCTCTAATCTTTGACATCATTTGAAAGTTGACTAACAAAAATATCAATTTTAAAAGAAATCACTCAAATGATCTGAAAATAATCAGTACAAGCTCTATTCTCATTTCTTTCTCTCAAAAAGTAAGAATTCTTTAATTAGTAACTGCATTCAATAATTATTCTAATTAGACATTTTGTAAGATATTCAAAATACACCAATTAGTCTTCTCCTAAACTTTTCTTAAATCTAAAAGAGAAATGAAATGTTTGTAAAATTCAAAACAATCACTTCTAATAAAGAACAGGAAGACGTGCCAGAGTAACCCATAAAGCTGACAATTCCAATAGTTCTAAGAATCTTCAATAATTTTTTTTTGGTTTTTATACACAGAGTACAGCATTTTGGCAAGTTTATAGTGCTGTCTGCTTTAGAAGTATGCCAAGAAACTACAATCTAAACTCTTCCAAATGCCATCAGCTCCAAGGAATAAGGTGATGGTTCTTAAAAATCATAAAACAAGTCTCAGTAGCAAGAAGGCAAGATTCAGTTCAGTAAGCAGAAGGCTACATTATTAGCTCTAAGAATCTCTTTTCTCCTAACATTCTTTGGGAATTGTAAGTCAAAAAGAGAAGTTAATCAAATTTTGTATAATGTTGTTTTATCATAAGCAATTAATAGACAAACCAACACTCTATAAACAAAACCGATTTATTTTTTCGGTACTTTGAGAACTTTAAGAAAAAGGTTAGACTTCAGTGGAGAAAAGCAAGCACCAATATTCACCCCAAAAAATAAAAAGAAAAGGTTTTACATAAAAACACTAGAAAAAAATGAAAATGGTTTTTATATTTTGATTTTAGAAGAAAAAAGCTATGTCAAATAGATTTATCTCCTTCCTTTAAAGGTTTCCCTTTACTGACCCCACCTAAAAAGGCTCTTTTAAAAAAATTATCATCACTGGGAAAAAAAGCAAGCCATAGTTGAATCTAAGTACTTTCTGTACTTAGTTTCCTAAGTAAAATATTGGAGATTTAAACTTCATCTGCAAATAAATGCTGTGAATAGGAATGGACAGAGAGAAGATTACTGCCTGGCAAGTAAGTGGTACATTAAATAGAGTGCTGCCCTTGGAATCAAAAAGATCTGAATTTTAAAAACTGCCTCATTTACTCAGGAGCAGTGAGGCCCCTGGACAACTTAACCTCAGTCTCAGTTTCTTCAACTGAACTGGGGACAATAACAGTGATTATCTTATAGAACTGTTGTAAAAGTCAAATGAGATTAATATTTGCAAAAGGCTTTGCAAACCTTAAAGTACTATATAAATGCTAGCTACTACATATGATACAGTTTCAGAATATAAAAATAGTGATTGGGAAGAAAGACATAGAACTTGCTTTGTAAAAGAGAGGAGTCAAGGTTCTCCTCAAAGCTATATACTTCCATACGTGTCAGATTATGAACCCGTCTTAGGGCATTCCTGATGAAAATGTAAGAAAGTAATAGTAGGTCTTGTTTCACAAATGGGATTTTACAGCAGACATCTTTAATTACACAAGTGATCAAAAGGCACAGATAAGCTAAGGTCCTTACTGTTCTTATTGTTTGTTGATTGTTTTAAAACATTTTTTGGAACAATAAAGCAAAATATGGCTTTAAAAGTTCTTTTAAAACACTGAAAAAACAACCAACCTGGAAAATAGATCCAGGATAGATAATTTAAGAATCATGGGACTACCTGAAAACCATAATCAAAAAAAGAACCTGGACAGAATCTTTCAAGAAATTATCAAGGAAAACACTGCCCTGATATCCTAGAACCAAAGAGTAAAACAGTCATTGAAAAGACCTACAGATCACCTCCTGAAAGACATCCCCCAAATGAAAACTTCGAGGAATACTGTAGTCAAATTCCAGAACTATCAGGTCAAGGAAAACATACTGCAAGCAGCCAGAAATAATTCAATTATCAAGAAGCCACAGTGAGGATTATAAAGGACTTAGAAGCTTCTACATAAAAGGATCAGAGGGCTTGGGATATGATATTCCAGAAGACAAAGGAGCTTGGATTACAACCAACATTAAACTACCCAGCAAAACTGAGCATAATCTTCTAGAGTAAAAGATGGACGTTCCATGAAATAAGGGACTTTCGAACTTTCCTGATGAAAAGATCAGAGGTGAAGAGAAAATTTGATCTTCAAATACAAGACCCAAGAAAAGCATAAAAAGGTAAACAGGAAAGAAAAAAAAACAAATCATGGTATTCAATACTTGTGTAAAGCTTAAGAACTGTATCTCTATTAGGGTAGTTGACTTTCATGTGATAATAGAGAAAAAAAAAGTTAAGGGGTGAAAAAAAGGATTGTACTGGGAGAAAAGGAAAGGGGAAAGCAGAATGAGGTGAATTATATCACATGAAGAGGCATGAAAGACCTATTACAGTAGATGGAAAGAAAGGAAGATGTGAGCATTGTTTGAACGTTACTCTCACTGAATTTGTCTCAAAGAGAGAATTGCATATATAGCCAGTTGGGTAAAAAAAAATGCATCTTGCTCTATATGGAAGTAGGAGCTGAAGGGGAAAAGAAAAGGAGGAAGAGTAGAAGGGCGGGCAGAATGAGGTTGGCGGTGGGTCAGAAGCAAAACATTAGTAAGGATGGTCAAGGTGAAAGGAGGGAGGGAGAGGGAGAGAGAGGGAAGTATGAATAGGATGAAGGGAAATACAGGGTAACAATAACTGTGAATGTAAATGAGATGAAATCTCCCACAAAAAGGAAGCCAATCAAAGGGTGGATTAAAAAAACAGGATCTTACAATACATTGTTTACAAGAAACACATCTGAAGCAGAGAGAAACACCTAGAGTAAAGGTAAAAGGCTATAGCAGAATATATTATGCTTCAGCTGAAGTAAAAAAGGGCAGGGGTAGCAATCTTGATCTCAGACAAAGCAAAAGCTAAAATAGATCTAATTAAAAGAAAAAAAGAAGCAAACTACATCTTGCTAAAAGGTACCATAGACAACGAAGTAATATCAATACTAAATATATATGCACCAAGTGGTATAGCATCCAAGTTCTTAGAGGAGAAGTTATGGGAGTTACAGGAAGAAACAGACAGCAAAACTATACCAGTGGGGGACCTCAACCTTCCTCTCTTAAAACTAGATAAATCTAACCACAAAATAAATAAGACAAAAGTTAAAGAGGTGAACAGAATTTTAGAAAAGTTAGACATGATAGACCTTTAGAGAAAAATAAATCAAGATAGAAAAGAACATACCTTTTTCTCGGGGACACATGGCACCTACAAAGACTTCACACTCAAATGCAGAAAGGTAAAAATGTTAAATGCATCCTTTTCAGATCACGATGCAATAAAAACTACATATAATAAAGGGCCATGGAAAGACAGATTAAAAATCAACTAGAAACTAAATAATCTAATCCTAAAGAATGACTGGGCCAAACAACAAATCTTAGAAACACTCAATAAGCAGTACTTAGGGGAAATTTTATATTTCTAAATAGAGAAAAGCAAATCAATGAATTAATCATACAATTTAAAAGCTAGAAAGAGAACAAATTAAACCCCCCAAATTAGAAATCCTGAAAATCAAAGGAGATTAATAAAATTGAAAGAAAAATATTGAAACTAATAAATAAAACTAAGAGCTGATTTTACGAAAAAAAAACCCCAGCAAAATAAACTAAATGTTAATCTGATTAAAACAAAGAAAACCAAATTATCTATATCAAAAATGAAAAGGGTAAATTCACTACCAATGAAGAGGAAATTAAATCCATAATTAGGAGCTATTTTGCCCAACTGTATGCTAACAATTCTGACAATCTAAATGAAATGGATGAATATTTACAAAAATACAAACTGCCTACATTAACAGAAGAGGAAATAAAATACTTAAATAACCCCATTTTGGAGAAAGAAATTGAACAAGACATCAATGAACTCCCTAAGCAAAAAAATTCCAGGGCCAGATGGATCGACAAATGAATTCTATTGAACACTTAAAGAACAATTAATTCCAATAGTATATGAACTATTTGGAAAAACAGAAGTTGTCCTACGAAATTCCTTTCGTGACACAAATAGGGTGCTGATAGCTAAATCAGGAAGAGCTAAAAAAGAGAAAGAAAATTATAGATCAATTTCTCTAATGAATATTGATGCAAAAATTTAAATAAAATTTTAGCAAAGAGGTTACAACGATTTATCACCAGGGTAATACACTATGACCAAGTGGGATTTATACTAGAATTGCAGAGTTTGTTTGATATTAGGAAAATTATCAGCATAATATGCCATATTAATAACAAAACCAACAGAAATCATGATTATCTCAACAGATGCAGAGAAAGCTTTTGAGGAAAAACAGCACCCATTATTATTAAAAATACTAGAGAGCATAGGAGTAAATGGAGTTTTCCTTAAAATAAGTAATATCTATCTAAAACCATCAATAAGCATTATCTATAATAGAGATAAGCTAGAGGCCTTCCCAACAAGATCGGCGTTGAAATAAGGATTATCGCCATTCTTATTCAATATTGCACTAGAAATGTTAGCTTTAGCAATAAGAGAAGAAAAAGAAATGGAAGGAATCAGAATAGGCAATGGGGAAACAAAACTATCGTCTTTTGCAGATGATATGATGGTGATGGTATACTTAGAGAAACCTAGAGAATACACTAAAAAATTACTTGAAATAAACAACTTTACCAAAGTTACAGAATAAAAACGAAACCCATATAAATCATCAGTATATATCAGTATATATTACCAACAAAGCCCAGCAGCAAAGAAATTCCATTTAAAATAAAAGTAGACAACATAAAATATTTGGGAGTCTATTTGCCAAGACAAACTCAGGAACTATATGGACACAATTACAAAATGCTTTTCTTTCAAGGTCAGATCTAAACAATTAGAAAAATATCAATTGCTCATGAGTAGGCCAAGCTAATATAAAAAATGACAATTCTACCTAAATTAATTTACTTATTCAGTGCCATATCAATCAAACTACCAAAAAGTTATTTTATAGAGCTAAGAAAAGTAGTAACAAAATTCATCTAAAAGAACAAATGGTCAAGAATATGCAAAGGATGGTAGCTTGACTGTACCAGATCTAAAACTACGTTATAAAGCAGCAATAATCAAAACTATTTGGTACTGGTTAAGAAATAGAGTGGTGGATCAGTAGAATAGATTAGGTACCCAAGACACAGGAGTAAAGGACTGTAGTAATCTACTGCTTGATAAAAACAGACATCAGCTTGATAAACACAAAGACAAAAACTGCTGGGAAAACTGGAAAAGAGTACGGCAGAAACCAGGCATAGACCAATATCTCAGACCCTATACCAAGATAAGGTCAAAAATGAGTACACAACTGATATAAAGGGTAATACCATAAGCAAAGTAGGAGAGCAAGGCATAGTTTACCTGTTAGATCTATGGAGAAGGGAAGAATTTATGACCAAATAAGAGAGAACATTATGAAAGCCAAAATGGATAATTTTGATTACATAAAATTAAAATGTTTTTGAACAAACAAAACCAACACAACCAAGACTGGGAGGAGAGCAGAAAGATGGGAAACAATTTTTACAGCAAACGTTTCTGATAAACGCCTCATTTCTGAAATATATAGAGAAATGAGTCAAATTTATAAGAATACTAGTCATTCCCCAAGTGATAAATGGTCAAAGGATATGAACAGGCAGTTTTCGGATGAAGAAATTAAAGCTATCTATAGTCACATGGAAAAATGCTCTAAATCACTATTGGTTAGAGAAATGCAAATTAAATGCAATTAAACCTCCTATCAGATTGGCTAATATGACAGAAAAGAAAAATGATAAATGTTGGAGAAGATGGGGGAAAAAATGTAACACCAAAGCATTTGTTGGTGGAGTTGTGAACCAATCCAAACATTATGGAGAGCAATTTGGAACTATGCCTAAGGCGGCAATCAAATTTAGTCCAGCAATACTACTACTAGATCTGTATCCCAAAGAGATCATAAAAAAAGGGAAAGGATGTTTATGTACAAAAATATTTATAGCAGCTCTTTATGTGGTGGCAAAGAATGGGAAATTGAGGGAGTGTCCATCAATGGTTGAACGAGTTGTGGCATATTTTTTTTCTTTTTTTTATTTTATTTTTATTTTTAGTTTGCAACAAACAGTTCTACATAATTTTGAGTTCCAGATTTTCTTCCCTCCCTTCCCCCCTCCCTCCCCAAGAAGGCATGGAATCCCATATAACTTCCAGTTATAACTTGGCATTGAATTAATTTACGCACTAGTGTATTTGTGGTTGGGTTGTGTTTTTTTTTTTGTTTGGTTTTTTTTGATCTTGTTTCTTCTTTCTCAAGTTGTGGTATATTAATGTAATGGAATACTATTGTGCTATAAGAAATGATGAATGGGCAGATTTCAGAAAAACCTGGAAAGGCTTAGACAAACTGATGCTGAGTGAAGTGAGCAGAACCAGGAGAACATCAAATACAGTAACAGCAACAATCAACAATTCTCAGCTGGTCAATTCCAGACAATTCCAAAGGACTGAAGACGGAAAATACTATCCACATCTAGAGAAAGAATTAGGGCATCTGAATGCAGATTACTTTCATTTTCTTTTGTGTTTTGTTTTTCGTGGCTTTTCTTTCTTGTTCAGTTTCTTCTTTCGCAACATGACTAAAGTGGAAATATTTTAACATAATTGCACATGTATAACCTATATCAGATTGTCTGATGTTTTGGGGAAGGGGGATTAGAGGGAGGGAGAAAAAAATTAGAACTCAAAATTTTATGAAAAATGAATTTTGAAAACTATCTTTACATGTAATTGGAAAAAATAAAATATTATCTAAAAAAAAGATAAGGTAACAACTCACCCATGAGAGCTTAGCATGGATCCATAGGCAGAATCCAAGGTTCTGGTGGGAAAGGGATTAGGAGGCTGAGGATGATAACTAGAGAGCAGGGGGTCAGTATGATTTAGAAATGGTAACAGGTAAGTTTAATTAAAATTTTCTATTTTATATTCTTTGATTGCTTTTCTCTCCTGTTTAGTTAACTATTCATTCCTTAGTTAAATATATGATCCATATTTTTTCTAAAAGTTTTTATCATTATGACTTTTAATATTCAAATCACATGTCCATACCATTTATTCAAACCACAAATCATATGGTATATGGTCTAAGATATAGGACTTGACCTAATTTTTGTAATATTGCTTTTCAGTTTTCCCAGCAATTCTAGTCAAGCAGAGAGTTGTATCTCAGATTATGACACATAACATACCAATTTTTTGCCTTACTAATCCTAGGCACACCTATTTCAACTGAGTGCACTGAATGAACAGTAAAACATGATATACACAACATACACATGCCCTCTGCATAGCTAGGGAGGGAAGGGAAGGGAAGGGAAAGGAAGGGAAAGAATGAGAAAAGAGAGAAGGAAAGAAAGAAGAAAAAAAGGAAACAACTACTCTACAACCATCCTTTTGCATTTTAGAGTTCTAAACCAAGAATGTTGATGGCTCATTATCAACAGTCTAATATGTAATGCAGTGATAATCCTATGGAATAAAGGTTTATAGGTAACATATAAGACCAAATAAAATTGCCTTCAAAGCTCATTTAAAAGTTACTGGCAAAGCAAAATGGAAAAAAGGAAACTTTTGGCAAAGCATAAAACTCAAAATAGAAGAAACACATGGTATACGGCACTTTTATACATTTTAGAAGAAAACTTACTACAGGGAAATTCTGTCCTAGTCATATGATGAAGAACAATTATTAAATGTCTGAAATGCATAACTAGGATTCCACTGTAATTAAATCCTAGTTAAATGAAATGTAAAATATGAGAGTAAAGGATGTGAAATGTCTAGGGAGGGGACCACAGAGTCAGTAATACTTCAATTCATGTGGCATTTCTCCAATATACTGGCTATATGACCCTTGGAAGTAATTTACCTTCTTAGTGCTGCTTTATGCAACTAAGACAGGAAGTTGCATGTTAGCTGCTCATCAGTATTCTTGGTAAAGGGAGTTTCTTCACTAAGAGATCCTGAAATTCTAGGTCTGGAACCTTTAAGATGAGTCAGCTCCATCAGACGCAGTCTTATTTTAAGTAAAAGACACATCTAAGAAAGAGGGTCAGGAATATACAACAGGAACAGATCCACGTTTTTAAGTCTTCTACATTTTAAAATGATCATAAGCCAGGAGTAGCTACCAGGGAAAAGTGAGTGTACTTTCATTAGTAAAGAAATAAGAAGAGTTAAGTCAACCACAAGCATTTACTAAGCACCATATACCAGGCACTGTGCTAAGCTGAGTACTGTCTAATGAGGGAGACCACATGCAAACAATCAAGATATAGACAAGGGAGACCAACATCAAGGGGAACTGGGCAAGACCTCTTGTAGGTAGTATTTTAGCCAAGATGTGAAGGAAGTGAGGGAAGCCTGGAGACAGAATTGAGTGAAATTAGCGAGAATGTAAGGAGTCCCTTGTGTGACAGATAGCAAGGAGACTAGTATTACTGGACTACAGGAGGGGAGCTTACTACTCCCTTTATATCTTAGCAAGACTGAAAAGGTAGAAAAGGGTCAGGTTATGAAGGGCTCTAAAAGTCAAACAAGATTTTATATTTGATCTAGGAGACAAAAGGAAGCCACTGGAAGAGTAGAATGGAGAAGGTGATGTCACCTAATCAGACCCTAAACTAAAAGAATGAAATAATCAAATTTCCCCCTTCAACCAGACTATTTTCCAACCCTTCTCCTTTTCCTACTATATTTTCTCCTTTTTTTATGCCCTTTGCTTCTAGTCAAGTTCCTTCTGGAGGCAGGAAGCTTATATATAATGTACCAAACATAAGCCTAGGAAGTAAGAGACTTAGATTCTGACATCAATCTCTAGAATTTATCTAATTTTAAATTAGATCTATCTCTCTGATTTAGACTTTAGGATTGGCTGCTCTATGAAACTGACAAAGGAGACCTTAATGCTGACTATGAAAAAAAATGAAGGAAACAGGAGAAATGGTGTAGAGGTAGAAATGGCATAATTTGGCCACCACACAACTGAATCTGGGAGGTCAGAGAGGGTGATGAGTATAATCTCTCTGATTCTCGGGTTCTTCATCTTATATTGGAATACCTAGCCTTCTCACCTCTGAAAGCTATAATGTGTTAGTAATACCCATGAAAGTGCTACCTATATGAGAAAGAAAACATTATGCAGCAAAATGTCTTAATGTCTGGAATATAACCCTTTTTCTAAATAATGAACCATATCCAGGGATAGCCATGAGTAGGGGCAGCCCTCTTCTAAGAAGTTGTGAGATTTAGACTTTTTTTTTTGGAGGAGGGGAAGCAGGACATTTGGGGTTAAGTGACTTGCCCAAAGACACACGGCTAGTAAGTGTGTCAAGTGTCTGAGGCTGCATTTGAACTCATGGTCTCCAGACTCCAGGGTCAGTGCTCTTCTCATTATGCCACCTAGCTGCCCCTTTTTTTTTTTATAGATTTTATTTTTTTTTGGTGAGGTTTAAAGACAAATGAAGGTACGCTGGAAACCATCAAGCACTCTACAGAACTGAAAACTAAAACACGGCTCACAAACAACTCAGATTGTAGTGTACTTTACAGTCTGTAAACTGCTTTCTTTGTGACACCTGTGTAAAGTAGTACAAGTATTATTATGTCTATTTTCCAGCAAACAGAATCAAAAGATAACTAACTTGCCCATGATTACAAAAACAGTACATGCCAGAATGAGGTCTTACGACTAATTTGCTTAGTGCTCTTTCCTCTAACCACATCACACTGAAAAGCAAGGATAACATGCACTTGAGCATTCAGTTTAAGTTTCTTTACACAGTTAAGCTCCACTTATTTGTTACCAAGTTCTAACTGCAGTTTAGTATGTGGAGGTGAGATTCTTAAAGGTTAAATGAATTCAACAAATACTAAACGCAAATCATATGCAAGGCATTAGACAGACAGATAAATGGGCAAGGAAGCAAAGTGAGAAAGGAGACTTAAGAGATTACTGTCCTTAAGGATTCATATGGCCTGAGTAGATTTTCCCCTGCCCAAGTACTGGGGAAAAAAAGTATATTATAAACCAAAGTTGTTCAAATTGGATTTTCTCTCATATCCCATGATACTATGAATGATAATGGTTTCAAGGGTACTTTACTACCTTCATTTTGGCCAAGTTTGTTAAGTATGGGGTGAAACTTGTCATTTTAACCTGCATTTTTCTAATTATTATCTATTTGAAGCATTTTTATATGGTTATCTGATAACCAAGATTTCTTCCTTTGAAAACTACCTATTCATATCGATTGACTATACAGTATGTCAGAGATACTTGCTGCAAAGATTTTTTTCTTAAGTCATGTTTCCCTTCTAATTCTAACTGCACTGGCTGTGCAAAAATGTTTTAATTTCATATGATCAAAATCGTTCACCTTTATCTTCTATGATTCTGTTCATCCCTTTTGTAGTCATGAACTTTTGTCTTCTCCATTAATCCAAAAGATCATTTCTTTCTTGCTCCTCTAATTTACTTGTTATCCTTTATGTATATGTCACGTATCCATTTACAAGTTACCTAGCTAGTGCTTTTCTCTCTCTCTCTCTCTCTTTGAAAAATGAAGGGAATATCCTCTTTACATCTTCAACATTCCTTATCCTTAAACAGTCAATAGCTACTTGATGGCAGGAACTACTGTATCAGCACCTTCCACATATCTGGTAATCTTTTGACTGCTCTTTGGATCTCACTGATATTTCACCCAACAATGCAGCTCATTGACCATCCACATCTGCCAACTGTGCATGATTCCTGTCCACATCTCCTTGTCAGTTTGGCACAGGCCTGTCTGTGTTCCTCACAACACAGCAACAACAACAATGGAGCACCTGGCCTGCTACCTAGCACTCATCACATTACCAGCCCTTCATTCTGTACTGTTTTTTTGACAGCATTCTTTACACCACCTCTCCAGTATGACTCTTTATTTCTAAATGTGTTTCAGCCTCACCACACCCATTTGATTCTGAAAATGATTATTGAGGGGGTTGGGATGGAAGCAGGGTGTTTTGTAGAGGGCTGTTATCCCCAAAGCTCTCAGGCTTAGGGCCCTACACTGGATGGAAAGAGGCTTTATGTATCTCAAACAGACCTAAAATATACTGGTACTGTTCTCCATAAACTCGTTCCTCTTCCTAATCTCCCAGTTTCTGTTAAGGGTATCTTTCTTGCTACAATCACCTTGTGCCCTACAGCTGTGTCTCACAGCTCTGTGTCATGGCCCTGTATGCTACAGCTCTGAGTCTGAGATGGAGCAGAAAAGGCCTTTATTCTTTTTCATGAGAAAGGACACCAACCCAGCTGCTCAAGCAGTGACAGCAGGGAGTGTGTATAGCAGAAGCTTGCAGGCTTCTTTTATCCTCATTCTAACCCCACCCCTGGATTCCTGTCTCACTCTACCATTGGTTAGTAGTGAGCTCACAATCTTCCTTCTAGAGTTAGCCAATCCACACAAAGCATTTCAATCCCATCCTGGTTGTGGCATATCAGAAAGTTGTGGCCTACAATCCTAATCAGCATAATTATTCAGAGCTTGAGAATTCTAACTTATCAAAAAGCCTTGCTTCAATCTTAATTAGCAAAGAAGCTTTAACCTATCAAAGAGTGGTATTTCAGTCCTCCCTATTTTTTTACCCAAATCGGGGAACATTCAATCAGGAGAGGACCCTTGTTGGTTTTAGTTACTTCCTGGAGGAACAAGATTAAGCTGGTCTAGCAGGGTGTGGTTTATTAGCAATGAGGAAACTTCACTAAAAATCATCTCTCATAACATGACAACTATAAAAAATATAAGACATATGCAGCAATAAATAAGTTACAATTCACTATGAACATGTTCATTAGTCTTTTCTTTCCTCTCCTTTACATTTCATAACCAATGAGTGCTCTTCACTCACAAGTGTTTTCATTTCTCAGCTCCAGGCATTTTCACTGGCTGTATCTCATGCCTGGAAATGTTCTTCCTCCCCATCTCTGCCTCCCAGCTTCCTTCAAGTCCTAGCTAAAATTCCATCTTCTACAGGAAGTCTTTCCTACAGGAATGGAGGATCACACCTAAGTTGAAAGTCTGATGTACTGAGAATGGTGTTCTAGACAGTAACAGAGAGGTTGGAGATTTCAGGAGGATTTAGGAGGAAAAATGAGTTCAGTTTTGGCCATGTCAAGTCTAACAAGTTTAAGTGGCATCCAGTTCAAGATGTCTGAAAGGCAGTAGGAGATGAGAGACTGGACGGTAGCAGAGAAGTTAGAGCAGAATGGGTAGACTGGAAAGTCATTAGCATAGAGGTGGTAATTAAATTCAAGTGAAGTGGCATAGTGCCTTCTCTTTGTTCATTATTTCCTATTTATCCAGCACCTAGTTTTTTGTACATAGTTGCTTGCTTGCACATTGTCTGATTTTGTGCTCCAATGGCAAGGGCTTAACTTTTGCTTTTTTTTTTTTTGTAGCCCTAGAACTTATTAAGTGCTTGCTCAGGGATGGCCAAAGCTCTGGCCTTCACCATCTTTTGCTGTGTTACTCTAATAACTTAACTATTCTCCCAGGACTCCCCTATTCAAAAAGCTTCAATGGCTCCCAACTGCCTCCAGGAGAAAATACAAACTCTTTTATTCAGTATTTAAATCCTTCACAATCTGGCTCTAACAGACTTTTTCCAGTATAATTTCATATTACTTCCTTTCCACTCATTCTGATCCAGAGAAGGCATTTAAAGACATGCTTTTTCATTCATTCACACAGCTTACTGGCTGTCACCATATAAAACTTGATTCTATCCTATCTCACTGTTGTCTTTGCCCAAGTGGCTCCTGTGGTTTGGAATGCCCTCCCACCCGACCTTAGCCTCAAAATCAGGGCTCAAGTGGTTAGCAACTAGATGAAGTTCCCTTTTGTACCTACGATTTTTATTAGTACTCTTTCCTTCATGAAATTTTTTGCATTCAATTACATATATTCCTTTTCTTCCATCTACCCAGAGGGTAGAAAGTATGCCAAGAACAAATAATAGGTGGTTAACAATCAGTTGTTGAATTTGCCTTATGCCTGGCACATTAGTGGACACTTAATAAATAAATATTTATTGACTCACTGACAAATTAAATTCAGCACTATACTGTAATTGGGAAAGGAAACCTAGTCATTTAACCTCACAGTGCCCCAGGTAACTCTAACATACTAAGTTACATACAAGTTACTGTTCTTTAGTGGTACTGGTGATATTATATGTTCAGAACAATTTTTTTCAACTTTAAAAAACTGAAATATTCTCCTCTTATTGAAGCAGTCAATAGAATAAGTTAAATAGCTTACATTTATATAGTGTAAAGCAGACATTTTCATTTTTTTTCTACTTATATTGCCAGAACCTAGTATAGAATCTAGCATATACAAAGTACTTAATAAATACTTGCTGCTGTTATTCATTACTAAGTGGATTCCCTACACCTAGCCATCTCTTGGCTAACCCATTTTTGTTGTTGTGTAGTCATTTTTAACCATGTCAGTCTTTGTGACCCCTCTGGGGTTTTCTTGGTAATTTTCTTTTCCAGTCATTTTACAGATGAGGAAACTGAGGCAAACAAGGTTAAGTAACTTGCCCAGGGTGACACAGCTAGTGTCTGAGGCTGGATTTGAACTCAGGACTGACTCTAGGCCTGGTTATCCAGGCCTAGCTGCACCACCTAGCTGCCTCAAGTGATTTTTACCCAGATCCAAAAACTTTTAAAAAGACATATTCAACCTCCCCAATGTCTTCTAAACACAAATGTGATCCCATTACTGTTTATTTACTACAATAAAAGAATGACACATGGTGCACTGATTTCCAGTCCTACATACCCCCCACCCCTGCACCTTTTCAGGACTAACATGGGGCTGAATAACTGAAGTATTCTTTCTATTCATCTAAATTTGCTGGCAGTTTCTCAGTGGGGTTAGAGCCATCTTGGAGCCAGGAAGACTTGGATTTAACTTTTCTCTGACAGACCTGGGGAAAGTAACTTAACCTTTGGGTAACTAAAACTTTTATTTGCTCTTGAAAAAGGTGCCTGGAAAGCAGGGACTTGCTTAAACTGCCCCCCAAAGTCCCTCAAAACACCTGTTAAAAAATAGCTCTAAACAAATTCTAGAGCTGCGGAACCCACAAAATAGCAGAGGGAAGCAGGACCTCAGCCCAGGGCAGCCTGGATGGTCACTGGAAGGGCCTATCCCACGGTGCTGGGAGCAGAGCGCAGTCCAGTGTGGACCTGGCCAGGACCAACCAGATTGGGAGTCTGGCAGAGCAGGCCTGAGGGCCATGAATCATTGAGCTGTGGCAATTGACAGACTTCTCAACCCACAAACTCCAAAGACAACGAAGCAGATTAGTGGGAAAACTGCTGGATAGAGGTGAGAGCAGTCCAGCCCCGACCTGGGGGTGGCAGTGGTGGCAGCAGCAAGAAGCTCCTGTGGCTGCTTCCAGAGCTCCAGCTTCAGGTGCTTCTGCAGTCCCTGGCTAACCAAGTGGGAGGAATCAAGCAATGGATTGGAGCGGAAGTGCAAGGACAGCTTTGCTGGTCCAAAGGCAGGTTGTCTTGCTCTGCCCTGCTTGGATCTGGGTGGCAGTCCTGGTTGGCAGTTCTTGGGGGAGGAGAAGTGCTGCTGTGGCAGAGCTTGTGGTGACGGTGAAGTAGAAGTAGCTCTGAAAACAGCAGCACAGCCCCTAAAGCTTGGGACAAAGTATTCTCTACTCTACAAGCAGTCATACCCTGACAAAAAGCTCAAAGGTCAAGTAAGTTGGCTAGGAACATGAACAGGCAGTGAAAATGGACTCAGATTCAGAGTCAGACTATAGAATCTTTTTTTTTGGTGACAAAAAAGGCCAAAACATACAGCCAGAAGAAGTCAACAAACTCAAAGAGCCTACATCAAAAGCCTCCAACTAAAACATGAACTGGTCTCAGTCCATGGAAGAACTCAAAAAGGATTTGGAAAAGCAAGTAAGAGTAGAGGAAAAATTGGGAAGAGCAATGAGAGTGATGCAAGAAAACCATGAAAAAAACAAGTCAATGACTTGCTAAAGGAGACCCAGAAAAATACTGAAGAATATAACACCTTAAAAAATAGACTAACTCAAATGGCAAAAGAGCTCCAAAAAGCCAATGAAGAGAATGCCTTGAAAGGCAGAATTAGCCAAATGGAAAAGGAGGTCCAAAAGACCACTGAAGAAAATACTACCTTAAAAATTAGATTAGAGCAAGTGGAAGCTAGTGACTTGATGAGAAATCAAGATATTATAAAATAGAACCAAAGGACTGAAAAAATGGAAGACAATGCAAAATATCTCATTGGAAAAACCACTGATACGGAGAACAGATCCAGGAATAGATCCATTGGACTACCTGAAAGCCATGATCAAAAGAGCCTAGATATCATCTTTCAAGAAATTATCAAGGAGAACTGCCCTGATATTCTACAACCAGAGGGTAAAATAGAAATTGAAAGAATCCGCTGATCGCCTCTTGAAAAAGATCCCAAAAGGAAAACTCCTAGGAATATTGTTGCCAAATTCCAGAGTTCCCAGATCAAGAAGAAAATACTGCAAGCAGCCAAAAAGAAACAATTTGAGTATTGCAGAAACACAATCAGGATAATATAAGATCTAGGAGCTTCTACATTAAGGGATCAAAGGGATTGGAATATGATATTCTGGAGGTCAATGGAGCTAGGATTAAAACCAAGAATCATCCATCCAGCAAAACTGAGTATCATTCTCCAAGGCAAAATATGGACTTTCAATAAAATAAGAGAACTTTCAAGCTTTCTCAATGAAAAGATCAGAGCTGAATAGAAAATCTGACTTTCAAATACAAGAATCAAGAGAAGCATGAAAAGGTAAACAAGAAATAGAATTCATAAGGTACTTACAAAAGTTGAACTGTTTTGTTTACATTCATCCATGGAAAGATGATGTTTGTAATTCAGGAGACCTTTCTCAGTATTAGGGTAGTTGAAGGGAATATACATAGACAGAGGGGCACGGGATAAGTTGAATATGAAGGGATGATATCTAAAAAATAAAATAAAATTAATGGATGAGAGAGGAATAATTGAGAGAGGGAGAAAGGGAGAGATAGAATGGGAGTGGCAAGAAAAAGCAGTTCTGTTGGAAGGGAAGAGGAGGCAAGTGAGGGGGAATGAGTGAATCTTGCTCTCATCATATTGGACTTGAGGAGGGAATAGCATACACACTCAATTGGGTATCTTACCCCACAGGAAAGTAGGGTGAAGAGAATAAAAAGGGGAGATGACAGAAGGGAGGTTACATATGGGGAGGAGGTAATGAAAAACAAACACTTTTGATAAGAGACAAGATCAAGGGAGAAAACTGAATAAAGGGGGACAGGATAGGATCCAGGGAAACATAGTTAGTCTTTCACAAGATGACTATTGTGGAAATGTTTTACATAATGATACATGTATGGCATATGTTGAATTGCTTGTCTTCTTAGGGAGAGTCAGAAGGGAAGAGGGGAGAGAAGTTGGAATTCAGTTTTAAAAGCAGATGCCTGAAAAAAAAAAGTTGTTTTTGAATGCAACTGGGAAATAAGATATAAAGGGAATGGGGCATAGAAATCTATCCTGCCCCTAAGTTAGAATATATGCCATCTTTGGAGTGTGGGGGAGGGGGAGGGGTAGAAATGGGGAGAAAATTTGTAACTCAAACTCCGGTGGAATTCAACGTTGAAAACTAAAACATTAAACAATAAAATATGAAAAAAATAAGACTTTTACTTGCTCTTAGCAATTATCTAAGACTTCAAGTTGCTGGGAAGGTGCAGACCCTTTATTCCCCTGGAAGTTCCCCATAGAAAGAAATCATAGGGCCAGTCTCTATCCTAATTTTACTAGCACAGAATTGTATATTAGATACCATTATTTTGCACACTAGATTTTTAATCTTTGCCCATTTCCCTCCCTCAACTTCCCCTCCTTTTCCCCATCTTCCTTCTCACCCTCAAACTCTTTTCATTTCATCCCCTTCCAAAAACTTGCTGCCCCTTGTGCTGAAGTTTTCCATTGTTTTTGAGTACTAAGTAAGTTGAGAATTTCTGCTGTTAAGAAAATTCGTGTTAGGTTTCAAAAACAGTTAATACAGAAAATCAGAGGGGCATAAAAATTAATGATATTTGGGTAAACTGTCAGTAGTAATGGCAGCAAAGGTAATACACATGGAGTACTGTTACAAGTGGCAACCATCAATGTCATGAAACCACAAACTCCTACATTATGAAATGCCATTTTCAGTGGAGGAGGCTGAAAGTCATTTCTTCTCCAAGTAGAAAACTAAACCTCTCATATTTCCTTCATTCCATAACTTCAAACAGAGATCAGCATAAAGAGTCATAAGCCTTGCAACAATGTATACAAGGCAAGGAAAATTAGTATACTATAGACATTTTCCTATTTGACCAAAGGAAAGTTGGGGCAAGCCTAGCAGGGCTACTTGTCGCCTGAAAATCAACAAACATTAAGTCTCATACATATGTGCCAAGTATTGTGCTTTACGGAGGGACGTGGGGGTAGAGGAGAGCCAATAACAAAAATAAGAAACGCCCCTTAGCAACACTAAACGAACAAATATCTTTTCCCCCAGCCCCTAAAACCTTACTCAGCTACCCAATTCGATAAAAATGAAAAACTCTGACAACCTTAAGAAATGATGAAAACGACTACTTTAGTGAAACTTGGGGAACTGACATAGAGGGTGAGCAGAACCATAACGACGCATACAATAACTACATCGTAAAAACAACTCTGAAAGACTCAAGAACTCAGATCAAGACAATGACCAAACAGGATGATGACATGATGAAACATGCTACAATCATGTCCGACAAAACAGGTGGACTGAAGACACAGAACGAGCCATAAGTTTTGCTTGAATATGCACATTTGGTACAAGAGTTTTACTTTTATTTCTTTTTCCTTCTCAATGGGGGTTAAGGATAAGGGAATGGTGGGAGAGAGGGAAAAAATGCTCGTTAATCAAAAAAAGTTCATTTAAAAGACAAGTGTTTCCCAAGCACCAAGCATATGCCAGGTTTACTGCGGGAGGGGGAGGAAGGCGAACTCTGGGGCCACAAACCTCAAGGCTAGGAAGAGGTGAAGGTACCCTCTTCTTTAAGTGTCCCTCCTTCTTGCTGCGCCCCCCGCCTCCATTTTATGAGACCACCCCTAGTGGGAGATGCCCCCGGAGGTCTGCCCTCTTCTTGGACGCAGGCCGCAACTCCTAAACTTCTTTCGACTCCAAGACCCTTCGCACTCCCGGTGGACCCCTAGAGTTCCGCACACGCGGGGTCCCGAGTCAGGTTCGCCTGGTCCTTCCCGCCTTGGGTGAAGGCACGCCACCTCCCTCAGTACCCTAGGCAAGTCCTCAAGCTTCTACTCACATGAACCATGCGAGGCCGAGCAGCCCCAGCCGCCTACGTCGCCGGCAGAAGAACCCAGAGGGAACCAACAACGCGACGGGCGGAGAGAAAAGACCCCAAGGAGGGCTAAGGCAACCGCCTGCGTGACCCCTCGGAATTTAGAACGGACACCACTTTTCTCTATCTCTGTGGGTGTGTCCAGTCCTAGCACTCCGAGCACCTTCCCAAAGCTCGACACCACGGCCCCCGACCTTCTGCCTCATGGTTTAGCTCCCCATCGCGCAGGCTCTGGATAGACAGCTCCGAGGGCGGTCTTTCAATGGGAGCGAGTCGCGCGGCCTGTGACGTCATAGGAAAAGACCCGTCGCGGGGGCCGGGAGGTGTCGGTGGGCGGGGGAGCGAGGAGGTGCTCAGGCACGCGCTCGCGCTCCCGGGAGAGTTCGGAATCTGGCACGTGGGCCCGGCGCAGGTTGGGAAGGGGGTAGGGGCGGTTCGCGTCAGACTTGGACTTGAAGCCCAGAGGCCCGAGCCTGCGACCGACCCGGAGCAGCTGCGTCCCCCCAGCCTGCTTGCCTACCTGCCTGCCTGCAGCCCCTGACCCCGCGGCAGGTACTCCGAGCTCCTCCCTTTATTTGCGTCTCGCCCTTGTGTCACCCAGGTGTTTGAGGTCAGAGGTTAAGGGCAGACCCTTCCCAATCTTTCCAGGATGAGCTCACTCCCCGCTCCCCCTTCTTCCCCAGCCTGAACCATTGCTAGCGGCCCGGCTGGAGCAAATCCCAGAAGCCACTTGATCTAGCCCCTCTCTTTTTACAGGTGAGGAAACTGAGGCCGGAGGAGGTTAAGTAATTGACCCAAGGCCGCCCAGGCAGAATTGGAACCCCGTCCCAACACTTACAGAGCCATTTCCATTGTATCACTCTTCCCAGGCACAAGGCAGGTAAAGCGCACCTTTACCTGATCTCTCTGCACTTCCACAGAACTCACTGAACGGAACCGACCCCGTGAGAGAGACCTTTGTCAAAGACCGTTTTTCCTGTTATAAAATTGCCCCCTTTCGGTTCAGACCTTAGTATCGGAGGGCACTCGGCCCTCCTCTCTTGTTTGGCATTGGGTTGTGGTGCTTATTTGTGCAGAAAGTCGGGGGATACTGCTTTAAGTGATCTCTGCCAAGGGGTAATGATGTTGTTTAGGGGAGTATGGCGTCAAGACAGATTTTAGGGAAAGGCCCAGTAAAACTAAGGAAATGCAAGTTTCAAGGCATATTTTAATTGGAGATAGCTCAATCAACAAGCATTTTTAAGGGTCCACTATGTGTCAGGTCCTGTGCCCTCAAGGAGCTTGCATTCTACTATGTTACAACTTGTTCACACATAACAGTAAATACTGGATGCATAGGAAGGCAGCCCACCTTAATGGGGGAAGGAGGGGAAGAAAGAAAGAGAAAGGGAAGGGAGAGAGAGAGAGAAGCATTCCAGACATGGAGGATCCAAAGGCAGGAGACAGGATACCTTCTAAGAGGAACAGTATACAGGCCAATTTGACTGGATTGTATAGTAAGGACAGTAGCGTGTAATCAGCCTGGGAAGGTACACTAGGGCCAGACTGTGAAGCCCAGCCTAGCAGTTTGCATTTTATCCTGGAGAAAATGGGGAGCCATGGAAGTTTCTTGAGCAAGGTGGAGTTTTTTGAGCAAGTTTTTTGATCTGAACTTTTAGAATGACAGTTTGGCAGCTGTGTGGAGGATGCTTTGGAGGGGGATAAATTTGGAGTCAGGGAGCCAGCTAGAAAGCTATTACAGTAGTCTAGGTGAGAATTGATTAGGGCCTGATAGAGGACCAGTGTGATGTGTGAGTAGAGAGAAGGAGCTAGATATCAGGGATATTGATGAGGTGAAATCAATACCACCTGGTTTGTTTCTTTTATTAAAGTAAAATAGCACATCTCCATGGTCACCTCTTAGCTTAATGTTCTCTCTTACACATTCATAATCTCATCTACCTATTTTTTTAATATCTTGCACTTGTGCTTCATTCTTGTTAGAATCCCCTAGCTATTCTAACATCTTTATGCCTACATACTTAACTATTTTTTTTTTTTTGGAGATCTATACTATTCTTTTTGAAGGGGGGGGATTAGTATATGAGTATAATTATAGTCCTATGCAAAACTGTCAAGTAGTGAAAGTTTATCCGCTTGGAAAATAATTTGACCACTAGACCTGTGTAACCTTAAAATTTTGGCTTCAGCATAGAATATTTTGTTTTTAAAAGTGGACTTTAGCATTCTCAGACTCATCAAACTCTGATATAAGAAATATCACAAAATTTCTTTGGAAAGATTTGGAGGTACTCTCTTGATTCTTCAAAGGCTATATACAACAACACCCCTTATTTCTTTTATTTAAAAAATATAAAGTCTTATTTAAATTTTACCCTGGTAAAAATAGTATCTCATGAGTATTTCACTAAATAATTTGAGGTAACCTAAAAGCATGAATTTCTACCTGATGAATTTCAGGCTCTGAAGCACCTAGATGGGAGAGTGATATTTAGGGACAGGTACCTGTCACCATCATTTTTTAAGTCAGATCATGTAGAGGGCCCTGTTCTTCATTTTCATGGAAGGCTATGTTTTTTCTTGGCTAGACTCATTCATGATTGCATATGAGATGATAGATTTGTGATTGAGGCAAGAGATTTAAGCATTTTAATGGCAGTGGGGTTTAGTGTTTAGAATGCTGGAATTGAGAAGAACTGGATTCCTTTCCCACCTCCACCTCAGATATTTATTAGCTATGTGACACCCTGGGCAAGTCATTTAACCTTTGTGCCTCAGTTTCCTTATCTGTAAAATAAAGGGGCTGGACTCAATGGCCCTTCCAGCTCTGAATTTTATGACCAAATCACTCATTTTACAGTTGGGGAAACTGACTGAATTTGGTTCAATTATTTTCCCAAAGTCACATAGCTAGTTAAATGGTGGCACAGACAGGCTTTGAACCAAGATAACTGACTCAAAACCCAGCACTTCTTCCATTATACCAAGTAATCTCACACAGCTGATTTAGAACCATTTCCTCTCACAAATTTTGCACTAAATGGCATTATTCTCTGCTTCTAGTGGCCCATCTTTACTTTTCAACTCATTTGCTCACATACTTTGACCAGCTGAGAGAGAGAGAGGGACAGTCTCTAAAGCCACAATTGAGTCACTTTTGGGAAAGTAAATTCATCTGGGATATTTCATGAAATAGGGAGTAATATGCTTTGACAGCTGGTTAGATATGACTAAGGAGACAAAAAGAGGAACTCAGAGATGCCCCTAAAAGTGCAGTATCTAGGGAAATTAATTGGTGTTAGCAAGGGGTAACATTTAGGCATAATGAGTTAAGCTCTTTAGAAGTGATACTGAGAGAGAAACTCTTACATTTTGAATTCATTTAATTGTTCATCATTGTAATCTTCATTTAATAAACATTTATTAAGCACTTAGGCTCTATGGGGGCATAAGATACTGGTCTCTGTTCTCTTTTGTTCCATGTCAACTACTATTCTCAGTGAATAGGCTTATGAATGGAGACAGGAGTCCTTCCCATTCCCGCTACTTGTCTCAAACTCATTTTTCCTTTCCCCAGTTAGGCCAGTTAAATTCCTTCTTTATGCAGTTTAAATATTTCAGAAAATTGGGGAGAACTTCACTTTTTTCAAACTCTTTTATGGTCACTTTCTCTTGATTTTGTCAGAGGACCTAAAGATGAAATTGTTAGAAGATCAATTAGTGTCTGTTTGATTAACATTGCTTTCTTCATTCAATAAGAGAAGGCTGGAGAATAAATCTGGATCACTAAAGTTATGTACTTCTTGTTTCTCTCATCAGAATATGGACTTTTGGGGAGTAGGAATTGCTTCAGTCTTTGTACTTGTCACCCTACTTAGCATAATGTAATCCCACTGTAACCACTATGCCTGATGCATAGTATCTATATTAATACATATCGATTGATTGGTTGGTTTTTCCTAATGAGTTTGTGTTTGAATCAAATAAAGCCATTATTAGGAACTGCTCAAGCCAAAAGATACAGTCCAGAGTTCCTCCCTGACCTGACACTTGGCAGTTGCTAAAGCTAATTTGGGAGATTGGTATGCACTTATTAAGCAGCTCAAGATGTGGCAGTAATCATAATATCAGAGACAAAAGAGATCCTCATATTGAAATGAAAGTGGGAAGGGATGTGAGGACCACATTGTGGGAGAAGAATTGTGGGAAAAAGTTAAGAAACTAAGAGAGGTGATTCCTAACCTGTAAATCACCAGGCAGGAATCTGTAACTGTCTAAATTCACTTCAGTTCAGCCTATACAATGCATACACTTCCTGTGTGCCGCCCCCCCCCCCCCCCCAGCTTGCATTCACATTCACATCCACATTTTAGATGCCAAGCAGAAAGCTTCCACCTAAGGACCAGAACCTCTTTTTGACTATTGAGGTGGAAAAAAAGCAAGAAGTTAGGTATATATAGAAAATATCACTTCTATTTTTACTATAATTATTTGTCTCTCTCTCTCTGTGTACATATATACATAGGTCTTCTTTCAGGTACCACCTGCTTTGTGAAACCTCCTGATTCCCTCACCCTCATTGTTAGTGTCCTCTCCTCCTCCAATCATTTTATATTTACTTATCTTTGTAAGTAAATATTCTTTCAGGGCAGGGACTGTTTTCTTGTCTTTTGAAGCCCTAACTTTGTTGAGTTGAAATAAATATTGAAGGACTGAAATTTTTCTATCAATCATGAAGCAGCTGCCTTCAGAGTAGTTTAAGTCAAGTCTTGGAAACATATTGACCATATCGTTGGGCACGTCAATTTCTCAATTCTCTTAAGCAGTTTTCTAAGTTGCACAGAGGGTGCTCACTTGTATTGGTATAGGGATTTGCTCTATGAAGTTTGGATTCAGTCAAAGGGCCACATTTGAAGACCTAGAGGGCCACATGTGGCCTTGAGGCCAAAGATTCCTCACCCATTCGTAGGGTAATTCTTATTCCTGGAGTTCCCTATACCCTTAGAGTTCTTGAAACTATGGCTTGAGGACCAAATTTGGCCCTGCTGACTGCCCTGTACCAATGAAAGCACAATTCTCTGTCTTTGTACTCCAGGTGCCAGAGACTATTCTAGGCTCTGAGTGTACAAAGACAGAATGAAACAGTTCCTTCTCTAAGGATCTGACATTCTTCTAGGGGGATACAACATTTATGCAAGTAAATATGCACAAGTGTATTCAAAGAAACACAAAATGGTTTCAAGCATGAGGGTAAAAACTGCTTAGGGGTAGGGAAGGGTTGGGAAAGGTTTGGCACCAGGGTTGAACTTTGAAAAGATTCTGCTATGATGGAGATTTGGAAAAAAGTCCCTTCCAAAAATTCATTTATGCAGAGACATGGAAGGAGGAGATAAAATATTGTATATGGGGAATAGTGAGTTGGGCAGTACTAATTGGAAATGAAGATAGCTTACATTTGTATAAAAGTTCAGCATTTATAAAAGACATTCTCCATAATGATATTGTATAGGTATTACTGTTGTCATTTTATGTATGAGAAAATTGAGAATCAAAAAAGGTGAAGTAACTTGTTCGCTGTCACACAACTAATAATTGGCAGAGCTAGGACTAAAATCTACATCTAATTGCAGGCCTATGTTATTGTAGGAATTTTTTATTTCCTTTATTAAAATTATCATTATTCAGGGCTCAGGACCATTCCTCCTGCGTCTTTTGGTTAACTGAAAGCCTGCCTGTTGTTAATATTAACCTTACCTGACCAAAACCTATCCCTTGAGATGTGAAAATTTACTTGAGGCTTTAAACATTCCTTAGATAAAAAAGCTGGAGGAAGATTCCCCAAGTCCTTGGCAACATGTGAATCTCTTCTCTTTCTTCTTGGCCTATTCATTAATCTCCTAAATGTAGTTTAATTTGTAACCTGACTTAGTTTGCCTATAGAGTCAGTTTGACAAAGTTTGTTTCCTTGGGGAATGTAGGAGATTATGACTGTTTTAAGTTTGTTCAACTTTCATGATATTGAAGGAAATCTGCTATTATGAATCTGCCTTTTCTTTAAGTTTTATGTCCTAAGAGGAACGTACAAAATTACAGTAGGTGAATTATCTGTCTCAGTGATGTAATTTTACCTAAAAGTAGCCTTGTTAGAATCTTAATTATTCAGGTTAATTGTTTCTCTGAGGCCTAAACCTACGTTTCAACATAATAATAAAAATTGGATTTTTACCCCTATGATTTCTGCACTGTGGTAAATATATTTTGGCAGCAGGTACCTACCAGATGAACTCAGAAAGGAGATATTTTCCTAATAACAATGTTCATTCCTTCCTGTCTTTTTTGTAATTTTTCAGCATCTTCTTCTTACATCTTACCTCCTCCTCTCTCCTTCATGTGCTCTTTAATCCAGTGGCACAGGCCTCCTTGCTGTTTTTCAAAGATACTCCATCTCTCAGCTTTGAGCATTTTCTCTGGAACATTCTCTCCTCATCTCCATTTATCTGGTTCCCTGGCTTCCTTCAGGTCCCATTTAAAATCCCACCTTCTATAGCAAACCTTTCCCAATTTTTCTTAATTCTAGTACCCTCACCTTCCCTCTGTTGATTATTTCCAGTTTCTCCTGTATATAGATTATTGTGAGCTCCTCAAGAGTAGGAATTGTTTTCTGCCTTTATATCTTTCTATCTCTACCTACCATTCAGTGCATTGCCTGACAGCATATTGATTAACTGTAGCTACTTAATAAATGCTTATTGACTGACTGTTCAGTTGTGTAAGCCTGCTAGGTACCCCTAAGTCAATTTTCCTGGAGCAGGCTTGGGGTGGGAAGTTTTATGGTTGATGGTACTTGAAAACCTGTGTAAACCTCCTCAACTGTCTCCATTAAGTGGTTCATATCTTGTGGGTGTGCCACATAACCCTGTTTCTCTGAACCTGAGAGAACCAGGATTTATGGACCATTGTAGGTGGTCAGAAGCTACTGATTAACTAGTTAGAATCGATCAACCAACATGCATTTATTTACTGTGAGCCCCGGGAACTTAGAGATCATCAAGGCCAATATCATTTTACAGATGAGGAAACTGAATCTCAGACAGAGGTTAATTGGCTTAGACAAGGCGATGTAAATAGTAATTATCACAGATTGCTTGCCATCTTGGGAAGGGGGAGAGGAAAGATGGAGGAAGGAGGGGAGGGGGAAAGAGAAAAAGTTTGGAATTCAAAATTTTATAAAAGTGAATGTTGAAATTTTTCTTTACATGTAATTGGAAAAAAAATACTATAATTTAAAAGTGATTATCAGAGCTAGGATTTAAGCCCAGGTCCTCTGACTCCAAATGAAGTGTGTCTGGTGCCCACACACACACAGTACCACACTCCTTCATTGAGGTCTTAGTATATTCATTCATCGATCACTTAGGATGTTCATCCATTCATTCATCTATCTATTTTCACCAGTGCAATTTGAGTATAATTTATGTAAGAGATACATCTACCTATTTTTGGAAATGATTAATCAGGAAATGAATGTTAAGGAAGAAAATAGTTAACTCTTAAAATGAAAAATGAAAGAATGAACATTTTGGAAGTTTTCTTATAAAAAATGAGCTTTCTATAAAAAAATGACTCAACATATGAAAAATGCTATATAAATCTTAAAGCATTGTATGAATGCTAGCTGTTATTATTACTGGTATAACAAGACCCTTTTTGAGAAGTAACTTTCCTGGAGAATCCAAAGCACTATTATGATTTTAAGCATAACTTAACATTATATTCCAGCTAGTGCGCATAAAAAGTACCTACATGTTAAAAGGATAAACCACCTACTGTAAAAATTTTAGTATGTACATGGGACTGATCATCAGTGGGGATTTCTAATAAAGTTTATAAATTCCCTTGAACTTTTGTATGTCAGGTTTTGAAAATGTCGCAGTAAGTCAGAAGGCTTAAATTTGAATTTAATTCATTTGTGGTAACATTAATGGGTGTTTTGATGCTCTTTAATTTTTTACTAAGCAGTGTTGAGTTTCTTTGACTTTCTAAAACTACGTTACCCACAATTTCATTACTGAATTTTGTAGGCCTTTTTATTAAATGTTCTTGGTTAGCACCTAAGTTATCTTTTGCTTTCTTTCCTTTTCAAAGGAATGAGGACATTTAGGTGGTCTTTATATCATGCACGTATATTCTTTGGATGGTTGTACAGTCATGCCTGACTCTTTGTGACATTGTGGACCATACTGTCCATGGGGTTTTCTTGGCAAAAATACTGGAGTGGTTTGCTGTTTCCTTTTCCAGTGGATTAAGGCAAACAGAAGTTTAGTGACTTGTTCAGGGTTATGCAGTTAGTAAGTGCATGAACTCTTGACCCAGGCCTGGTGCTGTATCCATTGAGCCATCTAGCTGCTTCCTTTTGGATAAAGAGAAGATCTTTAATGATTCAAGAACTCTGAATTACTCTATCTCTATTCAAAACTCAGCCTACATGAAGACTGGATGTTGAATACACAGTGCCTTACACATAATAAATGCTTATTAATCAGTGTTTGTTGGATTGAATCGAATGTCATCTTTTATTATCTTTATGTTGCTTGAATATCTTAGGCAAGCCTTAGTTCCGAGATTGGTTTGTTTGAGTATTGTTTTCAGTCTTCAGTCTTCAAAATTCTTTTGGAAGTTTAACGTTTATATTTTATCTACAAAGTGTATAGTTTTGACATTTGTCTGTAAGTTGTATATAAATTGTCAGTAAATCAGCTAGCATTTATTAGGTACCTTTTATTTGTTAGGCATGGCTTTGAGATTTCAAATTTCTTTTATTTTATAGTACTGTCCTACATTTGAACTGAACGGGAGAAGTCTAAAGAAAGAGAAAAATGTTTCCTTTGAAGGATGCAGAAATAGGTGCCTTTACCTTCTTTGCATCTGCTCTGCCACATGATGTTTGTGGAAGCAATGGCCTGCCTCTGACCCCTAACTCCATCAAAATCTTGGGACGCTTTCAAATCCTCAAGACCATCACCCATCCTAGGCTTTGCCAATATGTGGACATTTCGAGAGGAAAACATGGTAAGTGCACATCTTCTCTCTCTCCATTTTCGTGAAGATTGACTTTGCATTTGGGAATATTTCTTACAAACTTGTGGAAAGGGATAGGCACTGGATCTGTGATTTCATTGTTATAAAGAACTCCCAGAAGAGGAAAATCTCTCTTCCAGTGGAAGTTAGCTCCTGCAGCTTTTGGTTTTCAGGAGATCATGACTTGCCCAGGATAATAGCCAGTATATTTGAGAGGTAGGACTTGAACTCAGGTCTTTCTGGCTTTGAGGTCTGCTCTCTATCCACTTGAACACTGTATCTCTGTACAAGCAACTCTTCATAGAATGACAATACTATTACCTTACATAACTATTTTTCTTTTTATGCTTCTTTTAAAGGTGTTTTTATTTCTATTTAATTTGATTCTTAGGTATCCTTGTGACATAGGGTAATGATAATAGCTATCTTTGCAGACTTTAAAGTACCTTAATTTCATTATTTCATTTGATCTCCCAAAGTATCCTGTAAGATAGGTAGGCAGGTAGTACAGGTATTATTATGCTCATTTTTTCAAATTAAAAAAGTGAGTTTGATAGGATACTTTCCCTATGCCATTTAGTTTGTGTTAGAAGTGGGATTTGAACTCAGATCTCTTCTAATATCAAACCAAAGTCTTTTTCTACCATGCTAAACAGATCGAGACCCAGCGATGAAATGACACATCCAAGGTCACTTTGCTAGTTACTAGCATCCAGGACTAGAACTTGGACTCCTAGTTTTTACTGCACTTGTATGTATTTATAGATAGAAGGGTAGAGGGAAGGGAACTAGCTCTTACTGTCTTTTAGTTAAAAAAAAAAAAAGATCAAACAGTTGTCCTTTTCTCTCTTTATGTCTCCCTCCCTTCTTTCCTCCCTCTTCTTTCTTTCTCTTTTCCCTCTGATTTCAGGGATTTATTTACTCTTCCCCTCTCAACTTGGAAAGCCTCTAATCTTTCCTCCAGTTAGAAATCAGATTACCTAATTTTGTATCCTCATTGCTACCCTGTTAATTGTTTTCTTTTGATTAATTGATCTTATCTAATTGTTTTTAATACATAAAAATATGTCCTCCCCCTGTATTTGGTGTCCATTGACAAAGCTGAGGAGGCCTTTGGTCCCATTTGTTATGCAATTGGCATGCATTATTTAATAAATTCATATGCTCAGAAACTCAAACCTTTGTTTCCTCAGTCATTTCATCTTTCACCCACCACACCATGTCAGTCCCCTACCTAAAAAAAGCCAACAACTCCAGGGGCTCCCTATTGCCTCTAGGAAAACAAATATAGTCTCTTCTGTTTAGCATTTAAAGTCTAATGTAATTTGGCTCCAATCTACTCTTCCAGGTTTATTTCCCATTCTTCTTCTTCATGCGCTCTATCCCTCAGCCAAATTAGCCTCCTGGCTTTTGCTCACAAACCCTGTTTCCTCAGTCTTGCACAGGAATGTCATTCCATCCTAGAATTCACTTCCCCATCACCTCTGCCTCTTAGAAACTTGAGTTCCTTTCAAAGCTCAGATGAAGTATTACCTTCTACATGAATGAAGCTTATCCTGATCCCTCAAGCTGCTAGTGTTTCTCCTCTAAAAGAAAAAAAAATTACCCCCTATTTTACTCTCTATGTCTGTGTTCATGTACGCCTCTTCTCCGTTAGATGCAAGGTTCTTGAAGGGAGCAATAGTTTTATTGTTGTCTTTGTATCACCAGAGTCTAAAACAGTAGCTGGTATGAAGTAAGAGCTTATTGATTAATTAGTTGATTGACTGAACAGTGACTAACATGGAGCTGAAATAACCAGGAGTAATTAGCCCTTTATGCTTCTGTTCCGATTTATAAACTTGAAAGCATTAAATTGCCAAGATAATTTAACTAACTTCATGATGATGATTTAATTTTAAATAGTTATAAAATTCTTTTGACTCATCAATATGTACACGTAATTGTATATTCATAAATGTAGAACTTCTGCATGACGATTGTGGTTGCCTGAAGTCTATAGATCATTGGCGTTAAACTTAACTAGAAAAGGGGGCCACTAATCCATACGTAAGGTTCCCTGTGGACTACATGTTGACTTAGTTTTAAAATGTTATCTCGTCTATGTTTTATTGTATTTTTATTTGTTTTGTTGAATATTTTTCAGCTGCATTTTAATCTGGATCAGGCCACACTAAAAAATGTTGTGGGCTGCATGTGGCCCACAGGCAACTTATTTTATACTGGAAATAGTCCTCTAAAAATATTTAGACATGTTTAGTAAATAACTGTGGATAAAGTTTTAGGACTTGGCTTGTCTTCTTATGTTACACCTATTTCAGCAATATCTAGTTGGGAAAAATTGTATTTTGACTTTGTTTTCTTCTTGGTGAACATTAAATATTTTTCAATATTGTAGCATGTTATGATTCTGCCTTGGGCTCCACTTTATATCTGGTCTGTACTTGTGATTTAATTGATATGGGGAATTCTTAATGAGGAAACTCCCTCTGCTAATCCAGATCGGCAATTTATAGCCTGAAACTTGTAGTCTTAAGAGAATTTCTGACTTGTAGTAAATACTTTGGATGTGAAATCTGTCGGGGTCACTTCTGGTGCAGAGCCAGCATGGTAGAGTAGAGGAAGCGCTTACCTGAGCTCTCCCAGTATTCCCCTCTAAACTTTCAAATAATGACTCAAATTGAATTCAGGAGTGGCAGAACCAACAAAAGGTCAGGGTGAGACATTCTTCCAGGTAAAACCAACTTAGGAGGTCTGAAGGAATGATCTGTGACATTGGGATAGAAGCTGACCCAGAGCCCATGTGGCTGGAACACCAGTGGTAGGACTAGGTAGTGGCAACAGAAGCAGTAACAGCTTCAGGTGCTCTCAAGCCGGTGGTGGTAAGGGGACCAAGCATGTGGTCAGAAAGAGATTACAGGGGACCCCTGTGCTAGCAATGGATATAGGACTCAATACTGTTTAGCACCTCTGTTGCCTAAACCCGCTTCTGAGTCATAGTTCGAGGGTGGAGTGAAGCACTTTTGGTCAAAAGACAGCAGAGGCCTTGAGGAACACAAGCATATCTGCTTTGAAGGGAACAGGGACTCTAAGGAGCAGTAATGATTACAGTCTCAAAGGATCAAGGGCCTTTCCTGGGTAAAAGCCAGAGCATAGAGTAATAGAGCTATGACTACCCCTTTAGCCCTATCATACCACATGGGAAGCACTGAAAACTTCTAAAACCCCAGAACTAGCTCTGAAAACAAAAGCCTGAAGCTTGGGACAGTGCCCCTCTCCCAGACACCAAGAACAGAGCCCAACTTTAACAAAAAGTGCAAAATCAAGAAATAGGGTGAGGAAATGATTAAACAACAAAAAAAGAACCTGACCATAAAAAAACTACGATGATAGGGAAGATCAAGGCACAAACTCAGAAGAAGACAATAAAGTCAAAACACATTATAAGCAAAGCCTCAAAGAAAAATATGAATTGGAGACAAGCCCAGTAAGAATTCCTTGAAGAACTCAAAAAGGATTTTAGAACTCTAATAAGAGTGGTGGAGGAAAAAAATAGGTAAAGAAATGATAATGATGGAAAAAAATTATGCACAGACAATTAATAGCTTGGTAAAACAGTCACAAAAAATACTAAAGAAAAGAACACCTTAAAAAGCAGAATTGACCAAAAAAAAAAAAAAAGAGATACAAAAGCTCACTGAAGAAAAAAATTCCTCTGAAGTTCCAGGCCCACGGATGGTGGGGGGAATCAAGTGGCTGATCAGAGCAGGAGTGCAAGGATCTCTTTGCTGGCATTGAAGCAGGATTCTCTTGCTTTGCCCTGGTTGGAGGTCCTGGGGTGAGGAGGAGCACTGGTGTGGAAGAGCTTATGGGGGAGAGGGAGTGCGCTGTGGACAGGGAGTCCTCCTGGTAGTTACATGGCAGAAAAGATCACTCAGACCAGAGAACAAGACAGGATAGGAGTAAACACCTCTCATTGGATCATACCACCTCAGAAGAATTGGAAACTTACAGTGCCTAGAAGTAGCTCTGAAAACAGCAGCCAAAATCCCTGAAGCTTGGGATAGAGCACTCTTCACTTCACCACACTCCACAAGAAGCAGTCATACCTTGACAAAGAGCTCAAAAGTCAAGTAATTGGCTGGGAAAACGAGCAGACAGTGTAAAAAACTCAGACTATAGAATCTTACTTTGGTGACAAAGAAGATCAAAACATGTAGCCAGAAGACAACAAAGTCAAAGATCCTACATCAAAAGCCTCCAAGAAAATACAAATTGGTCTCAGGCCATGAAAGAGCTCAAAAAGGATTTGGAAAATCCAATAAGAGAAGTAGAGGAAAATTGGGAAAAGAAATGAGAGTGATATAAGAAAATGATGACAAAAGAGTCAACAGCTTGCTAAAGGAGACCCAAAAAATGTTCAAGAAAATAATACCTTAAAAAATAGGCTAACCCAAATGGCAAAAGAGCTCCAAAAAGCCAATGAGGAGAAGAATGCCTTGAAAGGCAGAATTAGCCAAATGGAAAAGGTGGTCCAAAAGCACACAAAGTTAAAATAAGGAGCTAGAGCAGAATCTATTATACTTCAGCTGTTGTCAAAAAGTGCAGGTGAAAAATATTTAACAAAACAAATAAAAATACAATAAAACATAGATGAGATAACATATTAAAACTAAGTCAACATGTAGCCCACAGGGAACCTTATGTATGGATTAGTGGCCCCTTTTTCTAGTTAGTAAAAAAAAAAAAAAAGCAGAAGTAGCAGTAATGATCTCAGACAAAGCAAAAGCCAAAATATACCTAATTAAAAGAGATAAGCAGGAAAATGACCTCTTACTAAAAGGCACTATAGACAATAAAGTATTGTCAATACTAAATATGTATGCACCAAATGGCATAGAATCCAAATTCTTAAAGGAAAAATTAAATGAATTACATGAAGTAATAGTAAAACTATAATAGTGGAGGTCCTCATCTTTCCCTCCTCAGAGCTAGATAAATTCAGCCGTAAAATAAACAAGGAAGGAATTAAGGAGACAAATAGAATGCTAGAAAAGTTAGATATGATAGACCTCTGGAGAAAATTAAATGAGAATAGAAAGGAGTATACCTTTTCCTCAACTGTACATAGTACCTTTACATAAAAATGACTTATGTATTAGGGCATAAATACCTCACAACCAAATGCAGAAAAGCATAAATATTAAATGCATCCTTTTTAGAACATAGTACAGTAAAAATGACATTCAATAAAGGGCAGTGGAAGCATAAAATAATAACTAATCAAAAACTAAATAATCTAGTCCTAAAGAATTATTGAGTCAAAAAGCAAATCATAGAAACAATAAATAATTTCACTAAAGAGAATGACAAAATAAGACAGTATACTAAAATATATGAGATGCAACCAAAGTAATACTGAGGGGGAAATTTGTATCTTTAAATGCTTACATCAGTAAAATAGAGGAAGAACAGATCAATGAATCAGATATGCAATTAAAAAAAAAAACCTATAAAAAGAACAAATGAAAACTCCTCAATTAAACACCAAATTGTAAATCCTGAAAATCAAAAGGAAATTAATAAAATTGAAAGAAAATCATTGAACCAAAAAATAAATCACAGGTTTTACGGGAAAAAAATAGATAAACCATTGGTTAATTTGACTAAAAAACAAAATTACCAGTATCAAAAATGAAAAGCATGAATTCACTGCCAATAAGAATGAAATTAAAGCAATTATTAGGAGTTATTCTGCAGCCAAAATTAGAAGTGAAATGGGAAACTGAGGGAAGGGGAGGGAAATCATACAGCAGCTTTTTCTGATAAAGACTTGATTTCTCAAATATGTAGAGAACTGACCCAAATTTATAAAAATATGAGCCATTCTTCAATGCTATAGATTATATACCAGTAAAACTTGCAATCTAAGTAAAATGGATGTATACAAAATGAATATATACAAAAATATAAGTTGCCCAGATGAACAGGAAAGGAAATAGAATACTTAAATAATCCTGTCTTAGAAAAAGAAATTGAACGAGCTATCAATGAACTTCCTCATAAAAAAACCCCCATGACCAGATGGATTTACAAGTAAATTCTCCTAAACTTTGAAGGAAGACTTAATCCCAATACTACATAAACTATTTGAAAGGCAAAGAGTTCTACTAAATTCCTTTTATGATACAAATATGATTTTGATACCTAAACCAGGGAGAGCAAAACAGAGAAAGAAAACTATAGATGAATTTCCTTAATGAATATAGATACAAAAAAAATAAAATACTAGCAAGGAAGTTACAGTGATATATCACAAAGGTCACATGGGATTTAGACCAGGAGTACATGGCTAATTCAATAGTAGGAAAACTAAACACAGTTGACCATATCAGTAACAAAACAACAGAAATCATCTGGTTGTATCAGATGCAGAAAAAGCTTTTGACAAAATTCAATACATCCTTCCCATTAAAAACATTAGAAAGTATAGGAATAAGTAGAACCTTTCTTAAAATGGTAAGTAGTATGTAATTAAAGAGCAAGCAATATATATAACAGAAATAAAATAGAACTCTTCCTAGTAAGGTAGGGGGTGAAACAAGGATATCCATTATCACCACTATTAGGCAACATTGTAGCTATATAGTAAGACAAGAAAAAGAAACTGAAGGAATAAAAAAGGGCAATGAGGAAACAAAACTATTGCTCTTTGCAGATGATATGATGGTGTACGAAGAGAACCCTAGAGAATCAACTAAAAATATTTGAAAACAATTAACAACTTGTGCAAAGTTGCAGAATATACAATAAACCCACATAAATCATCAGCATTGGGGGGGGCGGAGCCAAGATGGCGACTGGAAAGCAGTAACTGGCGTGAGCTCCCCACCAAGTCCCTCCAAAAACCTATGAAAAAATGGCTCTGAACCAATTCTAGAACTACAGAACCCACAAAGGGGCAGAGGGAAGCAGG
>CM053623.1:284332280-284371459 GCA_028646595.1 Phalanger gymnotis
CTAGATTGGAGCAAGTGGAAGCTAGTGATTTGATGAGAAATCAAGATATTATCAAACAGAGCCAAAGGAATGAAAAAATGGAGGACAATGTGAAATATCTCATTGGAAAAACCACTGACCTGGAAAATAGATCCAGGAGAGAGAATAAATCATCAGCATTTCTATATACTACCAGCACAACCTAGAAGGAAGAGAGAGAGAAATCCTTTTAAAATAACCACAGACAATATAAAATACTTAGAAGTTCACCTGCCAAGACAAACCCAGAGGCTATATGAACACAATTATAAGACACTTTTTACACAAAGACAGATCTAAATAATTGGGGAAATATTAATTGCTTATGGGAAGACTGAGCCAATATGATAAAAATGACAATTTTAAGTTTGGTATTCATTGCCATACCAAACTACCAAAGACTTTCTTTATAAAGATGGAAAAAAAAATAGTAACAATTCATCTGGAGAAACAAAAGGTCAAGAATATCAAGAGAATCAATGAAAAAAAAATAGGTGAAAAAAGGCAGCTTAGCAGTGTCAGATTTCAAACTATATTATAAAGTGATAATCATGAAAACAGTCTGGTACTGGCTAAGAAGTAGAGTGGTAGATCAGTGTTATAGATTAGGTACACAGTAAGAAGTGACCACAGTAATTTAGTGTTTGATAAAGCCAAAGATCTAAGTTTTTGAGGTAAAAACTCACCATTTGACAACTGCTGGGAAACCAGTAAAACAATTTGGAAGAAACTAGGCATAGACCAACACTTTACACCATATACTAAGATGCTGTTAAAATGGATAAATGATTTACACATAAAGGGTGATCACATGTAAATTAGAGGAGCTTGGAAAAATGTACCTTCCAGATCTATGGATAAGGGAAGAGTTTATGACTGACAAGAGAAAGAGATAATTACAGGAAGTAAAGTGAATAATTTTGACTACATGGAATAAAAAAAGGTTTTGCATGAACAAAACTAATGCATTCAAAATTAGAAGTAAAATGGGAAAATGGGGTGGGGGGATCTTAAAGCATGTTTTTCTGATCTAAACCTCATTTCTCAAATACATAAAGAACTGAGCTGAATTTGTAAAAATATGAATCATTCCTCAATTGCTAAATGGTCAAAGGATATGAACAGTTTTCAGGAGAAGTCAAAGCTATCAATTCTCACATTTTAAAAAAATGCTCTAAGTGACTATTTATTAGAGAAAAGCAAACCAAAACATCTCTGAGACACCACCCCACACCTGTCAGATTGGTTAACATGACTGAAAAGGAAAAAGGACAAATGCTGGAAGCGATGCAGAAAAATTGGGACATGAATGCACTTTTAGTGGAGTTAGGAACTGGTCCAGCCATTTTGGAGAACAATTTGGAAGTGCTCAAAAGACTGTAAAACTGTGCTTACCCTCTGACCTAGCAATATCATTAATAGGTCTGTAACCCAAAGAGATCAAAGAAAAGGGAAGAGGACCTATTTATACAAAAAAATTTTTGCAGCAGCTCTTTTTGTAGTGGCAAAGAATTGGAAATTGAGGGGATGCCCATCAATTGGGGAATGGCTGAACAAATTGTGATATATGATTGTGATGGAGTACTATTGTGCTATAAGAAATGATGAACAGGATGGTTTCAGAAAAACCTGGGGAGACTTATATGAACTGATACAAAGTGAAATGAGAAGAACCAGGAGACCATTGTACATAGAAACAGCTATATTTTAAGGATGATCAACTGTGAAAGACTTAGCTACTCTGATCAAGACAGTTCCCAAGGGGTCATGATGAAAAATGCTATATAGCTTGAGAGACAGAACTGATGAACTCTGAATACAGTTTGAAGCATACTTTTTTTTTAATTTTATTTTTCTTGATTTTTTTGCAGTGTGCTTTCTTTTGTAATGTGACTTATATGGAAATATGTTTTGCATGACCCTCACATGTATAATTGATATCATATTGTTTGTCTTCTCAACGGGCATTATAGGAATAGTACACTGGGAGAAGATTTGGAAATTAGAGTTTCTAAAAATGAATATTAAAATTTTTTGTGTAATTGGGAAACATTCAAAATAAAAATATTTTTTAAAAATAAATCTGTTGGAAAATTCCTTTTATTTTGTTTTGTTCTCTAAGAATCTACTGCTATTCCTAAAGTCTCTATTTCTATGAAGGTACATCTGTTTTCCTGGTTATTCAGATTCCATCATCTTGAAGTTGTCTGGGACTCTGGGAAATTGAGTGACTTGCCATGATCAAATGACCATTATAGCAGAGGTAGGACTTGAACTCAGGGCTTTTTTCCTGTCTGAAAGGTTGTCTCTATCTCCACTGTTCTACAATGTGCCTCATTTTTCATCATCACCTCAAATAATTCAGGCTGTGGCACTAAGTGTTTCTTGGTTCTTTTTGTTTCTGCTCTTTATATAGCTAACGTCACTGCTGTAGGATTTTTTTTTCCTCTTTCTTTCTTGGAATTAGGTGTCACATGTGGTCTGTTTTAGTAACATAGTGTTTTTTCACATGTGAAGTTAGCTCAGAGTCAGACTTTAGCTGTTTTCTATCCATCTTTCAGAAGTGATTCAAGATGATATTTCCTTGGAAGCCCACAAAGTTAAAACACTCCATTCAAATAAAATGGCCGTTTTTTTTTTTTGTAGAATCAGTGAACCAAGGCTTTCAGTGAAAGGTGAAGAAGTTTTTGTTATTAAAGGGGGAAAAAATGAAGCCTATAGGTTTTCAATTGAACAAGTTCTCTCTGGTTACATCTTGGGCTTCCAGTGGGCTTTGGAACCAGGTCAGAGATCATAAATGGTAACTCCATAGTCTTCAGTATGACAACATACAGCCGGAGACACTTAATAAACTATGTCCTTGATATTGACATAATATTTTGACTTTATTTCTTTTCCTCAGTGTAGGAAAACATAAAACAGAGACACTCAATTCTTTTTGTGAATTGACAAAAAATGAGAATCCAGTTAAGATCAGAGAGTTGGAAGGGATCTGATATGACCTTCATTCTACACTTCAGACAGATGTCTCCAGTCGACCCAGAAGGGCTCTTACTGGACTATTTCTATAGATCTCCAAGAAGGTTGATTTTATAAGTAACCTTGCTTGTAGCCTAAAGTTCTTCTTTGTGCTTAGCTGCTAAAGAGACATTCATTCTCTTATGAAAATTGGCCCATTGCCTGCCTCCTTAAGATAACTCTCCATTTACCTAAAAGTTTATTAAGTTACTTTTGCCATATTTTGTTCTCCAATTGTAAAATCTCAACTCTTAAACCTTTTATCATAGATTACTGTTTTCAGACAGCCATTAGTTACACTTCTTACTCCTTTAAGTTGTACTATCTTCAGCTTCTTGAAATCATCTTAAAATGTAGAACCCAGTGCTAGGTATGCTATAGTGCCCTAGGCCTGGTTGTTCCATGTTAAGCTCTTTCAGGTGTATCTCAGTGTCATGTTAACTTTTGTAATAATCATGCTATGTTGTGACGTAGTATGATTCCAAGATATTTTTTTTTGTAGTACTTGAAGATAGTAAATATTTTAACCATATGCTATTTTTTAAAAATGATAATAAAGAGAAGTGGTTTTCAAATAGCTGTTCAGAGTTTAAAAGGATTTCTTGAAATCCTTTGGAAATCATGTTGGAAATGTTGAATTGTTGCATACTTCATTACCTCTAGGACTCACCTTGTCACTGTGCCAAGGACTGCGGTTCTCTAACATTAAAAAAAAAAAGCCATATAAAGGTCTCATGGACCTTGAAACTTTGGCAAACTCTTTATAGTATTTTGAAAGGGATGGATGAAGAGGCCAAGTAAACTTTATTATCTTGGGCCAGACAACTTTTAAACTTCCTCAAAGATTTAGAGGCTTACCTCTGTCAGAGTTTAAAATATAATGAATATGCCCCACCTTTCATAAATCCTGACTTATTTTTATTTATATTAAAAATGACTGCTCATACTAGTCCTAACCATTATCGTAAATGTACAGGGGAGGCTGTTGTTTTGTGTATTGATGATGATGGACAAGGACATTAGTTACTATACTGGTACTGATCAGTTTTTTGCAGAATACATATCAATTAATCAATAAACCATCAACATGCATTTATTGAGTGCCTACTGTATGCTACATGCTATCTTAGTACTGCATCGACTTGACTCAGAGGATAAAATTCTGGGCTTGGAGAGAGGAAGATGAGTTCAAATCCAGCCTCAAACATTTACTAGCTGTATGACCCTTGGCAAACCAATTAACCTCTGCCTGCCTCAGTTTCATTATCTGTAAAATTTGGATAACAATAGCACCTTCCTCCTAGGGTTGCTACGAGAATCAAAAGAATAGAAGAAATGTAAAGCACTTAGCTTAGTGCCTGGCATATAGTAAGCACTATATAATTATGAGCTGTTATTGTTATTCCTATCATTTTTATCATCATTTATCTTCTCCCAAGTTTGTTGTGAGGATCAAAAGAGATTATCTTTGTAGAGTATTTAGCATAGTGCCAGGCACACACAAAGACAAAAATGAAACTTTTTTTTTATTTTGGTGGAGGAAAAATATTGTATGATATGTAATATGTATAATATATACAAATATATAAGTAGTGTTATATATTTGTATATAAAAGAAATATAGCTTAGTTTTGAGGATGAGGCCCATGTGGAGATCAGGAAAGATCTTGTGTAGAAAGTGGCACATGAGAGTTAAATTAGGAGGAAATTAGAGATTCTTAGACGTTGAGGAGAGGAGGGATTCCCTGCTGGGTTGGGAGGCAGCCTGTACAAAGACACAGAGATGTCTTATGGATGGAGTATCCTTTGTGATGAATTGCACAAAGGCTGGTTTGGCTGGGCTATAGAGTATCTTGAGGGGAGTAACATGTAGAAAGATTGGTTTAAACTTGATTGTGAAGAGATTGGTGTGAAGCAGTGGAGTTTGTACCGTATTCTGGAGCTAATAGGGAGCTTCATGATTAGGGGAGTGACCTGAGCAGACCTGTGGTTTAGGAATATTGATTTGTTAGCTTTACAAATGTGGAGGGGAGGAAGGAGAAATTTAAGGCAAGGAAACCAATTAGGAGGCTATTGGAATAGTCGTGGCAGGGGGTAATAAAGGCCTGAACTAGTGGTTCTATCTATATACGACTAGTATATTCAACTCTTTCTTCATCTTACGAACTGTGCAATGCCATTTGTCAGAATGAGCCACACCGTGTCTGATTTCTGATTTTCATCCTCTTTTTATTTGTTTAGTATTTTATTTTTCCCTGATTATATGTAAAAAGTTTTTAATATTTGTTTAAATTTTGAATTCAAAATTCTCTCCCTCCCTTCCCCCCTCATTGAGAAGGCAACCAGTTTGCATAGGTTATACACACATAGTCATGCAAAACATATTTCCATGTTAGTCATGTTATGAAAGAAAACATAGACCCTCACCCCTCTAAAAAAAAAACCCAGAAAAATAAAGAAATAAAAGTAAAGAAAAATAAAAGTAAGAAAAAAAATATGCTACGATCTATATTTAGACTCCATCAGTTCTGTCTCTGGAGGTGGACAGCATTTTTCATCAAAAGTTCTTCAGAGTTGTCTTGGATTGTTGTATTGCTGAGAATAGCTAAGTTATTCACAGCCGACCATGGTACAATATTGCTATTGCTGTGAAAAGTGTTCTGCTAGTTCTCATTTTACTTTGCATCAGTTTTTGTAAGTCTTTCCAGGTTTTTCTGAGTTCTTCATTTCTTGTAGCACAATAGTATTCTATCACAATCATGTACCACAATTTCTTCAGCCATTTCCCAGTTGATGGGCATCCCCTCAATTTCCAGTTCTTTGCTACTGGAAATGAATGGCTATAAATATTTTTGTATATTTAGGCTACTTTCCTTTTTGTTTTTTATCTCTTTGGGATACAGACCCAGTAGTGTTATTCCTGGGTCAAAGGGCATGGTTTTATACCCCTTTATGCATAGTTCCATATTGCTCTACAAAATGGTTGAATCACTTCACAACTCCACCAACTGTGCATTAGTGTAACAACAATGATGTTAGCAGCTGCTGTGGGGGGCATAAGACCAACAATACCAGCCCACAGGAGGGCTGCTAGCACAGGTTCTTTGATCTGCTTTTTTAAGGAAAGCAACTTTAAGGGGTTAACAATCTCACTTTAAACATACATATACCATTCACTTAGTTCAGGGGAAAAGCCAGCACCCTGAACTTCAGAGAGAATACAAACAGAAATTACAAGCATACATTATATAAATAGAGCAAATAAGCACAAATACATACAGTTACCAGAGAGATGCACCAACATCTGGGTTTTCAAAGCCAGGGGCCTCCAGCGGTTACCCAGAGTCTAATCTGGTCGAATCACACCACACACTTTCAGTGAGTGAGAGCCCCAAAGCAAACCACCAACCTCAGAGCTTATATACCCTGTTCAGGGTCAGAGGTTGTCACAACCATGCTTCAAAACCATGTGCCTCAAACCCATGTGATTTAAGCCTTCCCATAGCTTAAGCAGGTCAAAGACTCTTGATCAAATCAAAGACTTCTGATTCAAAGGCAAGACTAGATCAAAAGCACTTGATGGACTTAGCATTCCAAAAGAGAAGGCAACAAAAAAGTCCCACCCTGCTTAACATTATAATTAGAGTCTCAATTTTCCCACATCCCCAGCAACATTTGTCATTTTCCTTTTCTGTCATATTAGCCAATCTGATAGGTGTGAGGTTATCCTCAGAATTGTTTTAATTTTCATTTCTACAATCAGTAGTGATTTAGAGGATTTTTTTTAATATGGCTATAGATTTGATTACTTCATCTGAAAACTGCCTGTTCATATATTTTAATCATTTATCAATTGGGTAATGGCTCTTATTTTTATAAATTTGACTCAGTCTTCTATATATTTGAGAAATGAGGACTTTATCAGAGAAGTTTGCTGCAAGATTTTTTATATTTCACTCCATCCTGTTTTCCTCTTGTTTATTCTACTCTCTTTCCTGTCACCCTGCCCCTCCTCAAAAGTGTTTTGCTTCTGACTACTGCCTCTCCAAACTACCTTCCTTTCAATCATCCCTCTCCCCTTCTTTTATACCTTTCCACTCCTATATTCCTATAGGATCAGATAGATTTCTATACCCAATTGAAGGTGTGTGTTACTCTCTCTTTGAGCCAATTCCAATGAGACTAAGGATGGAGTATTCCCCACCACCTTCCCTATCTTTTTCCTCTCCATTGTAAATGGTTTTGTGCCTTTTTTATGTGAGATAATTTACCACATCCTATGTCGCCCTTTCCATCACTGCTTTCTTCCTTCTCACCCCTTAAATTTTATTTTTTTGATATCATCTCATATTCAACTCACATCTGTGTCTTTTGCCTATGTATACTCTTTCTAACTGCCCTAATAATTGAAGAGGTCTTAGGAGTTAGAAGTATCATCTTCCCAAGTAGGAATGTAAACACTTTAATCTTATTGACTCCCTTATGATTTCCCTTTCCTGTTTACCTTTTTATGCTTCTTTTCAGCCTTGTATTTGAAAGTCAGATTTTCTATTCAGCTCTGATCCTTTCATCAGGCATGTTCGATACTCCTCTTTTTCATTGAATATCCATTTTTTTCCCCTGAAGGGGAAGGTAGGTAATTCTTGGTTGTAATCCTAGCTCCTTTTGCCCTCTGGAATATCATATTCCAAGCCTTCCTGTTCTTTAATGTAGAAACTGCTAAATCTTGTGTTATCTTGACTGTGGCTCCCCCATATATGAATTATTTCTTTTGGGCTGCTTGCAATTTTCTCCTTGACCTAGGAGCTCTGGAATTTGGCTGTAATATTCCTGGGAGTTTTCGTTTTGAGATCTCTTTCAGGAGGTAATCATTGGATTCTTTCAGTTTCTATTTTACCCTCTGGTTCTAGAATATTAAGGAAGTTTTCTGTGATAATTTCTTGAAAAATGATATTTAGGCCCTTTTTTTGATCATGCCTTTCAGCTAGTCCAATAATTTTTAAATTGTCTCTCCTGGAGATTAGTTGTTTTTCTGAAGAAATATTTCACATTTTCTTTTATTTTTTTCATTCTTTTCATTATTTTATTGTACCTTTTTATCTCATAAAGTCACTAACTTCTACTTGCTCAATTCTAATTTTTAAGGTATTTTTTTTGTCAGCTTTTTTTAACTGCCTTTTCCATTTAGCCAATTCTACTTTTTAAGGAGTTCTTTTCTGCAGTGAATTTTTGTACCTTTTTTTTGACTTCACCAATTCTGCTTTTTAAGGAGTTCTCCTTATTAGATTTTTGTACCTGTTTTACCATTTGGCCAATTTTGTTTTTTAAGGTATTGTTTTTCCTTCAATTTTTTTGTGCATTTATTAAGCTGTTGACTCTTTTTTTCATGATTGTCTTTCATCACTCTCATTTCTCTTCCCAGTTTTTCCTCTACTTTGCTTACTTGATTTTTAAAATCCTTTTTGAGCTCTTTCATGACCTGAGACCAATTCATATTTTTCTTGGCAGCTTTGGATGTAGAGGTTTTGACTTTGTTGTCTTCTTCTGAGGGTATGTTTTGATCTTCCTTGTCATCATAGTAACTTTCTGTAGTCAGGATCTTTTCCTGCTGTTTGCTCATTTTTCCAGTCTCTATGTTGACTTTTAACTAAAGTGTGCCTCTGCTTCCATAGTGGAAGTGGCACTATCCTAAGCTTCAGGATTTCTATGAAGCTGTTTTTCAGAGATACTTCTAGAGACCTGTAAGTTTTCAGTTCTTCCAAAATGGTATGATCTAAGGAGAGGTGTTTGCTCCTCTCCTGGACTGTGCTCAGGTCTGTAAGTGACCACAAGCGCTCTTTTCAGCTTTGCAATCACGATCAGAGTCCCCACTCCTCTGTGGCCACAAGCTCTGGTGAGCTAGTGCTCCTCCTCACCCTGGGACTGTCCCCAGGACCAATACCTAGATACTAGTATGGGCAAAGCAACAGAATCCTGCCCCCAGTGCCAGCAAAGAGACCCTGTAATCTCTTTCTGACCAATTATCTGACCTCTTTACCATCTATGGCCTGAGAGCTCCAAAGGAGCTGCTGCCAGTACTCATTTAGTGGCTCCCAAGGCTTGTTCCTGATTTATTGGGGCACTGTTGGCTCTGGCGCAGCCTGCACTGGACTGTGCTCCACTTTCACCCTGGTGTCATAGATCTATCTTGCCGATCTCACAAGTTTTCTTGGGCTGGAAAATTGTTTCATCCTGTCCTTTTGTGCATTCTGCCAATCCAGAATTTGTTTGGCAGCATTATTTAAAGTTATTTCAAGAGGAATTTGGGAGAGCTCAGGTGAATTCCTGCTTTTTCTCTGCCATCTTGGCTCCATCCTCTGATGTTTATCTTAATGTTGCTCTTTCTGCCTTGAACTTCATAATCATTATGAATTACATACTTTTGCCTCAGCTTTCATTTCAGTCACTAGTTGAATTTTCTCCTTATTTCCCAGAATTCTTCACGTTTTTCTTTTGCTTTTGGCCAATGATTGTGATTTACTGCTGGTTTACTGTCTGTTAGTGAGTACTGAATTTAGCTAATTCCTCTGTGCTTCTTTCCCATTCCCATCCCCAGGGATCATCTGTAGGCTTGTTATTCTTTTTGTTTGTTGTTCAGTTGTTAGTCGTGTCCAACTCTTTGTGACCCTATGGACTATATAGCATACCAGGCCCTTCTATTCTCTACTATCTCCTGAATCTTTAGAAATATGGCCAATTTATAGGCTTAGAGTAGCTTAATTAAAAGATGAGGTAGCTGATGGCAGATTGGATAGAGCACTGCAGCTGGAGTCTGGAAGACCTCAGTTTAAATCCAGGCTCAGACATGTAGTAGTTGTGTGACCCTGGGCAAGTCACTTAACCTCTTCCTGCCTTAATCTACTAGAGAAGGAAATGGCAAACCTCTTCAGTATGTTTGCCAAGAAAACCCCACGGACAGCATTGGCCTTCTGGGTTGTGAAGAGTTGGACATAAACGAACGACTGAGCAACAGCAAAAGTAAAGGGATAGGCATATTTCTTAGGTGTAGAAGTCCTCCAATCTTGCAAATTTCTTTTGTTCTCTTCAGGAAAGGTTTCTTAAATATATAGTTATTTTCTGGGTTCTTATGATTTGAGAGTGGGAACAAGAAAAAAATGGGAAAAATGGTATTTTGCAATGTTACCTTAAAATTATTCTCTTAGAACAACATGCGCTCATGCTCACGTGAAAACTTTATATCACCTGAAAATGAAGCTTTTTTCAACCCTGAAGAAAGCTAGATAAATATGAGTTTGATTTGGTAGAATCTTACCATTAGATTGAAAGAGCTTTGCAGTCCAAGAAAACCGTCTAGCTTGAATGATGGTACTCGGAAAAAGAAAACTTTCTTTTAAAATAAGTATGTGCAAAGTACATAATAATAATAACGTTAATAAAATACAATAATAATGTTATTATTGAAGATCCAGTATTTTTATACTAGATATGAGAATGTTGTAGTAAATTGAGCCCTCTGCCATTCATCTGATCAATTCAGGAGGAGCTTCAGAAAATTTAGTTTGCTACAATTGTGCGGTTTAACATTTACCCTATTAATGTTACAGTGAACTGATTTTTAAAAATCCATACAGGAAACTATAAGCACTTTGGGAAAAAAAGTTAATATTTTAATTAATAGAGTATGCTCATGGACTCTCTGTGTGGTTTATTCCTTGGCTAATGAGATGTTGTGTTAACCAAATGTAACATTGGGTTTTGTTTTGCTTTAATCAGAGAGACTGGTGGTGGTAGCTGAGCACTGTGAAAGGAGCCTGGAAGAATTTCTCCGAGAAAGGAAACCTGTGAGGTACTGTGGAATATCAGGATGATTAGGAGGGGAAAAGGGTAAAAATTGGCAAAAGAAAAAGCATTTTAAATGAAAACTGCAGAGTGTTGTGTTTTTTTAATTGCTTAATTACAAAATCCAGGGGCATTTTTTCTAATTTTAGGAAATTTAATTCACAGACACTATAGAAGTTCAGTATTAACATTTTCCAGGGCTCAGGAAATGGCATTCAGGCATGTTCAGACTGCTGAACAAATGAGTTGTTAGGAAGGTATGTTTGAAAATGTGAAGTCTCTGTAGTGCTAGGCATTTTAAGGATTTGACAGAGAGAATACTACAACTTGCTTCTTTACATGCTTAAAGTAATTTATTTTATTCACAATCATTTATGAACCAAGATGATTATCTACATACGGTATTTAACTGAAAAAGAATATTTCTTGGGGAAAAAAACTAGCTCTTTAAGGTTTATAAGATACTGTATGTGTTACCTTATGTGATCCTCGAAACAATCCTGTGAGGGAGGTGCTATCATTATCTCTATTTTACAGATGAAGAAACTGAGACTGAATGAACTTAAGTGACAAAGCCAGGAAGTCTCTGAGGCAGGATTTAAATTCAGGTCTTCCTAATAACAAATCCAGCATTCCCTACTCCCCAGGAAAAGTATCATTATGTCTGTGTCCACTAGGAATAGCGTCAGGAGTGCTAAAGCCTTGGAAGAGCTAGTGAAGAAAGTTAAGGACAAAAAAGAGTGTTTTGTTCTGAGCTTAGATAAAACATGATGGTGTTAACAGATAGCCAAAAGGATCCAGAATAGGTAATTCGGCTCTTACTTTGCTTCTTCTGTTTTCTCTGACAAAGAGAAGGCTTTTTGGACTACTACAGGTCAAAAAATGGCAAATAGGGAGCAGACAGGAAAGATCATTAGGATGATGGCAGGAGAGCACCAAGCTTCTCTTGAATAATTAAAAGGCCTGTGGCCTGGAAGTGTGGTGGATGTGATTACTGAGCCACTGTGATCATGGAGAAAGGGAGAAGTATCACAAGACTGCAGAAGGGCAAATATTCTCCTGATTTTTTTTTTAAATGGAAAAGAATAGAATCTGTGAACTACAGGCCATTAAGTTAGATTTTAATTTTTGGTTGGTTAGTGGACGTTTAGAAAAGGAAGAGGTAATTACAGAAAGTCAGCTTGGTCTCAACAAAGAACAGGTCAGACCACAAACGTCATTTCCTTTTGTTGTAGGCTTGCCAGACTGGTAGGTAAGGGGCATGCAGTAGACATAGTTGACTTAGATTTTAGCAAAATATTTGACTTTTAAGCTACTGAGATCTGAGCTAGACCATTAGGTGGGTTTGAAACTATTTAAAAGGCTAGACCCAAAAAGTAGACATTAATTATTTAATGTCAGTTTAAAAAGAGGTCACTAATGGAGTGTACCAAGGACCTATGTTTGGCCCTGTGCTATATAACACTTTTATCACTAAATTGAATAAAGGAAAGTTAGGTAGTAGATATCCATTTATAGTTTTTTTTTCCATATATCTTATGGGGTTTTTTGGTACATTTTATGTTTTTTTTGTTTTGTTTTACTTTGTGGTTTTTTAGGGCTTGATGCTACAACTCTTCATTTGATATATTATGGACAGATGTAGTATGGGTATAAGTAAGCTGTAGTTTATTACTAGTAATGAATCACACTTAAAAAGTGGGTGTATACTCACTTAATGTGCCAATTGTGTCACGTTAGTTGTAGAGCACTGAAGTTGGTGCTGTCAGGACAGTGAGACCACCTCCTCTTCCTCTGCCCCAAGACTTGTGGATACATATCTTGGCATAATGTACACAGAATCACTTAATATGTATCCTGGAGTCTTGGAGCAGAGGGTGGTCCCATTGTCCTGATGGAACTCATGTTGGGAAGTTGGGGATGATTGGTTGTTGTCCTTTGTTCTGGAAGAGGACTAAAATGACATCACTTTGCTTGAGTCAAGATTCATTGTGTCCAGCTGTGGCTGATCAGGCCACTACAAGCTTGGAATGCCCTACCAAAGGTTGGGTACAAATAGTCTGGGGTAGATAACTCCACCCCAACGTCTGGGGTAGATACTCCAAACTTTCACATCCTGCATTTCCTTTGAGCTGTTTCAATTCTGCTTTGCTCATCTTCTCTGATGTGGGCACACCATGCTGAGCTGTCCTGTGCCAGTGTCTCCCATGTCACACAATCAATTCCAAGGTTCTTGAGAGGGACCTTCAGAGTATTCTTGTATCACTTCTTCTGACCACCATGTTGTAACAACAATGTGGCTTGCAGCTGCTGTGGGGGTGAAAGACCCAAAGAGCAGCAACAAGAGCTGCCAGCACAGGTTCTTTGACATACTTTTCTAAGGAAAGCAACCTTAAGGGTTTAACAATCTCACTTTAATCAAACATACATATATCATTCACTTAATTCAGGGGAAAAGCCAGCACCTTGAACTTCAGAACAAATACAAATAGAAATTACAGAAAGAAAATTTCAACAGATCAGATAACACAATTCAACAGACAGGCTTTGTTTGATCAAGACATCGAATAGATAGTTACCAAAAAGAGAAACACCAACATCTGGGTTTTCTTCAAAGCCAGGATGGGGGTGGGGGGAGCCACTCCTTGACAGCTGCCCACAGTCTCCACATCCACTCTTCCAATGAATGAGAGCCCCAAACAAAATGCTTACCTCCGAGTTTATATATCCTTCTTAGGGCCTGGAAGGCTTCACACCTGATCAGCAAATGGGTGTGGACCTGGGGCTTTGCACATAGTAAGACTTAATCAAAGGCACTTGATTACTTTAGCATTCTAAAAGAGAAAACAGTAAAAAAAAAAAAAAAGTCCCACTCTAATTACAATACACATGTGAGCTCTTGCCCTGTATGGGAAGGGGATATTTCAAGGAATAGAACCTACCACTTACCAAGGGAGCGTTAGCTCCAGATTGTACAATGACAGATTCCTCCAGTCTTAACAGCTTTTGGGAATAGGTCATCAGAAGTCATAGTCTGGAGTTTAAGTATATCAGGGAGCATTTAGGTTGGGGAAGAGATTAAAGGCTATGCCTTTTGGTATTTCTGTGTGTACACATTTCCTTCTCCCCATAGTCAGCCTAAAAAAATGGACTTAATCTCATTTGTTTACCTTTAGAAACAACTTTTAAAGTAGGTGCATCCTGTCTCCTTTCCTTGCCTTGCAAGAAAAAATTCTTCTCACCTTTTAATCCAGTCTGGAATTCCTTTGACAAAAAACTAAACCAAACATTTCATTCCACATTAAAAATGAAAGCTACAAAAAGCAAATGTCTCACTAAATTTAAGGGAGCTTGCACAAATACACAAGCCTAAGACCCATTCATTCCCCAGCAGCCAAGGGGTCAAAAGATGTAAAGAAGTAGTTTTCAAAAGAAAAATGGAACACTATTGGCAACCATCTAAGAGAATGCTCCAAATCTCTAATAAGAAAAAAGCAATTCTGAGATTTCACTTCACACCTAACAAATGGGTAGAGATGAAAAGATGGATGTAGTTAATGTTAGAAAGGTAACAGAGAAACAGGCACACTGATGCATTGTTGGAGGAGCTATGAATTAGTCCAATCCAGGGATGAGGAACCTGTGGCCTCGTGGCTACATATGGCCTTCTAGATTCTTGGGTATGGCCTTTTGACTGCGTCCATGTTTTACAGAACAAATCTTTTTATTAAGGGGATTTGTTCTGTGAAGTTTGGATTCAGTCAAAGGACCATACTTGAGGACCTAGAGGACCACGTGTGGCTTTGAGGCCACAGGTTCCTCAGACAATTTTGAATTATGCTAAAATTGGGACCAAAATGTCTCTTCTTTTTGATCCTGAGGTCTAGTTGCCGGGCATAGACGCCAAAAAGGTCAAAGACAGAAAGAAAGGTTCTGTATACACCAAAATATTCTTAGTAGCGCTTCTATAATCGCCAAGAATTAGAAACAAAATAGATACTTGTCAGTTGAGGAAAGACTGAACAAACTGTGGCCCATAAATGAAATGGAATAGTAGTGTGCTGTATTGGATGCTATGAATATGAACAATTAAGAGAAGCTTTGGGAGACTTATAAACTGATGAACCAAGAAAACAGTATACCTAATGCTTACAATAATGAAGCAGAAAGAGCACAAAAAATTAGAGTGACCAAACTTGTTCATGAAAAATCAATCAGTTAACATTTCTTCCATCCTTTTTATGTGCTAGGCACTGTGAGAAAATGGACCACTCTTCTTTCTTTTTCCTTTCTTATTTTGCACTTTTCTGCACTCTCTGTTACATTCATATCAGCCTGAAAGCTGTTTCCTGTATATGATTTCCCATTTTCCACTCTTGTATCTTCGTATAGTTGGTCCCCATATCTGCTGGGAACTAGCTTTCATTCATTAGGTTGTGAGCTCCTTGAAGGCAGAGACTGTCTTTTGCCTCTTTTTGTATCCCCAGAGCTTAGAACAATATGTGGCACATAGTAGATACTTAATAAATTTTTATTGATTTATTGATTGATTCAGTTTTGGAAATGTGACTGCCTTTCCTGTTCTCCAGAATATAGTTTCACACTGTCTTCTGGACATCTCCACCTGAAGAGTTAACCTCCTTGAGAGCAGGGCTCTTGTTTTCGTCTTTTATCCCTAGCTGTTTGTCTTTATCCTGGTTCTGCTTATCCCTCGTCCCTAGAAAGTCTAGCCATGTAATAAGTACCTAATGAATAATGAGTTGAACTGAAGTTTAAGCTAACTGTTAATATTAACATTCTCAAAATAGAACTTACTATCTCCTCCTCACCCTTATCCTCTTTAACCCCCAAAATGTTCTCTTCCTCTGCTCTGTTGCATAATAATATAAAAACATTTATCTAGCTCTCGCTTTGTGCCAGACATTGTGCTAAGGGCTTTATTATATTTTCTCATTTGATCCCCACAACAATCCTAAGAGGTAGGTGCTGCTGTTGCCTCCATTTTACATATGAGGAAACTGAGGCAAAGAGAAGTTAAGTGACTTGTTCAAGGTCACACAGCTAGTAAGAGGCTGAGGTCAAATTTGAACTTGGGTCTTCCTCACTCTAGGCCGAGTGTTGTATCCATTGAGCATCCAGATGCATAGTGAATAGAATACCTGACTTGGCATCAAGAAGATCCTAGGTTTAAAGACCTAGGTTCAGATCCTAACCTTCACCCAGAAAAGAATGTACACTCCTTGAGGATACAGAGCAGTTTCACATCTGTCTTTCTGTTTCCGCTGCCTGGCACAGTGCTTGACACGATATGCAAGGAGAGCATATACTGGAGACTAGGGACATGGAGCCCATCAGTCAATCAGCAAGCATTTATCAAGTACACACTATGTCAGGCATGGTACTGGGGTGCAAAGAGAAAAATGAAACTGTCCCTGCCTTGGAGGACAAACTTGACAGGTGCCACTTTTGCCTTGGTTCCACTGGTGGTATTCAGCTGGTTCACACTGGTTCAGCAGAACCAGTACCTAATTTTAGGTTGAGTTCTGGAAACCAGTTGTTAGCCAGTACGGGGCCTGTGCCCCCCACATCAGCAGCGGGGGCAATGCCTCAGCTCAGGTCCCTGGAAAATGAGTTGTTAATTTATTTGAATCCCACCACTGCTTGGTTCTGCCCTGTCACCTTTAGCTAGGCACAAATATCAGAAGATGCAAAGAGGTATTTTTGTCAGGCAAGACTATACAGCTTAGTATGGGAACCTTGCCACTGAACCATATGACAAAAATCCACATTGTGTATGATTTAGAAAGTTGAGAGTTCCCTCCCCCTCCCCATCTTCTCTCTCTCTCTCTCTCCCCCCCTCTCTCTCTCTTTCTCTTTCTCTTTCTCTTTTTAAATTGGCCACTTTCATCATTAAGGAGCTTGTTCCCAAAAGGTTCATTAATTGAGTTATCACGTTATTGGGATTAGATCTGGTAATAAAGTAGCATGAGCCAATATTTTCCTTGTACTTTTCAAAATATAACCAACCACCAACCCTCTATCTGCTGTGGGGGGAGCAGATATTGGGGGGAGCTTCATTAGTGGGTAAAAGTGATTTTGACAGGATCAGTTCCAGGTTATATTATCTGATTCATTCATCTAAGTTAACTTTGTTGAAAATTATTTGACTTTTTCCACATATTTAGATTACATTAGTCTCCAATAACAGAGCTGGTCCCATATGCAGAATTGGTGTACATACTATTGTAATTAATTCCATAACTTGTTTATGGAAAAGTGAGAAGCTGCCCTTACGGTTTATAAATCAATTCTTTCCAAGCCTGCCAAAAGTATAAGTCCTCTGCACCTGTATGAAAGGCTGATATAAAATCAACAGGAAATCTCCGATTAAGTTGGGGTTGCAATTTGAGACATGTGATTTTGGACCGTCCATCTGTCCATAGCTGTTGCAAAACTACAGGCTGCCAGCTGTCTGGTTACACTCATTGGAGGCAGCTTTTAAGGTTTATGTTACTTAGGAAAGAGAAGGAAACAAACATTTATTAAGTACCTACTGAGTGCCAGGCATTGTGCCAAGCCCTTTACAGATACCTCATTTGATCGCCACAACTCTGAAAGATAGGTACTATTATTTTCCACATTTCGCAGTTGAGGAAACTGAGGCAGATAGAAATTAAGTGACTTGCCCAGGGTTAAGTGACTCATCCAGGGTCTCACAGTTAGGAAATGTCAGTGCTGGAGTCCAGACCTGCTGATTCTAAGCCTAGGGCTATTTACATTAGACTGTGCTATCTGGACTCATGCCATCAATAGGGCTCCAATTAGGACATGCCAATAGTATACATATACATAATGTTTTCAGGCTTCCAGTGGACTTTCCTTACAATAACCTTGTGAAATATATACTGAAAGTATCATTATCCTCTGACTTTATCCGGCCTCCAAGTTTAGCACTCTCTCCCATAGAAAACAGCATCACCTTTAAGGCTGATTTTACTTAATTTATGGCAGATATAGCTCTTAACTAAGCAGCATTATTTTATCATTGTATATTTTAATAAGTGGAGATGGCAGAGTAATGCAGATGAAAACTCTTATGCAATTCTAGAGCCTGGTAGAAACTGGAGATTCTCCACATATTTTCAGTCCCCGTGTTCTTAAGGCACTCTGGAAAATGTGTGCCACATAAAACACTAAATAACAATCATTGCAGCTGTGACCTAGAGATATTATCAGATCAAACTGCAGTCTAACTATAGGAAAGAAGAGTCGTCTCTGGTATTTGTACAAATTATCTGCCAAGCTTCTAGAAAGCACATAATTGCCCTACCCTCTCATACAGTGCGGCCAAATGGGATAAAATGGAAGGGAATTGGCTTTGGTAGAGAGCCGCATGTCTTTCCATTGGCTTTTATAAGCTACCTGTGCCAGGGTTCAACTTTGCCAAGTTTCATCTCCAGTTTCTGCCTGCAAATTGAGAAGTGTAAGACTAAAGAAAGCTCCTTGAGCTGACAGGTTTCAAGAAGAAGGAAATAGCAGAGCTTTGGGGTGCTTTATTTGAAGTGTTCTTAGTTTCAGTGCCTGAGAATCTACTTATAACTGATGCCCTAAAAGCTAGAGTCAAGGCATTGAAAAGGGGAAAAATGCAGGTGGCACAATTGAGATCTCAAGATCCCTTCTGAATATTAAGCAAGAGGCCCTAATCGTGCCTATTCATGTGAGCAGGAGGAATTGTGTGTATTTATACCTGCGTGCTACTCTGAAATCATCCTCCTTTTGTTCCATCGCTCCATGTTCATGCGTTTTTTCAAATACATAAAAGTGACAGCAGATAGAGCACATAGATACTCAGCAGACTTTTGGCACTTAGAGTTTTTGGATTGGCCTTCAGTTTTCGGGGAGAGGGGAGTGCAACGATATTTCTTTCTTTAATAAAATGTAGTTATTATATATTTCTGCAGTTATGGTTTTGAAAACTTAGCAGAACCATCAGCTTTGCAGGGGTATAGTGTGTTATACATGGAGACTTTGATGGGAAGCAGACGATGTCTGCAGCTGTTTACTAACTTGATGGAAAACATGATCCAACTGACTTAGACGAGTAAGTTTTATTTGCCCTTATTAAACGATTGCCTACTCACTGAATTGGAAACCCCCAAAAGTCTCTTGGACCCTTTTGGGATAAGTTCAGTCCAGTGGCTGGACAGCCATGGGTTTCAGTTGTCTGAAAAAGATAGACAGATCATAGAATATTAATTTTAGGGAAAGTAACTGGTGGAAACGGAGCTTTCCTGCATCATGTTGTTGAAGGTCCCAGGTGCCCTTTATTTCAAATTAGGTCTGTGCACTAAAGTAAACTTAGGATTTCTGTAATAAGGATCCATTTTTCTTCTTATTTCATCAGTTTCATTTAAATAGAAAAACAAGACAATAAAGTTTAACTACTGAATGTTAGTCCTGAATGTGTTATAAATTAAGATTTTCTATCTTGTTGAATGGCATGAATGTACTTTTCTGGGTATTATGGTGACCTAGAAATTCCCTCTTGATACTTTGCCAGAGGTTTATTTCCTAAACAAGATATGTTTTGGTGAAAGTTTGTTGCTAGTCTAAACCTTAGTCATTTGTTTAGATATTTCCCAGAGCTGCTTTTCTTAATAATATAGTCATTTGTTTGGTTTGGGTAATTAGGAGAAACAGAAGTTGTCCTTGATCACCAGAAATGGGATGGAGGGACAGAGGAGGAACAGGAGAAGGAGTGAAGTGCTTTTAATCAGAGATAAATACTTTATATAGTCATCTTGTTTTTAGGTGAACTAAATTGAGCTTTTAATACAAGGTTGTAGCTTTTTATAAGTGGACATATAGTCACAGCAGTTAACATTTGAACATCTGAGTTTTATTTCTTGGCTGATACTGTTAAAGTAGTATAGCTGTTTATATCATCACCATCTACAAAGAAAATCATTGAATAATGGCTGGAAAATAGTAAGGAAGATTTGGATCTTTATACCACTGTTGTATCACTTTGGATTCACTGTGCTTTCCATAATCCTTCTTAGAACTGTCATCCCACAAATCTGACAAACATGCTACATTTGCCATTACCCGTCATTAGTAAAATTTTTATTTTATTTTTAATTTATGGCATGAAACAAGCATTTTCCATAACACAATATAATAAAAAATATGATTACACATGAAACTGCAAATCTCTTAAGCCCAACTTGCTATTGCTTTTAAATGTTAAAGGGCACAGGATTAAGCGTGAAGTGTAGTTTCCAGTCACTGTGATTTGGTTGTGGCCATTTAATCAATTTTTAATCTGATGTAGAGTGAAATGAGCAGAACCAACAGAACAATTTATACTTTAACATCACTGTTGTAAAATTGAGCCATTTGGAAAGATTGAAGAATACTAATCAACTAAAGCAGAGGTGTCAGACTTGCTGCTGCTGCTGGCCAGTTCCAGATTAAAATGTAATTGGGATGTGTTTAACACAATAAATAAGAATACAGTAGAGCATTGATAAAGTAATTGTGATTTTCTAAGTCAGTATGACCCCCAGCTTCTATTTGAGTTTGACATTATTGATCAGCTTTGATTCGAAAGAGAATCTTATTCCAGATCAAGAACATTGCTTACCTCATGAAAAAGAGATGATAGATTAATATGTAGAATAAGAAATGCATTTTTGGACATGACCAATGTGGAAATTTGTTTTGTTTTACTATGATGCAGGAGTTCTGAACTCTTCCTTTCTTCCTTTCTCTCCCTCTCCCTCCTCTCCCACCTCTCTCTCTTTCTCTCTCTCTCTCTCTCTCTCTCTCTCTCTCTCTTTCTCCCTTCCCTCCCCTCCCCTTCCTTTCCCTTCTTCCTCCCTCCTTCCTTTCCTTCCTTTCTTTCACTCATCTATCTTCTCCCTACCCCCCCCCCAGTTGATGAAGGGAGGTGAGAAGGAGGTAAAAGATGAATGCTTCAGAATTGGAGGATTATGGATTAAAGTTACAGTCTGCCTGGATTATGGTGAGAGCCTCCATTCAGTGCTAGCCACCTTCTCTCTTTGACCCCTCCACTCTACCCTGCAGTGAATGCTGCCATGTTAATCTTTCTTAGGAGTCTAGTTGTACTACTCATCAGCTCAGAAATGGCTCCCTGTTTCCTAGTGAGAAAAGTTCAGATTTTTCTGTCAAGCATTCAGTACCCACCATAGTATTGGTCCTTTTTAGCTTTGTCTTATAATTACTTTCCTTCATACATGATATGCTGTAGTTGAACTGGGCTATGTGTTGTCCTGAAATTGTTTTTTAATACTCAATTTTTTTTATTTTATTTTTAGATCAAAATTCTATCCTTTAACTTTCCCCCCACCTTGAGAAAGCAAGAAAAATAGAACCCGTTACAAACAAGTATAGTCAAACAAAACAAATTCCTGCATTGACCATGTTCCCCACTCTCCCAAACCCCTAAACAAAACAAAACAAATAAAATAAGCCTCAATCAGCACTGAATTCATCATCTTCCTTGTGGTTCATTATCATGTTAATCAGAGTTCCTAAATCTTTCAGTTACTTGGTCTTGCCAAAATTCTTACAAGATCATGGTGCATTTTTGTATTCATTCTCCATTATCTGTCCTTGCTTTCATCCTCTGTATACATTCTATTAAAATCCAAGACAGTTGATGAGTTCTCTGGATATCTACATTGGTCCCCTTCTTTTTTTCCTTATCGGACTTGTTTCACTTTGTACCTTTAGCATTTCATTCTTGAGAGCTCCTTATCTTGCCTGAACTGATTTCCCTTCTCCTTTTTTTTCTTTGAATGTTTTGGAATCTACTCTCTTCAAACTGGAGTCACCTGTTGAGACTATGTCCACTGTTCTTTTTCTCTATGAAAAATTAAAACATGAAGTGGCCAATCTTTAAAAAGATTATCATCACTTGGAGCTCAAAAACCAATTTCTTTTTGGTTGTGTGAATTGAGTCCAGAAGAGCTAAAACCCCACCCTTTTCAAAAGGTGAAATTATCATTAAGTCAGTCAACAAATATTTAATAAGTGCCTGCTTTGTGTTAGTCACTCTGCTAAGCACTGGGAATACTAGGAAAGGCAAACAACAGTCCCTGTTTTGAAGGAGCCCTCAGTCTCATGGGAGAAGCAGCATGTAAATAATTATTCACAAACAGGATATATACAGGATAAATTGGAGGTAATCAATAAAGGAAGGGAATTAGCAATAAGGGAATCAGGAAATGCTTCTTGTAGAAGATGACATTTTAAATGGGAGCTGAAGGAGGTCAGGGAAACCATGAGGTAGAGATGAGGAGAGTGTTCCAGGCATAGGGAATAGTTAGGGAAAATGTCCAGTCTGGAGATGGAGTATCTTTTGCAAGAAATAACAAGGAGAACAAATAGCAAGGATCACAAAGTATGTGATGGAGCACAAGGAGACTGGAAACGTAAAATGAATGGGGCCAGGTGGTGAAGAAATCCTCTGCCAAACAGAGGATTTCATCTTTGATCCAGGAGGCGATAGGAAGCCACTGGAACTTATTGCATAGGAGGAGAGACATGGTCAGACTTGCATTCTTAGGAAGATCGCTTTGTAAGCTCAGTGGAGTATGAACTAGATAAGAGGGGAAAGAGAGTAGATGGTGTCACCTAGATTATGGGCCTGGGTAACTAACTGTGAGGATACTGGTACTTCAGTAATAGGAAGCTCAGAAGGGGGAATGGTTTTGGGGAAAAGATGAGTTCAGTTTTGTATGTGTTCAGTTTAAGATGTCTACAGGACAGTCAGTTTGAGATGTCCATTGAGCAGTTAGAGATCCTTGTCTAAACGTTAGTAGAGAGGTTAGGGCTGGCTAAATAGATTTGAGAGTCATCAGCATAAAAGGTGATCATTGAATCCAGGGGAGCTGATGAGAACACCAAGTAAAATAGTCTAGAAGAAGAGAAGAGCCATCTTTAGTGTTCGTGACCTGGATGGAGATCCAGCAAAGTCACTGAGAAGGACTGGCCAGACAGGTAGGAGTCAGGAAAGAGTAGTGTCATGGAAACCTAGACAGTAGATAGGATTAAAGAGAAGAGGATTATCGAGTGTCAGAGGCTACAGAGAGGTTAAGAAGGTTGAGAACTGAAAGAAGGCCAGTAGATTTTTCAATTAGGATGTCATCTTGGGCAACTTTAGAGAGAGCTATTTCAGTTAAATAATGAGGGCGACAGCCAGAACATAGCAGGTTAAAAAGAGAGTGAGAGGAAAGAAAGTGGGGGTACCTGTCGTAGATGGCCTTCTTACAAAGTTTTATCCAGGAAGGTGAAGAGATAAGGGACGATGACTAGTAGGGATGAATAGATCAAGCGAAGGTTTTTTGGAGATGGTGCTAGGGGAACAAGTATGTTTGCAGGCCGTAGGGAAACAGGCATTAGACAAGGAGAGATTGAAGGCAAATGAGAGGGTGGGAATGATGGAGAGGCAGTCTTCTGGAGAGGACAGTATGGATGGCATTCTTGTGCGTGTAGCAGAAGGGTCATTTCTTCCTGTGAGACAAGGATAAAGAAGGAGATGGTGACAGAAGGCACCTGGATGATGTAAAAGGAGGGAGAGGCAGAAAGAAGGAGCTTACAGTGAATGCTCTTAATTTTTCAGTAGAACCAAGGCAAGATTCTCAGCTGAAAAAGAAGGGTGAGAGGGAGCTATGGGAGGTTTGGGGAGGGATAGAAGGTTTGGAAAAGCCACCATGGTGAGTGGGATGGTGACTAAATTGTTGTTGTTGTTGAGTTGTTTTCAGTTGTGTCTGACTCCTTGTGACTCCATTTGGGGTTTTCTTGGCAAAGATACTGTACTGGTTTGCCATTTCCATCTCCAGCTCACTTTACAAATGAGGAAACTGAGGCAAACAGGGTGAAATGACTTGTTCAGGATTACACAGGTAGTAAGTGTCTGAGGCAGGATTTGAACTCAAGTCTTCCTGACTCTTTTATGAGGTTCTTTCTTTTTAATGGAAAATATTCTTTATTTCGGTCCTACTTTTAATGACTAGTGTCAAGGGTTAATAGAAAATTTGAAAGTCGTGGTTAATTAAAACAATGATGAGGTTCTGTCCATTCCTTATTCAAAGAAGAACAGAAAAGGCTGACACAGTGTAAAACTGTGAATCTGCTATGTTCAGCTTAATTTTGTTGTTACTGTTGTTTTGGTTCCCTTTGCTACTAGCTGGTTGAGGCTGGAGAATGGTTTATAAATACGCACGTGCCTACGTGTACATATATGTGTTTGTGTAGTAATAGAAGATTTTAAAAATTTTACCTTTTCTTCTGAATTTAAATACTAAAAAGGAACATTTCCATGTATTCAGAAAAACACATAAAAAAGATTGTATCTGAAACTGAATCTCCATTTCATGCCACTTGCTTTTTAGAAAAGTATATAATAACTCCTCATGACTTTGAAAACTCCTGCTTAGACTGCACTTCTTTCAGTTAGTTAAGTGGTTCAGTGATTTCAAGAGCACCTGAATTCAAATTTGTATTCAAACACAATAACTCAGTCTCTCTGCCTCAGTTTCCTCATCTGAAATATGATGATAGCTCCTATTGCCCAAGGTTTTTGTGACAATAAAGCAAGATAATATTTTGCAAACCTTAAAGTGCTATATTAGTGTTAGCTATTTTTAGCCAGCTGTTCAAAAGAATGTGGTTACTGCAACTTCACAGGGCAGAACTCTTCACCTAAATGTCACTAATCTTGTAACTTTGACAGTTCAAGTAATTTTAAATTATTATTCAACAGCTAACTATAAAAAGATAACTATTTGATTGAAACTACAGCCTAAATTCAGAAAGGTTACTGCCCTGTTACATGCACTTGTCTCTGATTCTTGAATTACTGATTTTTTAAAAAAATTTTATTATGGATTCACAGGGTTATAGGTTGCATTTGCAGAAACATATAAACCACATCTATCTCTTTAAACAGTTGTCATTCTGAAGAATAAACAGAATTCTTCAATTTTTCTTCTTTCTCATTTTATCCAAAGAAATGAGAGTGATAGACTTTTTTTTCAAGAAAAACTAGTGATAAACATAAATCTGAAGACTGAGTTGAATATAATGGCAATTTTTCATCTCAAGAATGATTTTCTGCTATTTAAGCTTTTTTTTTTTTTAAGCAGCATATAACACAGTGGTCAACTGTGGCTGCATTTTTCTAATTTACTCGCTGCTTTGCCCCTGATTAAGTCAATTAATTCCTTCTGGTTCCAATAACATGGGAAGGCTTTGGGAAACTATCTGTGGTAGAGAGTTGGTGCTTTGGAGCAGAACTGATTGGAAGGGGAACACCCTGAGTTGTATAATTCAGTGGTATTATCTATCCCTATGGAAGACAAAAGAGAAAAAAATAATAATGAAATTAGCCAGTAATTTCCTGTCAGGAAATCTTTGACAAATACTCACTTTCAGTGGATAGTGCAAATAAAATGAAGGCACCTTAATTCAAAAGAATTACAGCTGAATAAACAGACTGACACCAGCAAGGAGTCTCTGTCTTGTGCTTTCACACTTAACTAGAAATGGATCAATAAAACCTTAGGGTGATTTTTTTTTTAAAGCTAAGGAACTGTTGGAAGTTGATATATCTCTTGGATCTCCTTGGTGTTGATTGACCTCCTTAAGTCAGTCTGGAAAAATCAGCCATATGCCTGGGTGTTATGCAGAGGTTATTCTGTAGGAATTTCAACACATTTATTGAGGCAGTGGGATTTTTAATGTTTAAATATTAAACATGGCCAATTGATTAGAACTTTCCAACCATTGAGCAACCAGTGAGTAGTAGAGAGCATTTACTAATGTGTTATAAGCACCTTGAAGGCAAGGAATGTGTCGCCTGTTGTATTTGTATCCCCATCACCTACCACAGTGTTTGTTGACCGATTGCAGTGAAAAGGGCATTGCTTTGGAGTTATAGGACCTTTATACCACCCCCAGGTTTGTCTCTTTCTACCACTTTGATCCCTTCTCTGAGCCTCAGTTTCCTAATTTGAAAATCCGGGAGTTGTACTAGATGACCTCTAAGGTTCCTTTCAGCTCAAGATCTGTGCACTTATGATTCTCTTGGCCTGCTCTAGCAACATAATTCAGTTGTTGTTCAGTCTTTTCAGTCACATCCAAATTTTAGTGACCCCATTGGGAGTTTTCTTGGCAAAGATACTGGAGAGGCTTGCTATTTCCTTCTCCAGCTCATTTTACAGATGAGAAAACTGAGGCAAACAGGGGTAAGTGACTCACTCAGGGTCACACAGTAGGGTGGAAAGCTGGATTTGAACTCTGTTCTTCCTGACTGCAGACCCAACGTTTTGTCCACTGTCTACCTAGCTGCCCAGCAACACACCGTAGTTGACCTCAAAATGCCAGAACTCCAATAAGTGGTTCTTTTAGAGCCCTTGAAAAAATGCTGAAGAACAACTACTCAGTAAACAAGCGCTTATTAAATGTTTATTCTGTGCCTGGCACTCTGCTGAACAATAAACATGGTATCTTTCCAATTCACTGGTGGTATGGTTTGTCCTCTGTAGAAAAGATGGCCTCTGAGGCCCCCTGAAGCTCTTGATCTACACTCCTGTGACCTTAATAGCCAAAATCATTGAGAAAATGTCTTTCTACTAAGATAATGGCTGACACTGTGCCTTAAGATTTCCAATTTCCCACAAACCTGTGAATAGATGTTTTTCCCCCGTTTTGGAAAGTAAAAGCAGGGTTTAGCTTTTAGATTTCATTAGTATAGAGAGCTCATCATTAACGCAGCCTCCTGGGGAAGGTGCTTCAGGATGATTGTACCCTTTTAACATAGGTGGGAATGGAGTCTCAGGATCAGTGACTTGCTTGTGGTCACATGGCTAGTAAAATGTCAGGCAGAATCTGAACAGAGATCTGTCCTAACTCCAGATCCACCACTATACTCTGCTGTTAGCTCTCCCTCTTTAAAATAAAGTGAGCCACAATCTCTATAAGGAGGAAGAAATAGTCACATCATAAGAATTGAGCTTCAGACTATAATCACTATTTTAAGTCGTACCAGGTGCCGTACAGTGGTACTGGGAGCCGTGAAGCTGTAGAGCTGTGCTGTGGAAAAAATGAGCTTATGGGACTTCAGCTCCTGCTTCCAAATTTTCATGATTTTCTGAGCTGGGTACTAGTGTCCAAAGAATACTGCCTGAGTCCTATGAGACTCTCTGGATCAGCCTTGAACCCAGAATGGCAAACTGTAGAAGAAGCAGGGATACACAGCTTCAACAGTCACTTCAGGATTTGCTCTTCTCGATCTGTGGTCCAATGAAAAGAATCACAAATTCTGTCAGGCAGATGAACTAGTAGACGTGGGATGGAAGAAACTCTAGCAGGTCCAAGGAATTAAATGGTAGAACAGGGATGCTGGTAATTACTGTTGTTTAGTTACTATTTCTTTCTTCCTGGCTTCCGCTCCCGACTTTTTCTAGGAGGTAGTGCAGGAAGATCAAGATCTATTATTTGACTAAACTCTATAGCAACTACATCTAGAAAGGATTTTTAAGGACATAATATGAATAAAGGAGACCTTACTTGTATCAGCAGCTTTATTGTAATTTCATCCATGGAGTACACAAACATCTTTATAAGTTTTTTATATACAGTAAAAACACACACACACACACGCGCGCATACCAAAAAACCCCAAACCAGTGAGTTGACTGACAAAGCTAGAGGGAAACTACATTCCGCCTGGAATATACTCATTTCACTTCTTAGAAAATCTCAAAGGCAGGGGACAAGTCTCTAGAGTTTCCCAGCTTAATTCTATCCTAGAAATGTCTTAAAGGTAGAAGAGAATGCAAGTGGTTCTGAGCAAAGCCCCCTCAGGCAAAGTTATGAGAATTACATGCAGCTGATAAAATAAATAAGGATTTCAGTGTTTTATATAGTTTTATACTCAATCTGTTTTTAATGTTTTTGTTTAATAATATTGCTCTAAAATATTGATTTCAATATTGTTTTCCTTTGTAGGTAAGACAAGGGTAACTTTCCTTTTATGACCAATTATGATGAAATTAACAATAATAATAATAACTAACATTTATATAGTCCTTACTATATGCCAGGCACTAGGCTAAGCACTTTACAAATGGAATATCATTTGTTCCTCACAACAGCCCTGGAAAATAGGTGTCATTGTTATCCCCATTTTACAGATGCGGAAACTGAGGTAAGCAGCAGTTAAGTGACTTGCCCTGAGTCACACAGCTAGTGGGTGTCTGATACCAGCTCACTGAGCCACTTAGTTGCCAGAAGGAAATACAGTCAATATAGGGCAGTTTTCAAAGTAACATGTGGAGTAACAGAACTCTATTCACTGTGCCATTTAACTGCATCTAGTAAAAAAGAATAGGACTTAATGAGTACTCCATAATTTTATTTCCTCATAATGGACCTGAGCACATCAGTTCTGTTGTTTACTGTTTTGGATTTTTAGCACCAGGTTAGTCCTGAACTTTTGAAGGACTGATTTATGATGGTTATTCATAGCAACTGGCATTCTGCTTTCTCTGTGGAGCCTTATCAGCAAATTTAATTATCTTATTATTGGAAATTCTTAGAATTAGAAAACATTAGAAATATTACTAGAAAATATAATAATCTCTTACTTTATTCTACCCATGAAATTCACATAATGCCTAGACACTATTCTAATGTAATATATGTATTTTATCTGCTTATTCTGCATTTATCTTGAGTTTATTCATGATTCCTATATTGTTAATCTGTCATATATCAATGTTTTTAATGTTTAATAGTTAACCTCTAGACACTGGCCCATTGACAAATGCAAATGTAGATAACAATGATTTAAAAATCAGTGTTTGGGGCGGGGGGCCTACTATTGCTCATTCTGATACCTTTAGAAAACAGCCTTCGAGCCCCGAATTTCATGTTCTAGAATACTTCCCAGTTAGTTTATATGGGAGAATTTTCACTTGTGTTATCCGGCAGAGGCATTTGTTTTCAGAAAGCAAATGAGACTCCTCAAAGTCTGGGAATCTTTGTGGTGCTTTATTTCCTTGTAAAGTTTTATTTTCAAGTGAGTGTCTTTGACTAGTAAAATGTCCTACTTTGCATGGCTATTAGAAGTATGAAGAGGGAATTGTTGCATTTTATTGTGGGCTGTAATCAAGTCAGGATAGAGAATGGCAGGCAAAAAAACCAAAACATCAGACACCCTTCTTGTGGGGAAAACTTTAGCCTTTTGGAGCTGAATTCAACTTAGCTGTCACTGCATATCAAGTTCATTTCCTCTGGAAAAGAGGTCACGGAAGATAATTTATATTTTGTTATGGTTTGGAGTTAGTGCAATGGTGCATAACCCATGTGATTTGTATGGTGAATTTATAATGGTTCAGACCTAAAGGACTTTCAGACTTCCTCATTAACATCTGATTTTTAATGGGAAGTTTATCTTAAATTTGATTCCTTACTTTAATTTGTTGCCTTTCCCCCACTGTCACCATTATATCCTGTTGCCTTTTCTTTTTACAGTTGTGATTTATTTGTAGAGGAAAGGTTTGAATTAACATCTGGTTTTCAAGCCTTTTAGTATTTTGCCTAATCTTTCCATTTGGCAATTTCTAGGGCTTGAAATCTTGTCAGTTACAAAAGGTCGATAGCTCCAGCAAGGACATCACAGTACCTAACTTTATGCCTCTAGGCAGATCTGGGGCGTAGAAAGGTTAAATGCCAATCCATTGAGTGGAGTCAGTGACTAAGTTGGGATTTAAAATCCTTAAACTTAACCCATACTCATCCATGTGGCTTGTTTATTGGGGAGGAGGGGGAAAGGATCTATGTCTGGTATTTGAAAAGTAAGCTTTATTGACGTCTTTTATTTTTATACCATAGTCATTTCCAGGTATGTCTACCACAAATCAATAAACCTACTTCTTGTAACAGAAAAACTATTAAGCAAAACCAACTGACAGAATATGCAATGTAATGGACCTACCACCCCCCACCTCCCTCCCAAATGACAGGAGATATGTTTCATTATCTGTTCTATGGAACAACTATTGATCATTGCAGTTACCCAGTTTGTATTTGCTTCAGTGTACTTTTCATTTTAATGTAATCATTATTATATTGTTCTTCTGGTTCTGCTCGCTTCATGTGTATTAGTTCACACATGTCTTCCCAGGCTTTCCTGAATTCTTCATATTTATCTTTTCTCAAGGCACAGTAATATGGGCATATTCATATACCCTAGAGTATTCACTCATTTTCCAACCAGAGCGCAGTCATGTTGTTTACAATTTTTTTCTGATACAAAAAAATATTGCTATGAGTGTTTTGGTACATTAATGACCATTCTGTCTTTACTGATGCTCTGTTAACTCACATTATCAGCGACTAGAAGACCAGCTTAGATCTTGGTAAAGAGTTCATGAAGGCTGGGTCTAGCAAGATGACAAATCATGTTAGAAAGACATAGTTTATTATCTAAGCAGCCCCAGGCCGTCCTTAGTCATAAAAATTGGTCACAAATAGCAGTCGCTTTGATGGCTAATTTCTTCCCTAAATTTCTGTGACCCCAAGAATTGTCATTTCTAACCATGGTTTATGTAGTCCACCTTTTGTAGTCCATTCAATTTCGTTTATTGTAAGGATCTTTTGTTTAGGCAAATGCTGTAGATTAAAAATTGACCAATTTTAGCTTTAATTATTTGTATGCTATTCACCTAGTAGGTCAGATTAACAAAGGCAGCATGGTTCAGTGGAAAGAGTTCTGGATTTGGAGTAGGAAGGCCTGAGTTCAAATCTTGACTCTGCTAGCTGGTACCTGTGTGACTGGACAAATACCTTTACTTTCCTTGTCCATAAGTCCTCATAAAATGAGGAGATTGGACTAAAAGACCCTTCTAGCTCTACATCTATGATCCATGAGCTAATGAAGGGAACTGTCCATTTTTTTTTCCTTTTTACTCTTTTAACGTATGCTCATTCAATATAAAATAACTCAGAAGCAGATTGGAATAAAAATCTGGCCCCGCATAGGTTACACCATGGATATGTTTAATAGATGATATTTTAATCCTGCCTGGATTTGAACCATCCTCTTGGTTTCTAGATGCCACCACTCGTAGTGGTGATAAAAGAAAATGTATGTGGTTTTTTTTTTTTTTTTGGTAGATAATCTAAGAGGAAAAGATGATCAGTCATTGACTGTCAGCACCCTGGACAGGGGCATTGGGGAGGATAAAACTTGTTAGTTATTTCAGGATCATTCCAAACATAGCATTGAGACCCTCTCCTCTGAACCACAATGCTTCTTTTCCCACTGTGGGTTCAAGGGTGGAAGGGAGTGGTGATGACATGTGGTTTGGGTAATTTAAGGAGAAAGAAGAATGGGCCTTCCGTTAATGAGTAGTTAGAGAGTGACTGCTCCTATAGGGCCTTTTGTCTTTTTTTAATAGTAGTTTCAGTTGCCTTCAGAAGACAACCTAGACTCACGGTGACTCAAGGCCTGTCTCCTTCAAGAAGTTTTTCCTCATAGTCCCAGTAGTACCACTGCCCTGCAAAACCACAGTACTATTTATTTGGAAATATTCTGTTTTCTTTTTTTTTCCAATGTTCTCTTTTTTTTTTTTATTTTGCAATATTTGGAAATATTCTGTATTAAGTATCTACGAACATGCTTAATACTGTCCTTCTATCCTCTTTCCCTCAGCCCCTTGACAATAAGGAACTCTCTCACTTTTGTATTGGTAAGTGCTATTGACTGACTGATTGGTTAATGAATATTTTCAAGAAATTTCCCTGCCCTGGAAGTATCACTGTGTGTCTCCTGTAGTTTAGTAACCCCTAGGAAGGTAGCCAGGGGAACTCTGTGTGTTATAATGTTTAACCTTCTCAGGTGAATGATCAGCTAAGTGTTGGACTTGGAGTCAGGAAGACCTGAGTTCAAATCTGGCCTCAGACACTTACTAGCTAGATGACCCTGGGCAGTTCACTTAACCTCTGCCCCAGTTTCTTTTCTTGCTAAATGGGGATAATAATAGCACCAACCTTAGAGGGGTGTGAGGATCACATGAGGTAACATACAAAGCATTTTGCAAACATTAAAGTGCTATATAAATGCTTTTTAGTTGTGGTAGTGGTGATGGCGGTGGCGATAGCAGTAGTAGTAGTAGAAAGCACACAGATACTAAAAGCCTATATCAGTGACTTATGTAGCAGTAACCAGCATTTCTGAGCAGTCATCAGCAATGCTGGGAGAAGCAATGTGGATAGAAATATTTAGGAAGGGTTAAAGGCTTTTTGTTTCTGCAGACTCTGTGACTTTCTGGTTTGTACATAGTCCAGACAAATAAAAGAGAGAAGGCGCAGGTAAGCTGTTTGGGAACAAGAGTATTGAATCAATTAAATAATAATAATAGCCAACATTTATATAATGTGTACCATATGCCAGGCACTTTACAATTATTATCTCCTTTGATCTTCACAAAAGCCCTGGGGAGTAGGTACTGTTATTATCCCCATTTTGCAGCTGAGGAAACTGAGGCAAAAAGATTAAATGAATTGCTCAGAGTCACACAGCTAGTCAGTTTCTGAGGCCGGATTTTAATTCTTCCTGACTCCAGGCCTCAAACTCTATCCATCCTACCACTTAACAATTAGCAACAAAAAGTTGTTATTAGTCTCTGTAGTTGGAGTTTCCAAGACCTTTGTGGTACTTGTTTATAAAGTCTATCTGCAAGGCACTTAATAAATGCTTATTGACTGACTGACTTACCATAGTGCTTCAGTCTAGTAAGTAGATAGAGTATGGTCAGAAGCTATAGGAAACAGGGTCAACTTAGAATAAGGTCAAAATCTTTGATCCAGAGGGAAAGGCCTGTTAAGAAGTACAACTTAAATATGGGGCAGAAAATTAAGCTCCTCCGCCATGCTTATCTGAAGGGTTAAGTTACCTTGCCATCCCTCCCTACGTACACATGCACATGCACACATATTCACTTGTACACTCACATACACACATGTGCAGAAGGCCTAGATACTTTTAGGTAACTGACAATATTTCTAGGAGATATTCAGGAAGTGATGGATGTACTCTTGATCTAAGGAAGAAAATGCCCAAGAATGCTGCCCTCTTCTGTTGACTGTATACATTTGGGAGTGCATGGAATGATAAAAAGGGGGCCTTTTAAATTTCTAAGAATTAAAGCCAAGGATGAGTGGAAGGCAGCCTGCCCCGCAAGTTTTACATGAATACCTTGATCTACTCTTTGGTCTTCTTAATGCACCTGCAAACTTTGAACATCTCATTACTGAAGAGTAAATGGTTCTTTTCTGCTAATGTGTCCTGGCTGACTTGGTTGACATTCAGAATTTTTTTCTTATTCGAGTGAGAATATCTCTCATAGGTTTATGAAGTACTACTGTGTCATGGTTTATTATTGTAATCCTAAAAGAAGCATATGTTCCCTTAAAGCCAGGTGAGTTTCCAGATTCATGAGCCCAAAAAGCCTGAGTTCTGCCATCACTTTAGGGTCCTCCTTGCTTCCTTAAGGGTAATGAACTTCTGGCAATTTATCGCAGAGTACTCAACCCTCAGTAAAACATTATGCCCTATCTGGGGGCTCTGTAGCTATTGTAGCTGCCTTTTTTACCCACCTCACCCCCACCTTCCAGCTGATCATGCCTTCCCTCTTCAGATTACCTTCATTTACTTGTTTACATATTGTATGTATCCAGTATACATATATATATTTTTTTTTTCTTTTTATCCCTACCACTTAGAAAAGTGCCTGGAGCAAGTCACTTAATCCCAATTGCCTAGCCCTCTCCCCTGCAAAAAAAAATTATTAAAAAAAAAGTACCTGGAATGTAGTTCATGTTTATTATATACTTGTTGACTAACTGACTTTAAAAGGTCAACCAGAGCCACATGAACCTCTTGCATTTAGAAAGGATATGGTGGCATTGCTGAAATTTTTAGGAGACGTCCCTGATAGGAGAATGTCCTTTTTCTTTTCCCCCAGGGCACCAACTCCTGGAAAAGAGGAGAAAAAAGGTTTCTGTGTTTGTGTTTTCCCTCCCCCAGAGCATATTGTATGTTACGGATATAAGGTTGCCTCCCTATTTCCTATTATTCTTCTCTGAGGTATTTCAGTATTGGGAGAGGCCGGGATCCTAAGGCTTTATTGAGAATGCCAGAGGTACATCTCTAACAGAGTACCTTTTTGAACCCCTTAACCTCCTTCCTCTTCAATCTTAGGGGTAGTTTTAAAATGGCAGATGAAACACTGACATGTTTTATTCCCCACACTGAAATCCTTTCCTTCTTGCTCACACTGGTTGCTGTCAATTACCTAGTAGTAAAAATAAACCCGGTGATGCCAACATTCTATTTGTATATGTAGAATTGAAAAGCCTACATCATGATATATATGTGTGTATGAAATTTACAGAAATGTGTTTTTAAATTAAATTAAAACAAATAATTAAATGAAAATAGTATGCATGAACTTTGATTGAATTAACCAACAATTAAGTGCCTTTTTTTTTACAGAGTACTGTGACAGGCCCCGGTGGATAGAAAGAAGCACATTATTTCTCATTTTAGGAATGAGCAAACAGAGGTACAATGAATTGAAACGCTTATCCAAGCATAGCAAATCAGTGACAGATCCTGCTGGCTTCATATCTAAACCTCAAACCACTAGACTATGCTTTCCATATGTATTTTGATCTTATCAAATTAATTTTATGCTGAGAAAGGAAAATTATCTAGTATTCAAGTTGGAAAGCTAATTTCCCAACTTTTTGTAGTCCTTTGAGAATTAGCTACATTCCACATTTAAAGCTTTGAACCTTGGTTATTTTGGAGTGAGATCTCAGTAGTAAATTTTCTTAGTCTCACAACTCTGAAGACAGATGGATTGATTTTCCTTAGGCTAATATGTCTAAGTAATAAAAAGAAATTGTCTTTGAGTAACTGTTAATCCCACAATACATGCTCCAAAATATATCTTAGTCACAATTAGACTTTTTTTTTTCTTTGCTTGCCATCCCTGAATACATATAGATAGATACATAGTTTTTCTGATTAAATGCTTTGCACAACAGTGAAATTTGAAAGATCAGGAGTGAATTAAAACAGTATACTGTGTAGTAATGTGTTCAAAGATCAATAACAAAAATAATATTCTTAAAATAATCATCTTAGCCTTTCAGCAAAAAGGACTCCATTGAACATTCGGAATTTTAAAACTTTAAAATGCTTTTGTTATCTTCTTTGATTTTTAACGCCACAAAGGCTTGGAGCAAAATTATGACAAAATGGATTATTAAAATTTTAGAGGAAATAGTGGAAGCAAAATTATACTTCATGTTACCTTGACCAGTTAGAAAAGATAATGATTTTAATATTTCTCTAAAGTAAGAGGCAGCCTGGCAGAGCATATAGAGAACTGGTCTTGAAGCCAGTAAGACCTGGATTCAAGTCATGCCTCTGATATATACTGGTTATGTGATCCTGGGCAAGTCCTAATCTTCCAGTGCTCTGGTCTCTAACGACTAAGTTTGAGAGAAAGTGACATCCTACATTACTAGAGGAAATTTCTTTGCCTAGTTATTCCCTCCACTTATCAAGTCACCAGTCCATTTTCTGGCCCTTTTAAAAGTTAGTAGACCAGCGGTACATCTGACTAGGAGTCACACAGACATCATTCCTTCACTGAAAATACCTTGTCTCAAACTCCTGGAATTAAATCTGAGAATCATTAGAAATCTTGCACTATTTGATCACAGTTATATTGAGGTGTTAGGTAAGGAGAAATCTGATCTTAATGATAACCAGAACCAACACCATTTTAAAATTATTATTATTAGAGCATTACTAAGCAGCAGATAACTTCATATACTTCCCAGCTCTCATATTTTCCAGAATCAAACAGTAGCTAAGTAGTTCTCTTCTCTCTTTCCTCTACTTAAAAATTCACCTCAGGCAGATACCAAGGATGGAAAGTTTTAGACCAAAGGGAACATTTTTAAGTGAGTGATCAGGTTTTATAAGGTGAAAGAACATCTTGAACTTGTATAACATAGAAGTGTACTTCCTCCCGGGATTGCTAACTTTATGGATATTTTGGCTTGTAGACTGGAACTAAGAAATGTCATAGACCTCTTTGAGGAAGGAGTTTGTGTGACTTCAGTTACCACGTATGCAAGGAATTTAGGGCTCTAAATATATATTTCCATCCCTGGACTCCCATCTCTTTCCTTCTAAGTCTCTTTCTTGCAATTTGAAGACATCTCTAGGATTTCCTGCCAGCACTTAAGATATCTGACTGCTGTGTTCCTAACTGAAGAAGTCTACTTCTTGACTCTGCCACCAGTTCTCTTCTGGCTCAGGAGCTGTCATTTCAGTAAACAAAAGCAAAAAATTTTTTAAAGTACATTTGTAGCCGATTAGTCACTTTGAGTTTGTGCTTAGTTTGAGTGAGATGACCAAGTTTTTAAGCAGGCCTTAGCATTCAGTGAATAGTCTGTGCCAGTGTACGGAGAGATATCTGCTATTGACTTAGCCATTTGTCTGTGATGTATGATGTATTTGTATTGCAAGCATTGAATTCATAAAGGGTACAAGAAGTTATGAAAGAGACAGTGGTTATATGATCCTTACCCTTGAAAACTTTATAATATAATTGAGGGAGAGAGAGAAGCCATATGTGGAAAGAACTTTAAAACATGCACAGTGGAAACATTTGTCAAATTCCTGTATGATGAGTACCATTTCCACGAAAAGTTCTGGCAATTAATGTATATTTATTTATACCTCTTTTTTGCTTATCTTGCTCTAGAAACTTTTGATTATTCAGGTGAAGCATAATAATGATATATCACATTTGTATAATTGTGTATTTTCCAAATCATATTCCTATTCATTATCTCTTAGGGTACAAAAAAATCACGCAGTTTTTAGACTGTTAATTTTAACTTAATTGTTGGTAATATAAATGTGAGATCTTCCACAAGGTTTCTTATCCCAGAGACTATGAACTTAGTTTCTTTGTTTTTTTTTTTGATAGGTGTATTTCAGTGAAATTGCTTCCTTTTGTGCATATTTTAATATATTCATTTTAAAACATTGTTCTCAGAAGCAGTCTGTAGGCTTAACTATACTGCTAAAGAAATTCAGTGATGTGCCAGCTCATACTGGCTCAGGAGAACTGATGGCTAAATTTTCATTGTGAGCATTTACACTTTGAAAAATAGAGAAATGCTACAAATCAGGGCTTCGTTGCTTTGTTGATTGTCTTGACTTTAGAAAGTCATGGAAAAATGTTTAGAATGGAACAAAACTTAAAAGTGTATTGTGAGGACATTTTTCCCCCTGAAGAGCCTTGTTGTTACCAGGCCATCCTTGGTTAAGACTCCTGCCCTAGAGGAACTGAATTATATTAATCATATAACTCTTGTTATAAATAAAACCAGAATGAAGCTCCATCAAATGGAAGAGAGGCTCACAGGTTCTCCTTAGAGAGGGAAAGAAAGGATTTAGCTGAGTTGGATTTATCATGTACACGAAGGCAACAAGAAACTTCTTTTCATGAGGCATATGGTCTTCTTGTAGTTCAGTGTCGATTAGATTTGCAAAAATACCACCATGAAAATAAATGCAGCTTATGTACTAACATGTTGCAGAGTTTGAAGAGGTAATGAATGTCTATGAAGAACTATATAAGACTCCCCAATTTAAATCAATTTATACTTGAATATTCAATGACTGCGGTGCAAAGGTGGTTGTTTATATGTGAGGATGGTAAGAAATGTATTTGAAAATATGGATCAGGAATAAGGAATGATTATTGTAGATTACACAGAAGTCTCATAAATACTTCCTTCAAGAAAAAAATCAGGAGACATGGTGAGCACTGAATAACATCACGAAAATGAAACAGATTATATTTTAACAGACAGGAAATGACTCATTGCTGATGTAAAGAATTATTCTCAAACCCACTGTCAGTGAAGAAGAGTCAAAATGAGAAGGTATGTGGTTTGCAAATAAAACATTTAAATATGTTATTGATGAGGAAAAGTCAGGAATAATCAGAAGAAAAAGCATAGAGCCCTCAATAATTTTATACAGAAATTTAACCAAGGTAAATCAGTCACCATAAGAAAGAGGCCAAAAGAACCTAAAAATTGCCCTAATCATCAAACTCTTAACTCACATGCCCAAAGGAAAGATAAAACAGCCATGGTCAACACTAATTTAGAATGTAAACTCGTATATAAAATCTTATGGAGAAAGTTGGTGGATAATTATGAGAAATATTGTTTCACAAATCAATGAAAAGTATTGGAGGGCAAAAATTGTTTAGAGAAAGCTTGATGAAAGTCCCAACTTAGCTAAGTTACCCAGAGAAAGGAGATCATCCACCATGAGAAAAAGTCTTCAGACATTTTTATACCAGTTTGTTTTTCACCGTCACAGACAGCAGAGCTACCACATTTGGACACTAATATCACCATCCAAGGTATGCTAATAGAAGAAGTAGACATGGGTACTTAAGAGAATGAAGACAGGAAAAGCAGTGTGATTAGACCAATGGTACACAGAGGAAATCTGTGTGGGAGGCAGTGTACACTGTGAGAATATTGTAGGACTGACTGATAAGTATCTGAAGGAGGCTGTGGAACTGCTTTTGGATGGACCTTATTGATATTGAGAGAAGAAAAGGCAAGAGAATGTCAACAACTGCTGTTATGCTTACCTTTCCACCTGTATGAATACTTGATGAGAATAATCCACAGAAATATTGAAGGCTTCTTCAATAAGGATGTTAGGGATCAGACAGAGCCTCACAAATGATATTTTATCCATGTTATAGCAAACTACGTCTTCATATACTGGACTTTATATTTGTTGATTATTTTCTTTTAAACAGCATTTGACTCAGTAAAACAAAGTGAATCACTTGCTAATTTAGGCCTTTTTTCCAACTAGAAGTCTTCCATTCATACAACAAAATTATTCCAGATTACTTGAAAGCTGTAACAACAAAGATAACCTTGTTCAATGACTCTCCGATCTTTAATTATACCAGGTAAGGCATCAAATAAGGCCTGTAAAGGTGTTCTTCATTCTCAGGCAGGAGATTCAGCATAGAGTCCAAGTCGAAGAGGAATTCCCTATGGAATTCCTCTTCTTATCAGCAACCCCCACTGGCAGATGACAAATTTCATCCTATCTGTGCCATCACAACACTATT